>OZ037784.1:18449360-18509360 GCA_964035525.1 Porites cylindrica
AATGACTTCACACAACACGTTTTCCTGAACGAGGAAGGGTTGCAAACCTTAATCTTAGGAATTTTCACTACCAAAATGTTAAATGAACAGTTTAAATCGTAAATTCCCCTTGTATGATTGGAAATAATGTTATTTATCCTGTTAGCTGTTTAACTTATTAATAAGTCACGTGACCCTTTTCCCTTTATTTACCGATTCCTATATAACGTAAACACACATACAAGGCGAATTTATAAGAACCTTTTTAATAGCCTCTGAAGTGTACCTAAAAGAACTTGTTGCTCTTTCATTATCCTTTCCCCATTTTAGAGTAAATATTTTGGCCGTTAATTCTCAATTACCAGTCACGTGACGAAAATTTGAGTTTCTAAAATGCACTCATATTGCTAAGGCCATTAAGCTGCATTTGTAGTTCAATTTTCAGGATCATTGATAGAAGCAAACCGTTCTGAATAGCACTTTATTGAAATATGCATATTTAATTACTGGATAGTCATGCCTTAATTGGCCTGAGCAGTTTTTTCTTTGCTGTACAGAATCGATGAACCAGCTGCGTACATCATCCGGATAAGATTTATGTCATATCTATAACTATAATTAAAGCTTTGGATAGATTTAGATTTAAATATATAGATTTAGCCAGGGCTAAAAGCGAAGCTTTCGATAATATTTATAGTTCGTTCAAACAAAATATAAAATCGTGTAAAGCTAAGCGGGGAAGGCAACGACAATAGGTCTAGGGTGCGCTTTTTTGGGAGAATCCAAAAACGGATTTGTGATCTCAGAACATGTGGATTTTTCACTACCAAAAAAACGGTAGATCCAAAAAGGATCATTTATGACAACGGCATGTGCTCGTGCATATCGTGGGGAGAAAACAACACACTGATCCTCGCGGCGAAGATAAGAGAAAAATAAAAGCAACATAAGCAACGTATGAATGTACGAAATGTATATATTTCGGTGTGAAACACAAACGTTTCTCGAATAGAATAAACTCCTAAGGGTAGTAAAATTATGAATTTAATGTTTTTTTTTAATTACTTGGAAAATTAACCGGCGTAAGCAGACACAGCCACTACATACGTGCAAAGAAAATGACAAGTAAGGATTTCAAAACAGTCTACGAATGTAAAAGATAGCCAACATTTAATGATATGTAACTAATGGCTCGAAGTCGGCAACATAGGTTCAGTTCAGTCATACATGTACGGCATCTGTTGTGTACCATTTTTGTTTCGAAAACCGCTTGTCAAAATTACTTTTTTCAAATCCTTTCCCAAAAAAACGCTTAGATTGTGAATCTCAAAATTCCAGATGTGGATTTGATCCGAAGAATCCACCCAGAGTGTGGATTTTATGGATTCATGATCCGTTTTTGGATTTGCCCCCAAAAATGCAAAATCCGCTTTTGGATTCCGAATTCCGGATTCGGATTTTCCCAAAAAAACGCACCCTAAATTAGAAAGAAAGCAACTTTGCACGTGCAGCATACTTTTTTGTACATTTCTTTGCAGTTTTTTTGCACGACTACAACGTGAAACGTCCAGAAACTTCTTATCTTAGTTGCAATTTTAATGGGGAAAATGTCGTACGTGTTCTTTTTCACTTTTTTTCACTCCCTCTCTTTTTCACCTTGGATTTGATTGGTGGTCGCTAGTATTTCTCATTTTGTCACCGCCGCTACAAAATTTTGATGTTGTTCTTCCATCAAAAAATGTCCCCTTTCTTTTTTATCTCTCGCTCTATATCTCTATCGCCTTTTTTCTCATTGAGCTTCGCTGGCCTGCCACCTTTCTCTTTTTCTGTCTTTCTATTGCGCTATATTCGAAATTTTGTGGACATGACAATTAATCTAAGTTTAATACTTTAGACAACACGGATACAGAAACAATTTCCACTTTCCGTTTTCGTCTATATTGACTCTTTAATTGTATCTGCTTTACAAGACGCCGGTGGCTATACAATTTTCCTCCGAAACAACCTCGAGTTGATTTTCGGTTGCTATACCGGTTGATCGAGTTATTTTACATTGATTTGTCTGTGGTGCTGGCGGACGGACGGTCGGGCGGGCGGGTGAGCGTACGGTCACGTGATTACCAAATTTCCTCGAATGGGTAAATTACTTCATTTTCTTACCCATGGTGCTCCGCTGCGCGCGCTTCGCGCGCGAGAGCTCCGCTATAATTGTAAAACGTAATTCTACTCAACTCCTTATGGAAATTTTCTTCACTCATTCATAGGTGACTTGATTTCGTGTGCACGGCTTGTTTTGCGTGACTGCATTTTCTACATATAACCAGAAGCGTCGGAGTTAAACCGGGAATTCTCACACTTTTCCCAGTTGTGACTGCTAGAGTGGGGTTGCAAAGGTCTGAAAAATGTCTCAAAGGGATTGAAAGATGTGAACGAAGGAGGAATTATTTTTAACAAAAAATGAAGAAAAAAAAAACGGTTTGCAGATGTGTTAATTGAGCCTGCAAACCACGGCTTTGGCTTGTCCACGGATGCATTCCTTACGTCAGTGAAAAAGTTTCTAGACAAGAAAGTAAGAACTATACCATTTAACAGCCGCTCGCGTTCCCCACCACACCCCAGTCACTTGTTATGTTTTATTTCACGATGCTACACCTGTAGGTTCCCAGATCGGCTTATATTTATGGAATCGATTGCCAGACTACTTTGCAACTGCAAGAGAAGCTTATAAGTAGCTTGCCTGTCGAAATGTATGTACAATTACGTTGTTTTGTTGTGGCCGGATCTGGGCAACATAGGAGCTCTGCAAAAAAATTAATATCGCGATGGAAACAAAGGCAAAAAAATTAGATTGTCTTTCGTAGTATTAAGGACTAAATAGATTGTCTCATGGCCAAATTTCAGAGCTCTTGCTACTATAAAAGGAAACCTATTGCAATGTTAAACTGAAGTGGCCGGATACTGGGCAACATACTGTATCGCTGCCTAATAATACAAATAAGTATCTTATTATAAGCACCCAATCTTTGCCTAACCTTGACCAAATCTCTGCCTTATCATAAATGATGCGGTTGCAAAATAATTCCTAATCCTTATCTCTCTAATCTTTCTATAACATCGTCAAACATTCTTTCCCAGTCTTTTGAAAAAAATTTCATATTTTTGATCAAAATCACGGCCGACGCCCGGGTAACCCATTGGAAAAATCCGTTTTCGCTACTATAGATGATAGCTATTCTTGTGTAGGCAGGGTGTCTTTCTGGGAAGTGTAGGCAAAATGTTTTTTTTTTCTCTACGCAGAATATAACCAAACATCATTTCATGGCTCTTTTAAAGATTTAACCAAAATCACGGGTTAACCCGTTTAGAAAACTCCTGAATTTCGCGACTATATAAGATCAATTTTTTTGTTGTCTAGAAACGCTTGTTGTCTATCTAGAACTTCTTTAAACATTCATTCATAACTTCTTAAGCCAAAAACGAACTAAGAAAAAAAAATTGAACAAAATCATAGGTTAATTAACCCCTTTGGAAAATGCGATTTCGCTACTATATAATATGTCAATAGGCTAGAATCGCACGTTATTTATACCTGGTTTTGTGAAAACCGGGCTACTAAAACGTGTCAGTCTCTCGCACAGATTGTTAATTAGTGCCTCTTCTTACTGGAAAAGTAAAATCTCATCTCAAAAAGAAATTCTTGAATACACGAGCTTAACGAAAGTGAAGCTTTCCTCATTAGTCTGGAAAATAAGGCATTTTAAGGGACAATTTTAGTGCTAGTGTCACCAATTGCAAAGCCATTTCCCCAACTCACCCCATTTTTAACAAGACCACGTCCTACAAGCACCAATTTAACTGCTTGCTGACTTGGAACATTACTCTCAGAGTGGGTCATGATCATTGCTTGCATGCAAACGGCACAAATCAAAAATATGCGTAGGGGTGGGGAAACACATCAAACTTAAAACAACCCCACTCCCCTGGAATTTAACCAGGCTATCCCAAACGAATACCAGATGATAGCCCTGTGTAGCTTGGCACAAACCCCTCAATTTGAGGGAGACACTGAGATTTGAAAGACAGGTATAGATCGTTTTCACGTGACGTCACGGAATTTATTCCCGCCATGTTGGTGCACATCTGAGTCACGTGATCCACTTTTAAACACATGTAAACACAGTCCAAAATTATAATTCCTGTAAGTTTTACTACCTAAAAGAATGATTTCTAGTGAAGAAAATATTATTTCTTTGTGTGATCCAGACGATGTAATTCCCGTCCCAATTTCGGATTACGCCAAAAACCTGGATATAAAAGTCAGAGAGCGTTATCTGCAGGAAATCTCAAATATTGGAATCGATCCTGTTTTGATAGAGGGGAAAAGCTTCGAGCCAGACTGCCTTCCACCAGTAGAATCTACTAATCTTCTTTGTTATTTGGTTCTCGAAACTAGCTTCTACACGCAAAAGCAATTTAAGTCTTTCCGAAGTCTCGAGGCTTATAATCAAATGGTTTCGGGTTTCGTTTCGGACGTACAAGGACATATCATCTCAAACAAGTTCGTGGTTTTAGCGAAAGTGTGGCACTCGCAGCGCATGAATGAGGCCTTGATACCAATTTGGATTATTACCGAAATGGATGGGACAATCAACTGCGCTCATTGTTTGGAATGCAACGCGGGATTAGCCGAGTCATGCTCCCATATAGCCAGCGTGCTTTTTTATCTCGAGACCTGGACGACGTTAAATGGACGGCTATCGTGTACTCAAATGAAAAGCTCCTGGATACTACCAAACTTTGCAAAAGTGGTTGAATACGCCAGGTCAGAGACATAAACTTCAAATCAGCTAAAAAAATGAAAGCTGACCTTGATGCAACGATAGAGAATCTATCCAATGACCTCCAGTCTTCTGCGGGCTCGAACGTCTTTACAGAAAGCTCTGTTCAGAAACCGGAAGTACCAGCGCCGACACAAGCGGAAATGGAATGATTTTACTCTGCTCTAAGCAAATCCAAAACAAAGCCTGTAGTGCTGAGCTTGATACCTCCTTATGCTTACAGCTACGTGTTGCTCAGTCGCAAAATCCCTTCTGTAATGGATTTGTTCGACAAGAATAACTTAGAATTTCCTTACAATGAGCTGATAAAACTTTGTCAGAGCACTAACAGTGATATAACCGAGGAACAAATCGCTCAGGTTCAAAAGGACACCATTTCACAGGCAAGTGGGACAAACTTTTTTAAGCATAGGGCAGGCAGAATCGGTGCTTCGCAGAGTAAGGCTGCAGCACATTCAGACCCCGCATTACCATCGCAATCTTTGATTCAAAGGATTTGTTACCCGGCACTGCACAAGAAAAAAACACATGTGAACTTTAAAATTGTAAAATGTGGTCTCTTTATTAATCAAGAACATCCTTGGATACACGCTATCCCAGATTTTCTATGCTCATGGGACTGCTGTGGTGATGGTTGTGGGGAAATCAAGTGTCCTTATTTCATAGAGAACTGTGATTTTGATTCATATGTTTCAAAACCCTCCTCTTGTCTTGCAAAAAACATTGCTGGGCAGTTCACACTGCTCCACACACACGAATACTATTAGCAGGTACAGCAACAGCTATTTACCACTAAGCTAAACTACAACTACTTCATTGTCTGTGCTGTGAATGAAGCAACTAATTACCTCAAGTTTGTCCAAACAAAAATACTTCCAGACAAAGAACATTGGAACAAAGTTTTACCCAAGTTAGAGAAATTTTGGAGAATTTGTGTTTTGCCTGAGGTACTTGCTCGATGGTACACAAGAAGGGTGAATCTAACTAGAGATGGGCACTACTGGTTAATGTTGTGTGTTATTGCAGACAGGATACTGAGGAAGATACCATCAAGTGCTGTAATCCAGACTGTGCCTTTCTTCAATTTCACTTGTCATGCTTGGGTATTGATGCTATCCCCAAGACCTGGTACTGCCCTAAATGTAGGACTTTACCAGAATTCAAGCGAGGAGGATCGAAGCACAAGTCAACTAGCATAATAAGTGAAGCTCTGAAGATGAACTCAACTTTTTACTTGTAAAACTGTAGCCAACAAAAACGACAAGCTGGTAAAGTGCACTAACGTGGACTGCCCTAATGGGATGTTTTTCCATTTGCCATGTCTGGGAAGGAAGAGAATGCCAAATAACAATAAAGTTTGGTTTTGTCCAGCTTGTATGATGAGTAATGCACAAAAGCCAACTGAGGGTACAGCCCCTAAGCCAGCAGCCATGCATGTCACCACAAACACCAAGCCAACTGTCACATATGTCTCAACAAACACCAAGCCAACTGTCACACATGTCTCAACAAACACCAAGCCAATGGTCACGTATGTCTCAACAAACACCAAGCCAACTGTCACACATGTCTCAACAAACACCAAGCCAATGGTCACGTATGTCTTAACAAACACCAAGCCAACTGTCACACATGTCTCTACAAACACCAAGCCAACGGTCACGTTATGTCTCAACAAACACCAAGCCTACTGTCACACATGTCTCTACAAACACCAAGCCAATGGTCACGTATGTCTCAACAAACACCAAGCCAACTGTCACACATGTCTCAACAAACACCAAGCCAATGGTCACGTATGTCTTAACAAACACCAAGCCAACTGTCACTCATGTCTCTACAAACACCAAGCCAATGGTCACGTATGTCTCAACAAACACCAAGCCAACTGTCACATATGTCTCAACAAACACCAAGCCAACTGTCACACATGTCTCAACAAACACCAAGCCAATGGTCACGTATGTCTTAACAAACACCAAGCCAACTGTCACTCATGTCTCTACAAACACCAAGCCAATGGTCACGTATGTCTCAACAAACACCAAGCCTACTGTCACACATGTCTCAACAAACACCAGGCCAATGGTCATGCACGTCACAACCAACAACAAGCCAACAGCCATGCAAGTGTCACCAAACACCACGCCAACAGCCACGCCAGTGTCAACAAACATCAAGTCAACAGCCACGCATGTCTCAGCAAACACCAAGCCAGCAGTCACACACGCCACAACAAAAGCAGAACCAACAGAAAGTTCTGGCAGTGAAGAAGTAACAATTGTGAAAACTGTCTTAAAGAAGAGGCCTCCTCGTGACAAGTATGGGCCAGAAGGAAAACTTGGCAAGTATGAATATGACTTAATCTCCTCCCCAAATGGATGGTTGGACTGTGTCATTATACATGAAGCCCACATACTACTGAAGAAAATCAGTACAAGCATACAAGGATTTCAGAGGCCTACTCTTGGTCCAGTCCATCAATTTGACATAATGACAAGACCATTTATTCAAATAGTCAACATCAATAATAATCACTGGGTATGTTTTTCTAGCATAAATAGTCCTCCAGGTTATGTGGATGTCTATGATAGCTTATCAACCCCCCTGGCACAAGAGTTATTGCAACTGGCTTCAGACCTGACCGGACAAGCCTTTAAGGGAGTTCACTTTATTCCTGTGCAACAACAGAAAAATGCTTCCGACGGTGGTGTGTTTTCAACAGCTTATGACACAAGTTTAGTTTATGGCCTGAATCCAATGAATGTAACTTATAACATTAGCCAGATGCGTCCACATTTATTACACTGTCTAATGGGAGGAGTTATAACTCCTTTTCCTACATCTTGAACTTCTTTTACAGAAAAGATTGCCGACGATTTAAACAGATGCCACACACAGCATGATTGCAGTGTGATCATGGCATAGCCTTAATGACGCAACAGCGTGCACAAATTCCTTTATGGCAATTGAATTGTGCCTCTTTGCATTCATAAAAAGTCTACTTTATCAAACTTAGAGAGTGTTGATATTTATTAGCAGCGGGAATGTAAGCAGAAAGGATGGGATAGAAAAGTTTGACAGTCCTGTAAGGGGAGGCAGAAACAAAGAAAAAACAGCAAATGTTTCCATGAGTGGAGGGGGAGGGGGGGGATTGGGTTCTTTGTATACAGTTAATAGGTTAGTTACAAACCCAGTTGTTTTTTTCAAAGAAAAAAAATTAAAATATTTTGTTAATCAGAAAACTGTGAACACTAAATATATTTCAAGACTGTTATTGTTCTTGAGGAACAAGGCAATCGGAAGTGTGAAAATTAAACCGTAACAATAATATTGTTAGTTTGTTCACATGTTCTGATCTTTGTTGCTACTGGTCATAAGAAAATTGAAATTCCTGAAATACCTTAGGTGATCAAGGTTTTTTGAGTCTGAAAGAAGAAAAGCGACTGGTCAACTGTGCATTGTCCAAACAATTAAACAATTTGATAATGGGCTCAAATTGCTTCAAATAACACACAAGGACACCGCTGATAAAAAAAATTAACACTTCCTTGCCTACACACATAACAAATCAAAATACACAGGAAAAAATAAGGGATTCCCATTTTTGGATATTTTGGGTATTTAAAGAATACCCACAAAAATCCCAAATTTGGAAGAGTGAGACGAGTCCCAATCTGGGAACTTGGTTGGGAATTCCCTGGTTGGGACTTGTCTCACTTTGCCAAATTTGGGATTTTTATGGGTATTCTTTAAATACCCAAAAATATCCAAAAATGGGAATCCGTTATTTTTTCCTGTGATAAGTACATGAGATAAGTAAGTAAGATTAAACTGACCATCACTACACTGTATTATTAACTCTGGTGCTCTTTAAAAGAGCCATTGGGTGTTTTTTACCTTGTAGTGCTCAATATCAGATCACAGAAACAACAAGATTTGTACAACTCGTTTCACAGTACACTGTTTCTTTAATCCAAGGGTACAATACCATTGGAAAGGTTTGTCAAAGCAGCACACTGTAATAATTCTGTCAATCACAGGAATTTTAGCCTCTTGGGAACCAGTAGGGTCACATTGCAAGAAATCAATTGGTAAAATTCCTGAAAGAATTGTGTATTTTCTCCTTAGCAGCCCAATGACTCTTTCCACATGTATACGAACATTTGCAATGCCACGGGTTTGCTCGACATCAACTGGATCCAGCTGGTCTTTGCCTTTAGTAAATGCTGGAATAGCAAGTTCAGCTTTGTGGAGCATTAGGCTTTCATGGATAGTAAACCCCCGGTCAGCCATCACTAGATCTCCTGGTAATAGCTTTTTGAGAATGCCACAATTGTCTGTTAAATACTTATCAGAAGTCCTCCCACCCCAAGCGTTGGAGACAAATGAAATGCTTTCTTGTGGAGTTATTCCAACCAAAATTTTGACAGTGTTATGACTCTTATAGTTTGAATAAGTTTGTGCTCGGGCCATGAGATTTGAAGGTCTCGCAATAAGCACTTCAAAGCAGTCGATGATGACTGTAGTTTTGTTCCCAAAGGAAAACTGGAAGCATTGAGGCACAGTTCTCCATAAATCCTCACGATCTGGCCACTTTATTAAAGGCGCTAATCGAACATCAAGAACCACCATCCAGGCTAAAAATATTCTTGACAGAGTTGGTAGCGATATTCCAAAGTGGTATGCAGCTTAAGTTTCATCAGCGTGAGAACACATTCTTGAAATTTGGATAACGTTGGAGACTTCCTTATAACAAATGGCGAAACATTCTGGTACACTGTTTTTAACACATCATAGGCAGGCAATCCGGTGTAAAAACGTACCTTCTCGTCGTCATTAGCGAAATACGTTTCATCCAATGGCGGTCTCGAGGCAGAGGTGCCAAATAAATATTCAAACTCCTCCGTTTGAGTCGCTGTCCCAGTCTCACCACTCTCAGGCTCTACGTTCATCACTGATTCCAGATCGAAGGAGATATCCATAACTCTTTCTCCTGACTCATTAAGTCTTTGTTTTTTGCGCTTAATTTCTTCTCGAAGCTGCTTTTCAATTTCACGCTCTACCGCAACACGTCGTTTCAGCTCACGATCTCTAGCCCTCTCGTCTCGCTTCGCGGCAGCTTCAAGATTTTGAAGCTCTTCAACAGAATCACATTTCTTGTGAACTAAATTTTGGGTCGGAACCCAATCAGGATCGTATCTTTCCCACAGCTTGGCCGCTTGACCGGAAATGAAATGCTTTCCACAAACTCGGCCATGCTCCAAAATGGAGTCTGTGAGGTCTTCTCTACTGATGGCAGAAATCCATTTATTTCTCCTCTCTTCAGAGAGTTCCCTCATTTCTTCACCTTGAGTAGTTATGACTGACGGTATTCTCGCCATGGAGATCCCTTTATCACCGACACTTCGTGTCCCGCATCCAAAAACCGCGCATAAAACCATTTTCCTGGACTAACTTCGTATTCTTTGTTTACATTTGATGTGCACCAATATGGCGGCCAATTGAAAAATAGTCACGTGACTGAAAACGATCTATATTAGCTCCGGTGCTAAAATTCAGCAAAATAATTAAATCCACGGTCCAGCACAAAACATGCTCTAGAACAACTCCAACTAATGAAATTTAACCAGGCTACCCCAAATGCATACCGGATGATAGACCTTTGTTTGTGCAACAACATGACACTTACATTGAAAGAAGCCCCCCTCAAACGGGGGCAATAGGCTGGCCTTATGGGCCGGCCTGTTGGCCCCCTCGTGCATATTTTCTGGAATTTCCACCGATTTCTATCAATTCCAGGAAGCCATTTGAAGCCCTTGGTTAACAGCTGAGGGTGGTTAGTCCTCAGAAGAGGGCGACTTTTAATTTTACATTAAAGGCATCCCGGCTTTAAGCAAATTATGGTTTGAAAGATTGCCTGCAATGTGCTGGACGTGACTTAAGACTTCAGGCAACTCGGTTTTCAAAACTCCAGGTAGATATAAAACATCACAAAACAACATTTCCTGGCCTTTTTAAGCCCAAAAAAACACTATGAAATAATATTTTTGTCCAAAGTCATTGCCTAAACCCTTTGCAAAAATCCATGATTTATTCGGGTCAATAGTAAAATTAAAAGCATTGGCATAATAAATGACGTCATGATGACATTACTCCTATTGTTAACGGCTTTTAATGTGTAAAATATTAATCCCTTTAAGGGGAAAAATTGATGGAAATTGGATTCTGCCAATAAATTCAACATTGTATGAATCAAGTTATTCCTAGATAACCGTATCAGGAGCAGTTTTGAAGTTATAGAGGGGAAACCTCCGAAGCCCTCTCCCACGGAAGTGAAAAAAGCCCGATCTGAATAGGGTTAAGGGATGCTTAGAATGCAAAACAATCCTCAAGTTATGAAATTTCGAGAGAACCTAACACTGTTAAAAATTAACAATTGAACCCTATTTCTCCCACTTGATCATTTTAAATCAGACACGTTTTTGTTTCTTAAATCAGTCACTATAATTAAAAAAGCCTCGATAAAACTAAGATTTATAATAAATTTGTTAAAATATTGCATAATAAAGTGTAATGCTATAATTCAATAAATACAAATAAATCACTTTTATAGGAAAAATGCAAATTTTGAAAACATGACTGTCAAAACTTGGTTACCATGGTAACATCATTGTTGTCGTACACGTCTCGACGACTTTAAAATGTTCACGGACAATTTTTAGGAGACGTCGCTAAGTTTGGCGGTTAAACGGTTTTGAACACATGATTGAGAGCGGTCTGAATAGAGTTAATCTACGAAGGCTTCTGTAGACGTTATGTTATACATAAATGTAGATATTTTTAATATGGTAAATCAATCACAAGACCCTGTGCAGATGTTTTTCATTGTTTTCTAAAAGAAGCAATTTTCACTTCACTCATTGGTGTGGCTTAAGTGGGCCGGGGTTTTTGTTACCATAACTAAATGCTGATGACCGAATAAATTTATATCTCTTCTAACGTTCCCTAACGGGTTCTTATTAAGTGGACAGTTGCTATTTCTGATGGTAGATTATGGACTTTCACGTGCATTTTTGGCCACATAAAGGGCTTAAACAGGGGACAAACGAAGAGAATTGAAATGCTCCAGGCCTGGCAATTTCCTTTTCGTATTCTTCGCTTTATCTCTTTTCTTAATTCTCTAACCTCTTGGCCAGTGAAAGTGTTTCTTTGCATGATCTATGATGGGAGTGTATGTATTTGTTTGGGCCATCTGTAGCTCATTTTATACCTTTCTCTGTTTTAAGGAGCGTATTGCTACACATGAGGTTTAAGTCAACGGTTTTTTTACTACAATTGCAAGGTTTATTTTTACTTCAAACGCGTCTTGTCTGAACTACATGCTGCTGATACAGGTATAACTTACAGGTACTTTTAGTAACACGCGTGGAATTTTCCAAATGACAAAATGATTTATGTATAAATCACACTGATACTGTAAGCATTGGCCTGTTGGTATAGTGGCATGATTCTCGCTTAGGGTGCGAGAGGTCCCGGGTTCGACTCCCGGAAAGGCCCTCTGCCTTCTTTCATTTTTTTCCTTTTCTTTTTTCTTCTTGGTTGTTGGGTTCTTTTGGTTTAGTTGATATCCGTAGAATAAAAATACACAGTTGCACAAACACATCTCTGGGGATAAATTCTGCTTAAAATCATGTAGCTACCAGAACTAAGAGTTATTAATTGGCTAAAATCGTCCTAACAAGAGAAAAAAAAATCGCATGTTGTGTACGCAACCTATGGTTATAAGCTGCGAGAAGGAAGCTTTGCGTTGGGCTCAAACTGACAGAGGAGATGAACTTTCATGTGCAAAATCGTTCAATCAAATTTAAAAAATATGGAGTTTGGCATATTTACTTTTATAAAGAGTCCACCTGTTTACAAAGCTCGAAACTTTGAAAGTCTTTATTCCCGCCCTCGGTATTCTCTCTACTCCTTAGCCCTGTTTCCATAACGATGGCCGTTAAACAAAGCTTGCCTTTAAAAACATCTATTCTATTCTTAATTTACATATTATAATTATTCTAAGGATTCAAACATCCGGTTTCTAAGTCAAAAGTGTTCATATTCTCAGTAAGGCTCGATGGTTATCACGAATGTCGCGTTCTTTTCGGACAGGTTTTTTTCTCCGCCATCAGAACCATGAGCAACTACGACGACAACGACGACGAAAACGGTCGGCAACGCAAAAAAACAATTAGTTTTATGAGCAAAACAACAGCTCTGAACGTGCATCACGCTATTTAGTACAATTTTTTGACGTCCACTGCACGGCTTCCACGTGAAACATCCCAGCGCGACGTTTAATGGAGGACCTGGACATCAGACGAAAAATTTCCTTTAACTATATTTTAACATGGATAAAGCCCTTAAGAATTCAACTCCGGAAAAGTCGCCTACATTTGACAAATTGAACGGTTCCAAATAGACGCGATAAAGTTTGAAAGGACGCAAATTCATTTTTTTAACTGATGTTTTCACTGCCGCCGTCGTCGTCGTAGTTGGTTAAGGTCCCTATTTGAGCTGCATAACGAAGTATCCAGGGTTTTAGGTCCCTAAACTACCCAAATGAGTCATCACTTTCATTATTTTTCTTTTTAACCTAATTGGAGGCTATATTGAGAGACATCTTGGTCGAATTCAAATTTCCTTTTAACTTTTGAATGCTCTTTCTTTTTTTATGCATGCACCGGATCTAGTATTGGTCGTATTACCGTATTTCCTCGAATAATAGCCGGGTACGATTATTCCCTTTTTTGCTCAAAAAAGAGGCGATTATTCGAGGGAAGGGGATTATTCGAGGAAAGTGATTATTTCAAATATTGCTCACTGGAAGTCGTGCCCTAAATATTTTGTTTTATTTCCCAAATAAATAAAAAAAAAGTAATCGCTTCAAATAAACTGAACATAAGAAATTTAAGTGTTCCCAGTTTAGATCGTTAATTACTTTTCACAGTTTGAATCGTCACTGGTCAATTATGTTGCCGGATTACATTGCACTTTAATGTATTAAATTGAATTCACTTGAATATGTCCGTCAAAGGGGGGTGATTATTCGATACCCTGTGTACAGACGTCCCCCCTCCCTCAGGATCGGGATCGAGGGAGAGATTTTTCGGGGGCACGTCTGTTCACGTACAGGCTATTATTCGAGGGAGGCGATTAATCGAGGTCATCGAGGGACGGTTATTATTCAAGGAAATTCGGTATTTGTTAAGCCACTGAATAAATTCAAATCGGGTGTTAGTGGACACAGCTGCAAAGGGCTGATTTTAATTTTGAGTATACTAATATCTTGAGTGCGAAAAACGAAAGAAACACCATTAATTAATCAAAATTTTGTGACATTCTTCATTTCAAAACGAGTTTTTGTTGAGTGTTTCCACCGGACGAGACTCAACAGCCTTCCGTAAGAAAAAAAATGTACGATCATTAGTCATTGCTTGCTATTCATTGATGAATGATGCGCTTGTGGCATTTTTAAACAAATATTGTGCATCAAATTTTCCATCACACGCTTTATTAACTATCGTCGTCTCATAATAAGGTAGGGACCACGAATACTTTCAATTGTTAATCATCTTTAACGAAAAGGAAAAAGTCGTAGGTAAAATTTGGTCATGAAGATATAAGGCTACTGACAAACGTTTATTCAAATCGACAGAATTTTCCATCTATTGACGTATTCTTCTTTTAAAATGTAATTGGTAGGTTAAGTCAGTGATGATGGAACCTGACGGTCCCTTGCTCATTTTGGATTTGGCCTTCAATATATTCTTATCCTACACCGCCACGATGTTGAATATCTTAACAATAATGGCACTGAAGAAAACTAAGGTGTTGCCAAAAACTCTAAAGACATTACTCATGAGTTTAGCCGTCTCTGATCTTGGCGTCGGCTTAGTAGTTCAACCTTTGAAGGTGGCAACAAGTCAGACTTCAGCCTTCAAAGACCTGACCAAAGCGTTTGAAATCACTGCATTTCTACTGTGCAACGCTTCGTTTTTTGGTGTCATTGCTCTGACTGTGGATAGATTCTTAGCCATCCATCTCCATCTCAGATATCAAGAATTTGTGACTCGCAGGCGTGTTGTTATTACGGTGGCCTTAATATGGACATTGAGCACATTCCCTTCTCTCTGGGAGCTATGGAACTCACATATACACAACATTATAAGCGCTATAATTCCGCCTATTTGCCTTATTTCCACAGGATTATTTTATTGTAAGATTTATGCAGCTGTACGACGCCACAGGAAAGAAATTCACGTCCTTCATCTCCAACAAAAAGCACAGGACAGGAAAGTAGTTCCAAACGCTGAGAGAATCAGAAAATCCACAGTTGGTACATTTTACGTGTATATCTTATTTTTAGTCTGCTATTTACCTTACATATGTATTAATTATATATACATAATATCAGGAACAAATAGTCTTCTGAAAGCAACTGAAAATTACAGTCTTACACTACTGTTTCTCAATTCATCTCTTAATCCTCTGGTTTACTGCTGGAAAATGAAAGAAATTCGTCACGCCATCATGGAATTGCTGCGCAGTGTTATGCTTTTGCGAAAACAAGCAGATCCTCGGTAAATTCTCAAAAAGGCGAAATTATTTTCTTGTCAGTGCATATTGATGTGGTTTTTGTGATCGATGATGATGTGAATGAGAATGATGATGATGATGATGATGATATGATGATGTAAAGCCTAATTTGATGCATTTTTTTTCGGAATCTATATGTAAGTGGTTTTTTACCAACCTTAACCAAAGACAATATCATTTTCACAAAGTTGCCTTGAAGTGAGGGACTGTGCAATGATTGTCAAAGGATGTGGGCGGACAAATCGGCTTCAAAGGGGAAATTATTATGTAGTGTCACTACATAAAACAAATTTCCTCAAGCGTTCATTTTCTTATCGGGGTGCAATGGCTTGGAACCAACTGTCAAATGAAACACGTGAGATGGGGGATCTCACTAGCTTTAAACTCGCCATATCTTAGGATATAACTTTTTATTATGTTTTTATCTTATTTCTTTAATACTCATTTCTTGCTGTTATATTGTATTGTTAGTTAATCACTAGTCTTAATTTTTATAAATTGTACTTATCACACGGCATGTCTGAAAACCAGCTTGCTGAGCTATTTACCGTGTTTAAATAAAGTTGATTGATTGATTGATTGATTGATTGAGTGTCCCCCTGTTAGCAAAAGCAGAATAAGTTCAGCCCCCCCCCCCCCCCCCCCACCTCTTGATCTCGTGACAATTTTTACTTCCTCCTCCCCCTACACCAAATACAAATAAATGTATCTGTGGAAGTTTAAAAGCTTGAAAAGCGTTTTCTCTATTTGTTGCCCAAAAACTCTGTTTTGTCGCACTTTGAAATAAACCTGAAATGGATGGTCTGAGGATAATACTAATAATGACAATAACAGCGGGCGACAAAATTAAGAGGAGTCCGCAATCCTAATCTCCAGGTTGTTATTACGCATGCGTCGCATGTATGTGGCCATCATTCGTTTGCACGTCCACTAACAATGAATGGAATACACAGAACGCAATTCGATCACACGCATTTTGGCCTTCTACCCCTCGTAATTTGGTAGAATGTCAACAAACTACTGTTTCAAATCTTTTTATCAATAAATTATTTAAGAAATATCATTTTAATTGTTCATTTGAAAATGAACTAAAAGAGAAATTACTTGCACGTTATACAGTAGTATTCTTTCCAATTCAAAGTAATATTTTTGTTCTTTAATAACAGAAACCAGGTTAGTTAGTTTTGTAATAGTGTCAATAGTGCCGATATTCACACGCAAAGTTATTTATAGATTGTTTCACTTTCATGCGAACTTTTCAAAAATGCTCACGCGTGCGCACTCGGAGATTTTCTAGGCGTCTCCCGGCCGTTCGTCTCGGATACGTCACCGAAATGCATTGACCGAGAAAGGCCTGGAAAGATGCCGTATAGGGACTAGGCAAAATCAGTCCAATAAGCAATATAACCAGAGAGTCTGTTTATCAGACAGCTAGACAGTCAGTCAATAAGTCAGTTAGTCAAGAAATTAGCCAGACAGTCAGCCAATCAGTCAGTTAGTCAATCATTTAGTCAGTTGGTCAATTAGCTAATGACCACTCAAGGAAACTATCAATCAGTCAATAAAAATCAGTCCACTCAAATGGCATCATGTAGATTGCAGAACTATACTTATGATTAAAAGAAGAACTTTGCATCGTACACCAACATTGTGCTGAGCCCATTCAAAGCAGATTGATCACATTTACTACTTTAGGACGACTGAGTTGCCATTTGTCAGCGAGAAAAAAACTCCTATTTTAAGATTATTTTAAGTTTCAGCCAACAAGAAAATGGGTAAATAGAGTAAACTTGTCCAGCTATTCAACACAGATCTTTTTTTCAAATTCTTGCTTGTGTGATTGCCCCGTGCACAGCAAAATATTTTGACTTCACAACCATGTTTACATACTCTCATACGAATAAGCCTCTCAGCCAATCACAGGATGCATACTATCTTTGTCACTTTATGAAAAGCAATGTATACAGCACTTACAGTACTGAAGATAAGCTCAAATCCTGGCTTTTGAAGTCTTGGTACATCTTTTGGACACATCTGATCTGAAATGAAAAATTGACCATCTTCATTAGCGCTCAGTAACCTAAGACATTAAAATTTCTTTCCTTCCTTAGCATGAATCTCAGAACATCAGCCAGCCAGTCAAGTCAATGAGCCAGCAGTCATGATCAGTCAATGAGCTTGCAACTGTCTGTCAACCAGTTAATCAGTAAAACTGTCAGTCAGTAACTGAGTCAGTCAGCCAGTCTATTGGCCGGTACGTTGGCAAGCAAGTCAGTAAATAGGTCAGTTAACACATCAGCAGGTTAGTCAGTCAGACAATCAGATAGTTAGCTGCTCAGTCAGTTAGTCAATCAGCAAGTCAGAAATTATGTCAGCCAGTCAGTCACTTGATGACAATAAGTCATTCAGTCTATCAGTCAGACAGTCACTCACTCAGCATTTGGGCCAAACAGCCAGTCAGTCAGTCAGTCAATCAGTCAGTAGGTCAGCCAGTCAACCAGTTTGTAAGTCAATCAATGAGTCACTTAATTAGTAAATCAATCAGTCACTCACTCAGCAAGTCAGTTTATTAGTCAATGAGTCAGTCAGCCAGCAAGCCAGCCAGCAAGTCAGCTAGATAGTCAGCCAGTCCAAGGCTTGTTCAAGGTGGATTGTGTCTGCTACTCCAAGAAAATTGCCATATTATTTATCAGAAAAACTTCATTTAGAGATTTGATTTCCACTGTATATAAAGCTAAAAAATCATAAATGTAGCTGGTTAAAAGACAAAAGGACTTGCAAAGACAATGATGCAATCAACCAATTCACCCAAAATTAATTTCATTATACTCAGAATTTGAATCTTATCCTTTTAGTTACACTGTGTCCTGTAGAGTGGGATTTCCTGGCTAGCCATTGGTACAGTGTATATGAAGCAACTTCAGGGTTTTTGGTAGTCATACCCAAATACAAAAATGGGCAGAACAAAATAATGTAGAAATTAAGGGAGCTTTCCATTTGTCAGAACTGGCTGAAGGGACCATTGGCAGAACATCAGTTTGAAAATGAAATGGGCTTTTTCCAAGAGTTTTTGCGGAAGAACCATTTTTTTTTTTCATGCACACTATTCAGAATTTGATTGGTTTGGCTAGATAGTTAGCAGGGTCTGGCCAGTCAGTTATTCTGACAAATAGGAAGCGCCCTAAGAAATACAATAACTTCAGTTTGTAAGGTGGATTTAGAGAAAGAGCATTCTTCTTGGAATTTTCATGATCAAAATTTCCATGTCAACTTAAATTACAAATGACACTCATGATCATTTCATGAAACCTAATTTAACTTTATTCATTTATTCAGTTTTAAAATTATTATATTGTGCAAGTCACCTGCAGCTCATAATTATAATAATGTTTTTAAGAAATAGATACTTACTAAATAAATGAGTTATAAAGATTTCAGCTGTCGTGCATGAAAAGATGAAAACAAACATTCCTTTGATTTCAATATTATTTGAAAATACATTCAAAAAATACAAACAATATATTTTTATTTTATAATAAAATAAAATATATTGTTTGTAAAATTTTTACGAAAATACTTGTTATTTTTGTCAATAAAGATTGTTCATATTTTTAAAATTATTTTTATAACAATTTCTTCCTTTGAGTCTAAAAAAATGTTTTTGAATCTCTGGCTTCTCACTAGTAAACAAGTAAACTGAAGAAACAGCTTGCCAAATATTGAAACCAAGATGGTTTCATTAAGTCACTCAATCAGCATACATTTTTCCTTCCCTTGTCTATCATAATATATTATTTTACAGTCACACTTAATTATCTGAAACAGTTTTGAATTTTGTGTTAAATTAGGACAGGTATAGTGGCCACTAAAAAGGTGATAAAGCTGTACCTGATCAATCTTCAAAATGTTCATAATTTTATTATTGTGTCTGCCAACACCCCTGTAAATAACTTCCACATTAGTGGTACATGTAGACATGTAATTGGTGTGTTGGTGTGTAATTTGACACGTCACTTCCCTGTCCTTTGTCCTACAAATTATATATACTACGACTCAGCTCTTCCCTTGAGTAACCAATTTGGTACTGATCTCAAACACGTAATGCTGTAAACGTTTTCAACAAGTAACCACATGCACGCATACAATCTGCACCCAGACATTTCTAGTTGGGCATTTTCCCTGGGTGCTTTTTGATCATAGCTACAGAAATTTTCACCTTGCCTTGCTTTTCCAGGGCATTCAGTTCATTTTTTTAGATCTCACAACCATTCGGCCTCTGCATTGCTCTTCCCATTTTTTCCCCCAAATTCCACCCCAGAAATTTTCAGCACTCTTCTGCTACTGGCATCCCATCACTAGTCCTTCTCAAACATTCATTTTTGATTGCATTCAAACAATCTTTTTTGCCTCTGAACTGTGTAGTTCTCTCCTCACAATGCCTCAATTTTGCAGCCTGGGTAGTCACCCTTTGCTTGAATTCTTCTAGTACAATAATATTTTAGTACCCCTTCTGCTGCATATTTTATTTTCTTTCCAACCACCCACTAATCTAACTTGACTAGTCACTCACCCTTTCTAATCTACTCATATCTTTTCTCAACTGCATTATCTTTTGTTTGATCCTCCTCTTCCACCATGGCTCATCACGTCTTTTTGCAGTGGGTTTTCTAACACCTAGCCTTTTTGCTACCAAATTGGCTACTGCCACCAACAGCGTATTAGTTTCACTCATGGTATTTTGGGTGTCAAAAATACCATTACCTCTTTTACATGATCCACAATTATCTTTAAGAGATCTTTCATCATTCCTCAGGTTCAAAGGCTTTTCCACGACGCTTTTGACAGCTTATCCTGAATCATTTGCTCAAATGCTGTGGCAACCTCCAAAGCAGTTAAACGCTGTCTTGTAAAATTTGATACTGATAAAATGAATTTCGAACCAATTTTAGCTACAACTAAAAATAGAGATTTCGGTTACGAATACTTTTAACAGTTTTTATTTTAATTAATGACCGACTGTATATGTCCTTTTAAAATAAAAGTTTGAAGTGACACAAATCCTTTTAAGTAAGAAAAATTATTTCCAGCACTGCAAATATATTCAATTCGCAAGAGTTAAATAACCTTGTTATGTTCCTAGACTTTCACTCGCATAAACAGGGACTGCCATTATTTGATTCTTGGTCACGTGACCTTGACTAAAATCAAATGTATCCCAATCATGATACATTAAGCAATGTATCCCGCTCAGGATACATTACAGTGCGTGATCAAAGCATGTTGGAAAGTGGCGTGACAGACGGCGGGAAAAACACTTCCAGTTTTCTATTTTCATGAATGAACACAACAACACAAACACAAAGCCTCAAGCTACAAAGCAACGATTTTGAAAGTTATCCCAGAAGAGAAACAGCCTGCTACTGGAGGAAAAAGATGCAGATAATATGAGGAAAGTACTTTGTAAATCATTCATTGAGTGGCTTTGAGAATTAAATTTGTGTTGTTATAAGTACCGAGTCGACTGTTTTGGTTCACTCCGGTTATTTTTTGTTGCTGTTGAAGTGAAAGTCTAGAAACAAAACGCTTAATGTCAGGTCCCTTGGGAAACCAGTTAGTTTTGTTTTCCCTCGAGTCCTGATGTTTCCCTCAATTTTGTCACGGGAAAAACCAGGACTCTTGGGAAAACACAACTAACTGTTTCCATTGGGATCTGACATTAAGTGTATGTTGTATTATCATACAAACTTTTGATTTTTCCAACGTCTTGTCCCAATTACCCAGCATGCCCTCACAACTGTAAAGGGGTCTGTATAGTCCTCAGTCTTCGTTTTACTCTGACCGATTTGCTACATAACACTTTTAATTATAAGAATTTTATAAAGCCAATTTGCAAATAACGCTTTTAAACACCACTGGATACGTAAGGATTTGCCCATAACAGGGGCGGATCTAGGGGGAGGGTGCAGGGAGTGCGCACCCCCTCCCCCCTGAGATGACCTGCAGTTGTCTAATACAACTGGTATTCTGCAAAAAAAAACTATGTGGTTTATTGGTGTTGAAGTAGAGCAAGAGACGAGTGCACCCCCTCCTAAAAAACATCCTGGATCCGCCCCTGCTTAAAATCAAAGCGTTGAGACTTTAAGAAGGGGGAGATTGAATTATTGAAAGAGTTGCATACATGCTTTTAATAAGCTTATGACCTAAAAGGGTGAGAGTCTCGACCTCACCATGTAAGGTAAACCATCGCCACAAACAATTCCAAAACTTCTTAAAACGATACTTTCTATAGTTCTTACTGTATGATCCACCTATAATCGCTACTAACCTTGCAAAATAGATGAACAACGAGAGAAAAACCCAACCATGCCTTCCACGCGCCATCTTTTGGATTACGTTTTTAGTTCCCAGTGCCCCAAATCGTCCACAATGCGCGGCCTCTTTGCTGTTTGCTGAAATAATAGGGCCTCGGTGGGTGCATGTGTCTGCTGCTAAAAAAAATAACATAGACTCTATCTTTCTGAGACTTTGTCGCTCAGATCTACAAAAAAAAAAAACAGAAATAAATGCGATAAACTTTAAGTCGGGTTGTTGTGACAAAATAGACTGAAACACATCAAGACATCACATCAACAGTGAGAGAGAATCTAGCTGTACGCAGAGCTGGCGAATAATTCTATACCGATTAAAAAGGCCATGGGTGTATATCTGTGAGTGCTAAAGGAAAGCAAAAAAAGTAGGTTCGAAAGCTGAAGTGTGAGAAAAACAGTATATTGATCATATCCCATACAATACTACCTTTCGAGAATGTCGCGTGCACATTTTTTCCGACAACCTCTCTCGAAATAGCTGTGTAAATGCATTCCTCTTTTCCTTTCCCATGCAAACACCAACCGGGCAAGTTTAATAGTGGAGCATTTCAGGTCATCCGGCGTTTGATTGTCAATGAAAACCTTTATTTATACACGATATTACTTCAAACTTGGTAGCTTGTGGAGTCGTGTAAAGCTGAGAAAGACAACTCTTTTGAGCAGTGAAATTATATTAATAGTTGATTAAAAAGGAAGAAACTGAAATAAGATTCAGCAAAAAACACCTCCGACGGGACTCGAACCCGCAATCTTCGGCTTTCATGGCATTCTCTACCTAGGAGGCCGACGCGTTATCCATTACGCTACGGAGGCTGCTATTGATGTTAAATGTTGTAATAAAGATATTTATTTGAAGTAAATTACAGTCACATGGTCCTGCAGGTGCATGCTCTGAGCTAGGAAACAATTTTTACTCCTACAATCAGTAATTGGATAGCTGGTTTTGTTATCATAGCAAAACGCAGGTGACCGAAAAAACTATTTTGTTTTAACGTTGGTTGTCGAAGTGAAGTTATAAATCTCATTGTTTATTGAGTAGAAAGTTGGTAGTTTTAATTTGTAAGATAATCAATGGCATTTAATCTACCCTCGTCATTCTTTAACCAACTACAGGCGTTTAAATAGTGATAAGCGAACAGAATTGAATTGTTCCGATTAGTCCCAAGTGGACCATTAGACTTAATTTTACGTAGGGTGGCAACGTTGTCGAGGCATGGGTGGTAGCTCTTTTTATTTAGTCCTTCTCAATTTAGGCACAAAATACTATTGAGGCCCTGGTCGCTCGTTTCCTTTACACACAACGGTTATGTGTTCACTTTAAAGGCTTTTTCTTTACACAAAGATTACAAGTATTGTAAACATAAGGGTACATAATTATAAATTTCAGACCTTTCTATAAGACCACAGATGGAATTTTTATAAGAAAGAGTTAATTGAAAATAACGTAAAATTCTACTTTGATAATTTTTATTTCAACTTTTTCTCAACTTGTTCTTTTGATCTGAGCAGTGAAATAGTCCGTACTAGAAAATGTGTGACCACTTAAGAAAAAAGAGGCTCTGTACTGTGCCTTTATACTGCCCAGTCTTTTTCATAAGATAGGCAGTACAAGCCTGAAAAGTAGAAGGGTAAATGGCTTCCGTAATATCATCGCCTTTAACAAGTGCCTTAATAACTTGCTGTTTTTGCCATTTTTTAAGGCAGTAATTCGGCTACTTCCTCTTCGCCAAACCGTGTGAAGTGCTCCGCCATTTTGTTTTGCTCTGCGAAACTGCCAAAACATTTCATCCTTGTTCCCAGGGCTCCTCGATCGCTGTCCCTTTTTCTTCCCTCTTCCAAATTTGGTCAACGCTAGCTGGTTAATTATGAAGAATAAGCAGTGGGATTTGAATCAATCAGAATCTGAGAAATTTTTTGAGAGATCTCCCTTTCGAATTTTCTTCTTAAAACTGTGGATTGCTTTCGCGATTTTAACATCTTTACTTAAGTGTCAAGATAAATAAGGTTACAGATCATTTTTAAATACGATAAATAAGTCTATGGATTTAGACAAGGCCAAAAGCGAAGCTTTCGTGGAATCTTTTAAGTAATGTCTTTCTGGAAACAATTCACCTTTCGCTAAAAGCAATTAAGAGGCAAATTAAATTCCTCCTGAAAAAAATGGACCTGAGCAAGAGGAGAACTTAAAAAACACGTCACCTCAATGAGCTATACATTTGAGTCCTCGATACAGTCATGTGACACTGGTCAGCGGATGCCCTATCTTGCAGCTGTCAATTGACCATAACATGGATATCCAATATCAAATTTAAAAAAATTGGACTCCAATCTAGTGAATGTGACACTGTTTTAAATCCGTTTTAATGAGGTGGCCGACGTACGAACAAATTTAGCCAGATTTTATTACCAGGAGTTCGATGGGCTCCCGTTATAACCCAGGAGGAGGAGGTGCTTCGCAAATTTGTTCTTTTCACGTACTCTTGTGATTAAAAACAAACAGATCCAGGGAAATTTAAGATTGCGACTCAAAGGTGTCACCCTTAAGAAAAATCTTACAAGTCAGCAATCAAGCAAAATCGAAAATATGATAAATGATTTAAGGAGAGAAAACAAGTAAGGCTTCTTTTGCTTTAGTGAATGAAACTACGCAAAACATTATATTACGCAAAATATTACTCAAAATATCAGAAACTTACAAAAGAACTAAACGATGAAGCTCACAAGGGGCACTCTGTTTGCCTCCTTGCATTGATCTGACGGAACCTGCAAGAAAGACCCGAAAATTATTTAAAAGGTGGCCCGAACCTATCTTTATGCCTGTTAGTTGTGTTTTTGAATCGTGTTTTTCAGCAGGAACGATTTAACCTGTTTTTGGTATCGTTAAAAAAGGGTGTAACTTTAAGAAAATGTTATTTATTTTCTAGTAGGTATAAAAGCTTTTGAGATATCGGCATGTATCTAAAACCGCATTTTTACCAAAAATGTAAATAACCTCAAAATCCTACAACAGATTTTCCCCTAACTTCAGCAAATAAGCCTCAGAGCTCTCTCCTTTTATATATCTGCAAGTTTAAAATCAATCGTGACCATACAACTCGCTGCACAAAATCAGTGGTCAAATTTAACCTTAAAATGCTACGTTAACTCATTTGCTATTCCTTATTTATATCATGACATCTATGAAACCTCAAAGATTTTATCATTCATTTTATTTGCAGATGATACAAATTTATTTCATAGTGACAAAAATCTAAATAGTGTGCTCAATACTATTAATAAGGAATTAAATGAAATTACCATGTGGCTTTGAGTTAATAAAATATCTTTAAATATAAATAAAAGTCACTTCATATTATTCAAGACAAGAAAGAGCTAAAGAAAGAACTAATATTAGAAGAACTAATATTTTATCACTATGTAAACTTTTTTTTTTTGGTATTTTAATGAATGTTTATTTTGTTATGTATTACATTTTTTTACACACTGACCCTTATGAACACGTAGGAAAAAAAGAAAAGAAAGGTAAACATATATACATCGCAGACTCTCACATAATTACATACTGATAAAAAAGAAAGAAAGAAAGAAAGAAAGAAAGAAACACACCCCAAGTACATTCTTCTCTATTTACATGAAAAATTGATAAAAATTAATGATAAATGAAATAAACGGCGAAAGGATCGTATAATTGCTAATCACATCACATTTGCTTCATTTCATATCATGGGTATCCTGTCGGTCATTGTCTCGATTAAGAAAACAGTATTAATTTGGAAATTGGAATTAAACTATGTAAACCTGCTACTACTACTTATGGCCTCAACTCTTTCCGTTACTTTCCATCTAAGAAATGGAACTCCCTACCTAATAATGGAAGATCTGAGCCTACTTTATCTGGTTTTAGAAGACTCCTGAAAGCAATCTCCTTTCAGACCTAACGGTACTTTTAACATTTTTCATGTATGTAAATAGATTTTTCTCGAAAATATTAGCCTTTCAGGCTACTCTGAAATTCAAGTATAAATACAGTTCATGTTACGTTATGTTATGTTATGTTATGTTAGAGAAAAAACAATTAAAGATATGTTATTAAAAATCAACGGAACTCCTATTCAACAAGTGAAAGATACTAAATTTTTATTATTATATATTGATGATGAATTGACATGGAAATACCATGTAAATCAATTCACCTAAAAAACATCAAAGATGACAGGAATAATAGCTAGAGCTAGGCATTACTTGCCACGCCAAAGTGTGGTCACCATCTATAATACAACTAGGAGTAATCGGAGCTTAGAAGAGTGCGTTCGATATGTACGGTTAGGCTTACAGGTAGCAGTAGAGGGGGAAGGGTGGTTGCGATATAGATAAATATGATTATGGCTTATATTGAACGTAAGGGCTGCGTACAGCAAAACCTCTATTTAAACTGTGTACCAATAAAAGAAGGTTTTGAAAAGATATCGTATGGTTCGGTGCCAAGTGCTTGTAATCGAAGGAGACATTGGCCAGAGTGCGTCGGGCGTGTAAATAGAACATTTTTGTTTTACTGGCGCGATTACAGGGCGCAGTTGCCCAAAGGCCGATTAGTGCTTAACCCTGTATTCTTTTTCTTTCTTCAAAAACATTTCTGCGGATAATTTTCTCTGTTTTTAGTTTAAGAGTATCCAATCATCAACTTGTTGACAAAATGAATTAAATTGAATTTACCGTTTTAAAAGCTTTCACATCTGAATTCAAACTTCGCTTAATCCAAAGTAAAATTAAACAGCAAACTTCTGAAAGATGAACGCTTTGGACGATTGAGCAAACACAGATCGATGTACGCTTTACGAACATTCAGCAAACTTTTTAAAAAAATAAACGCTTCACGAAGACAGAATATCAGACCTCAGCAAACCTTTGAAAGATGAACGCCGAGGACACAAGAATTACCACGTGAGCTAGCACGTCAAAGTGAGGCAAAACGTAAGCAAGCGCCTCAAAGTGAGGCAAATGTGTGTCGACGACGAAAATGCAATGTCAAAAAAACCTCCCTTATTAATTGCACAGGACACCCAATATTGCACAGAACACCCAACACAAATTAGAGGTTGCGTTCTCGTACCTCGAACGCAATGATTCATCCTTACTTGCCATATGGTGATGATTACTTGGAGCAGCATTACCCAACTAGACTTAAGTCAATTTTTATGATACAGAAAAAAGTAGTAAGGATTATGACATTCTCAAGTTACAGAAAAGAAAGCAAAGCAATCTTTACTTCTTTGAAAATAATGAATATATATACCTCTTATTAGCTGAGTTTTCGGTCCGTACTGTAAATTACGGACCGAGTCTTTTTCCATCGATTTATGGCCCAAGCGCGAAGCGCTAGGTTTAAAATTGGAAAGGACAAGTCAACATCCCAGTCCACAGGGTTTACATACATGTTTCAAAGTTTATTGGCTGGAAACTAAGAGCACTGTAAGTATTCACTCGTTAATGTGACGCTGGAGTCTTTTGAAAACTGGACATTATTGTGTCTGGCTCGAACTCGCTTCTATCTTTCTTTCGTTGGTCTTTGAAAAAACACTGCAAATGGCAAAGAAGCTTGTCAAGATGATCGGGTGCAGGTATGTTTGTTATCATATTTGTTGAAGGAATTACTCATTTTCTCTTAGGGAAAACATCTCGAAACTCTGCCAGTCGATTTTCGTCAGCTTAACTGTGTACTACGCTAAAATTTTCAATTACTGACTAGAATCCTCTTCGCTAATATTACGAGTAAGTTTCTTCATCGCCTTTTTTCACAAAGAAACACAGTCAGGAGCCCATCAAATGGAGCCTCCATCTCCCATGCATACAAGCCCATGGAGTCGACCCTTTCCCGAGTAGATTTATAATTAGAACGGTTCCCAGGGGACACTTCGCGCGCCCGACGGTGGGAAGAGCTAATCACAACGACGAAATGACACTGCTATTGTACTTCATCAAACAGCAGGGAATTCGTTGTTGACAGGCCAAACACAATCATAAGCTAGTGAAACGTGACTTAAGCGTTTTCATCCCTCAGAGATTATCTTTTCTGTTTCTTTCTAGCGGGTAGATTATACTGTGGAGAGTTTTAAACTCTGACTATGTTAATCTTAATTTTGGTTGCTTGTCTCAAATTAAGAGGCCATGAAGCTGGTCTGTTAAATGCATAATGATTAACTAGCTACTACCTGCAGTCTGTAGTTCTGACAGGATTCGTTTTCTTTAGCCCTTTATTTTTAGCGTTAAGGTTCTTATTTCGGCTAAATGACTCAATATTAATCAAATTTCTAGTTTTTCAAGGCTTTTTTTTTTCGAAATGCCTTTATCTGAATAAATATTTGTAGTCCTTGTAACGCCGGGTCCAGCCATTGTCTTCTCGCAAAAAAGTGATCTAAAGATGCGAATTCGAAGGAAGGAATTGAGCCTAAACTTCTACATTAAACTGCTGAGAATTGTCCTGTCAGTCAGTCATAATTCTTTTGGCGCAGATACAATCCATTTTGTTTTTCTTGAGATAAGTGGGTCTTTGGACTGGAGCGCGATGTCACAAATTCCTCCGTTAGCAAATTACTTTTGAGTAAGCTTCACGGTCGAGCAACTGTTGTCTTCTGTTCAACTTTTCAAATGCCAGTTTTATCAGGCAACTCTCATGGTGATACAAGTCAGTTGTAAAGGAAGACTGCAATTTCTCAAATTTCGGAACTGAAGCATTCCTCTTTAGTTGCTACTTAGGTGATCGCTTTTGCACGCGGTGCTTAACTGGCGAAATCCACTCCACGGTGATGACAAAAATCAAATGATCCTGGCACTTTTTCGGCGCTGATCATCGAAAAGTTCCAAATCGTCCACAGAACGCTTAATCGTCGACACTTTTCAAGGTGCACGCTTAAATGTGGGATGTATGACGGCCAAAAAAAAAAAAAAAAACTCGCAAAGATAACCTGTCCGTGATCCTCAGTTCGCTGCCTTTGTCCCATCGCTTCATGCTCAGTCTCAGTCGGGTAATTCATTACTTTTATTTCATGATACCCAGATTCCAGCGGCTGTAAAATTGTAAAAATGGACGTAAAGAACCAAAGGAAAACGGTCGAAGGACGGGCTTCTGAGTTCGACTTCATCCAATCTTATTTTTTCACGGTGACACACGAGACTCACGGAAATATGACACTTTTCGTGGGAAACGAGCCGTTCTATTTATAAATCTACTCGGGAAAGGGTTAACTCAAGAAATTAATGGAGATGGAGGCTCCATTTCATGGGCTCCTGACACAGTATAAAATGTTGAAGGCCAAAGTCAACATCCAAGTTCTCAAGGTTGACAGTCGTCTTATAACTTTATTTAAACATTTTTTCCGAGGTTAAGAGATTTAGACCTCCGAAATTAGCATTTTCTTAAAAATTTTGGTCCGTATAGCAAGTTACGGACCGCAAGAATTGACCAATCGCTCGGCGAAAACAGACTCAGCCATATAATAAATGAACTTATAGCTCTTTTCACGTATTTTCATATGGTATTTTTCCCTCAAACTTCAATGAATATTTTTCAAAAAATAAAACCTAACACAATTACTACATGCACACGATCAGCTTCAAAGGTACATATTATATATCAAAGAACAGATTATGGGAAATTCTCTGTAAAAATAGAGGAGCAGAAATATGGAATAATTTGCCAGATAATTTAAAAAACAAATATCTTACAATCCTTTTAAACATTTAGTTAAATCCTTTATACATAACGATTTAGACAACATGCGTAGAATAACTACTTGTTGATATATCAAGATTCCAAACTTGTTAGCTGTGTAATATTATATGTTGATGTTAGCATCACATATTTTGAAAATAGCATGTATTAATATTATCCTGTATATTTTCTTTTTAAACTGGGGTCTTCTCAGAAAAGCCCGGGCTTGCGAAGATCTCCTACCCTCAACGTATCCTTCCTTTAATTAAGAATTGGTATACTGTATTGTGAATGGCGAAATAAACGAACGAAGGAAAGTTGATGGCACACAAGTAGAGGAAGAGTGCCGACGGACTATTTCCTATCCAAAGGGTCCGAAGGGTATTCATACTTAAAGCTTTATTGTAAGAAACTGAATAATCAGAAAGCTACGGCGAATACAGTTAGCACTACAAGAAAAACGACTTTAATTTACGCCAATGCGGGGTGAGATTAAAGTACTTCCATTTATCAAAGATGCTGTACATTTGCCCTTTTCTTTTCAAAAAGAAAAATCAATAACATTTCCTTAAAGTTCCACCATTCTTTATTAACGATGCCAAAAATCATAACAATCAGTTAAATCGTTCCTGCTGGAAAACGCGATTAAAAACTATAACCAACACGCTTATAAATTGGTTCGGGCCACCCTATTCCACAAACTGACCCGGCCCGTCATAAGCAAATCGCGTGGCTACTCTTGCAGTTTGCAGAAGAGACATATAAGAACCAAAAAAGGAGAAACAAGTATTATGATTTGTGTGAGGAATAAACGCACGGCCTTGGGTTGTCAGCAGGCCGCTCTGCCGAATGAGCTAGCGGACTCGGCACAATTCCACGAAAGAAAGCCGATTTCAATAATTTTTCTATGATTCTTTTAAAGTATTTCCAACTTCACACAGTTTTTACAAAAATTCCTGTCAACAAAACATTTGTATGTCCCTTGACTGTTTCAGAGCGGATGTTTTTTCGGCACTGAAACGCCTCTTCCTGTCACACAGCTGTATAAACGTGGCGTCTTCTATTTTTACGATCGGCGTCGATAGTAACAAAAATATAAAAATATATAAAATTATCACTAGTATTACAGAAGGGAAAAATACCTTTAGTAAGGCGTGACTATATCTCTGAAAACTACGCAAATGTCTGTATCCAAACTCTACATGAGAGAATCCTAATATATACCATGCAAATTTATATCGACCATCTCGCATGGATGGGATGATCACACTGTCCAATAGATTACAACCCAGAAAATTGACCAATCACAGAACAAAATTTTTTTAGACTACCTTTCGTCTTTTTGACTGTCTAGAAATAATTTTACATTTTATACAAAAAAGGGATTACTGTCCGCATTCTCGTTTCCATATTATTTTTCTTATGCTTTCCATGCACTCTAAAAAGGCGGAAAAGGGCTGACGAAGAAAACTAGAGTGGGCGAAATTAAAAAATAAAAGCAATTTTCTATTAATGAAATATAATATTGTACTCTGCAGACGCTGACACTGACGCTTTATTCCCAATGTATTGAGCAACGATCTTGATTATATTTTTAACAAGTAGAAAACTATTTTCTAGAACAACGTAGGAGTATCGTCAAAATGCTCGAAACTCAAGAGTAATAAATATACTGTAAAGTTCAGTTTCACAAAAGGTTAAAGACAATGTCGTCGTCACTGAGAAAAATCACAACTACAGAGTCAGTTTCCAGGAAGACGTAGCAGCTGACGTACGTCCTCAATTGAAAATGTCAACAAGAAAAAAATATATAGCTAAGGGTAAAATCGAAGCTTTAGATCATATACTTTAATTTACTTAAAACAATAAACTTCAAACGAAAAAGCTTCAACTCATTGCTAAAAAAATCCAGAGATCTATGCTCAATTCCAGGAGGAAAAAGTTGGATGATTTCAGAAAGATACTAAAGAATATATGCTAGTGAGAGAGAAAAAACTCTGTTATCAAGCTAATAGACGTATATTTACAGCAATAACTATATATAAATTATATTTGATCATGTGATCGTGGATCATAGAGTAGGTTTTGTACATATATGGCAGCTTAAAAGTTGATTTAGATCTGCTACTTTGACAACAATTATTATACACACAGAGCATCACATGTCCGAAGAGACTAAAATGTCTAAACATTTAAGTAGTTGTCAAAAAATAATAAAGATAAAATGACAGCACAACCTCATCAGTTATTTTGAGACCATGAGTGATGACCTGTACAGTGCAAAACTACGCTCGACGGGCCAGCTCATGATCCATCTTACCCAGCTGAATCGGATGATTTTTTTCAGTAGGAATATTGTTTGCTCTTTTTTTATTGTCCTCCAGCTGGTTATAAGCTTTCAATATATCACTGTCTTTCAATCACTTGCAAATGTCTAAATGTATTTTTGTAAACCTCATTTTATTATATCACCATAAAAGGGGCCTCTGAATGATTTGTCATTCATGTGCAAAAAATAACTTAAAGAAAGTATGGTACTCGCCTTCCAAAACAGAATATTGATATTGAACATTGATATAGATTATGATCCGGAAATTGACTAATAAACAGCGCGCATACGTGTTTAAAGATACAATTTACTCGAAAATCAAAAAAAGCATGATTAAAAAAACAGGTTGATATTTCATAGCTATTCATACATATAGAGAAGTTAAGATTTTTTAAAATATTTTCTAAACTGGCTTTCCTCTTTTTGGCTCTCTAGAAATGTTACACTTTATCCAAAAAAGTGTCGTTGTTCGATTCTTTTTTATACGTTCTTACATATAAACTATAGAAGCTGTCCTAATATATTTAACTATCCTTGTGGTGATGTTTTTAACAACAATAGAACTATTTTCTATAACAACATAGAATAGAAATGTTGTCAAAATGCTCGAAAAAGTTCAGTTCGACATAAGATTAAAGACAGTGTCGTCGTCGTCGCCAGGAAGAAATCGCCACTAGTTTTCGGGAAGTCGTAGCAGCTAAAGTATAACTCAAATTCAACGTCAACGAAAAAAATAAGATTATATATATAATTTCATCATATCATTAATCACAAAGCAGGTCGGTTAAGTATATGGCAGCTTGAATTGATGTGGACCTTCTACAACAATACACACACAGCGTATCACAATTTTCTTTTGTGGACAACGGTTTTCATACTTATCCGAAAAAAAAACAGAATGTCTAACCGTTTGTCGAAGTCAAAAAAGGCAGTACAATCGCATCATAAACACCAGTTTTTTTGTGCACTTGGCCAGTGCTAACCTCACCCTGAGCAGACAGGCGACTTATCCATAAGCTACGCGGACTGAGTCAGAAATTATTTCAGTGTAAATAATATTGTAGAAGTTTGCTTGTTTTCCTCTCTCCCCATAATTAGAAAGGTTTCATTATATTACTGTCTTTCAGTCGCTTGCAAACGTCTAACATTCTTGTTAACCTTGTTCTGTATCACTATTTATATTAAAAGCGGCCGCCTTTAAGTAATTTGTCGGCATTCGTGTACGGATAATTAATGCGATCCTCCTCCTATTTGAAAGATCGTTTTTGATTAGCTTGGAAAACAATAGGGATTGTCACATAACAATACCCCTATTCCTGAAAACAATGAAAGTGCAGATTAAAGGGGACCAGTGAAATAAGAGGTTTAGAACGGTAAAGGTCTGCTGAATTAATGTAAGGATGTACGGTTCTCGGTTTCCAAATCTGAATATTGATGTTTAAGGTTGAAAGAAAGACCGATCGACGCCGAGCCAATGATCAATTATATTCAGCTCTATTTTCTACCTTGACAACGACAAAAATATTTCTAAAGTATAATATAGATAGCCTTGTTTGATTAAGGGTATATATTAACCTGTGGTAAAAACTACCCTCGAAGATTTAGTTCAATCACCTAACCAAGCAATAAGGCTCTCTAGGAATACAAGGGAAAACAATACGTACATTGAAGAATTTGTAATCATCTTAAATAACCGTGAGTTACAGTTAGATTTCATGTCTATTTCATGACGGTATACGTACAGGTCCAGTTTTTTCATAGTTTCATATATATTTAGTGGGTTCATATACACTCAAGCTAAAACTTCTTCCACGAAGAATGCTGCTGGCGAGCAGCGAATTCAGCAGGGGACAAATCTTTTTACCGTACAGGTACTATACTTCATTGTGAAAATTCTAACCAATCCTGCCAGAGTTACACGCATTTAATCTATTAACATGCATTTTGTGGAAAAATCAACGGACAATTTCGATGTTTGTCAACGACTCTTTCCAGATCGAAATAAAATTTAAAAAAAAAAAAATGCAATTTTGGCCTTTGCGTTTGCATCAAAAATAAAAAGGCAGCTTGATTCCATTAGCAGAAAAATATGTCCTTATCCCAAGCTAATTGGCCGAAAAAGATCAAGGCATAAATTACAATCTTTTCCCGCTTCTCGCTTAGGGTCACCGCACAGCTAGTCTTGCGCAAAATAGGTTTATAAGTTAAACGGGTTTTTTTCCTACTCGAAATAACTTTAATAGACGCCGGGTACCTGTACACACCGTGCGGTCGTTGCCTCTTAGTACATTTATAAAGGGTATATAATTATGGTTATTCCCATTGGCTAGTTATTCCCGAAATAGTGCGTTGATAGTCCCTTTATGACAACATGATGATCTTACTTTAATCATAATGCGTATTGCTGAATCTTTCGAGGATAAACGGCAAATTTGGTTGAAACGGCCAACGTACCACTGAGTATCAGACCTTGCACTCAAATTACCCGGGAATTTGGCGTTTCAGATCGAAAGGTCGACCATAACGTAAAGTCACGTTTATTTGGACAATACAAGGCAATATTAATGGCAGTGTTTCAGGCGGGATATTGCTATCTTACTGATCTATCGGCGGTCAGTGTACAAGATTTTCCCTACACATTGTCAAAGGCGGGTGCATGATCGAACAGCTAATTTTTGGGCACTGTGGGTAGAATTGAACTGATATACTAAGAGGCTGATATATCATGGAAGACGACATACAATTATTTCCCCTTCAGAGATCGATGTTTTCTCAGTTACATTTGTTAGTGGGTAAACGGATATCCCATATAAATTTCACCTGAAAATTTTTTCATCGCGGGCTATGAAGGACGACCTTATAGCAAACTTTGCTCGATTTTCACCAATGATTTGGACTGTTTAAACAATGAAATAACTTACAGGGTAACAGGGAATCACGCAAAGCGGTGCCCCGAGAGCACTTCTTTTTGCCTGTGTCACTGTGATTTGGGTAACCCCATACTCTCTCTATAGATCGACCAGAGATTTGGGTTTCCCCTTCTCATAGTATCGCTTTACTGTGTTAGGTATATCCTCAGGTACCCTGACGGGTTTTCTAAATAACTAGCGATTTGGTTATCCCCGGTATATTTCGAACCTAAGCGGAGATCTCAAATATTTGAAAATTTAGTAGACGATTTCCTTTTTTGATATTTTTGTAAACGCAAACTTTTATTTATTGTTGTACAAAATACTTAAAACCTCTGTACTTTAGTGAATCCCGGGCCAAACATAAGAAGAAGACTCGCGACTTTGCTGTTCACCTTTGCGTTCTTGCGCGTCTCGATTCATCACAGTGCACTCGCCACTCGAAATGGAAAGTCTATTTCTTACCCAGAAAGGTTATCCTATAAAAGTACTTCCAAAGGGTTTAAAATTCAGTTGAGGAAGTTATATTCAAGCCGCATTCCCGTCAAAAATGCTTGTACGGGTTTTTATGGCCACACTTCTAAACTAAACTTCAAGCAAAATTGAACGTCCCTTGCACTGTGTTTCACAAACTACTCCCGCGATAACTCGAACCTTCCATCCAACGAAACCGAAAAAAGTTCGAGTAAGCGGGAGCTCGATCAAGTTAACTGGGAATAAGGAAAAAAGCAAGTGGATGGGGAGTGAATGCACTTCAAGGCAGCGAGATCTGACATTTCTAAAAAGGAATTAAGCGACAAAGCTTGATTGATATACATTGATGTACACTGAATTTGAACTGGAGTGACACGAAGAATTCTTGTTTTGATGGTTCCTTTTTTCTTAGTGTTCTGTTTTTTCAATGCTGGTTTCGGACTTCAATGCACGGTTTGTTTTCGACTTGTAACGCGCTCAAAACATGGTTCGAGTTTTCGAGGGTAGAATTATATAGGAATGATCTGAAGGGAAACAAAAATGAACTCGAGTTAGCGCGATATTCGAGTTAGCGAGGGTTCGAGTTATCGAGAGCCAACTGTATTTGCTAAAGGTTAGATTCGGCGACTATTAGCCCTGGACCTGAGGGTTCACAGGTTTCATGATATTCAAATTTATGAAATCTTTACTGAATTAATCGGGTATTAGTGTGGCCTCCCTATTGTACTGGGACTTTAATATGTTTTTCATTTTCGTTATCTTTCCGTAGATGGCTATTCGAGTACTTTTCTTGGCTGCTAATCTACCTGTTGTTTTCGGCGGCTTGATTTGGAAGTGGGAAGCTCCACGCAATGGCGAAGAGTTAACGAAAGGCCTTAAACTTTTGGGATTGAAGCCAGGCCCACTGGGCTACTTCAATTCTGCCTACATGGCCTTTACCAAAGCAGAAGCGGATAAATTTCCCAACCTGGTGTCTTACCACACGATGTTGAGAAGGATGAAAATCTACAACATTACTCGGGAATCCGCTCAAGTTCCTGCGCAGACTAATAGAAGTAGAATAAGAAGGGACGAGTCAAGCGACGGCAACGACTGGACGGGCAGGTCGACGGGCCGGGCCGGGGCCGGGGCTGGCCAGTCCTTCCCCAATACAACCTCTAGAGGTGATTGTAAAAATAAAACAGAAGGACTTTGTGACCTTTGTCCGGCTAAAACTGATCTAGGGCCTGACAAGATACCCGAGTTTATTAACGTAATGGTGTGTAGAGGACAGCAGTCCTGTGGACAAGGTTACGTGACAGGCGATTGCAAAAACTCTTCCGTGACTCAAACATTCTTACAGAGAGTAGGTTTGGATCAATTTGAAACTTACCCGCAGGAAATTACTATATGTTGCGAATGTGCATTGTTCTTGTGATTAATATTATGTAAATGTGAAATAAATTTCGTGATTATTCCTCAGCTTGTGAGCAGGTTATCACTGACGAGTAATTATGATTAGGAGACTGCTGCAATAATTATATAGAGGATATTACACGGTGGCGCGAAGATATGAATTTTATTTTCGAGTGGCAAAACAATATTTTACGAACGAGCGCAGCGAGTGAGTAAAATATTGTTTTTGCCACGAGAAAATAAAATTCATACCTTCAAGCCGCCGTGTAATGTTCTTTTTATTATATAGACATGCTGATGACGGCGTTTTTTATGATTTTCCGAAGATTTCCGACCACCTTCCGAAGATTTCCGAAGATTTTCCAAAATTGTTCGAAGGCCAGGCGAACGTTCCCGAACATTTCCGAAAATTTCCAAAGATGTTCGAAGATTTCCGAAGATTTTCGAAGACTTTCGAGGAAGACCCGAAGATGTTTCGATGATAGATCAACGAATTCAAGTAAAATTTAAGAGACAAACTTGATATCAATAAAATCATCGATAAACTCACGTGTGAGATTATGGAAAATAAACCACTCGGGTCCCGGATGTAGTTTTTATGAATTTTACGAGTGGTATATTTTCCAATAAAACACTCGTGTCTATATAATAAATGTAATTATGCATCTTCCTCGAATCTTCCTGTTATGCACGCCATTTTAGTTAATTGCACATGCTTTGCTGCGTAATGAACTCGATTTGCTTAGGCAATTTCTACGACCATTTAGGCTTTTGATGATTATAGTGACAATCAACGTTATAAGGACTATACTTGTGTCCGGTCATAGAAGACTGACAATATCTCTCTGATTGAAACACCCTTACGAAATGAGACACTATCTTTTTTCTATCTTAAACCTAACAAGAGACCCCAGTTTATTAACGTAATGGTGTGTAGAGGAGAGCAATTTTGTGGAGAAGGCAACGTGGGAGGCCTGTGCACAAACTCTACTGTGGAACAAACGTTCTTAACGAAAATTGAAAACACAAATCTTTGGAAAACTTACACGCAGAGAATTACTATATGCTGCAGATGTGTACTGATGTAATTAATACATAGGGAACACAAACTCTTATTTGTTAACTGCAAATGGGAATTAAATGAGAGATAAAAACTTACCTGTTCTGTTCTTGAATCTGCTACGGGGCAAAAAGAAATGGAAGTTGTTCTACGATGCAAAAACGATGTTCGTGTCGGCTCAACGAATATAACCTACAGTGAAACGCGAGACGATAATAACAACCGCGCGCGTGACCCCTCCCCCCTTTTTTTATTTTTCTATTTTAGCCGACTTTCCTTCTTCGATTACCGTAATGATTCGATTTAGCACCCTCCTTCCAATAAGCGCGCCCTTCCAAAAAAGCGCCCCCCTTCGAATTTGTTTTTGTTAATAAGCGCCCCTATTCTAATAAGCGGAGAAGTATGATGAGTGGATGGCTGGTGAAGCCCACTCTTTCACTGCAGCGGGAAACATGCGTGCTGCACCCCGGAGAGAGATAGTTAAGTGGATCCTTGCGGCGTGGGATGACTTGGACAAAAGAATGATTATCGATTCATTCAAGAGCTGTGCGCTAACCGTTGCAGTGGATGGATCAGAGGAAAATCAGCCTTGCCGTGCAGGGCTTGAACGGCTCAAGGTTGTCCAACAAGCCATGAGCAATTCACGCGACAAAGATCCTTTCAACGGGATCACAGAATCCGACGTTGAGGATGCGGCACCAGATAGCTTGATAATTGACGCAAGTGACACTGAAGTCATCGACGTCGAATAGATAAACTCATGAACATTCACCGTACCGTGTATGTATACCGTTTATTACTGCTAAAATGAACAATTTTTTTAAAAGGAACTGAACTTTCAACGATTTATTGTCGTTTCAGTTTCTGTTCGGTTAGTTGCCGTAGATAAACTCATCAACATTTACCGTACCGTACATGTATATTTGTTACTGCTAAAATGAACAATTCTTTTAAAAGTAACTGAACTTTCAACAATTTGTTACTGTTACGGTTTCTGTTATTGCTAGTTATTTTAATATTTATTAAAGTTTTGTTTTGAACATTAGGTTGTTTCTCAAAAAATTAAATAAGCGCCCTGTCCCGAATAAGCGCCCTGTCTCGAATAAGCGCCCTCCCTTGAGGTACCAAATCGAATCATTACGGTAATCTCCTTTTTGAGAAGTCTATCAGTGCAGCAATATATATATTTGCAAATCGCTTTTGCCTTAGGACATGAATTACGGTTTTCGTACGTGCATATCCGAAAAGACTAGGGGTTTCTAACCATTTGTAGATGTCAGAGCAAATACCGGCACAATCTCGTCAGTACCCTGGTTGTTGATCAGGGCTCAGTTGTTCGAAGGCCGATTAGCGCAAAACCTAGAGTTAAATTTAACCTTGGTTTCTTTTTCTTGTGCTCAAAAGCATTTTCTTGGATAATTTTCTCTGTTATTTTTAGAGCTTTCAATCATCAACCTGTAGACAAAAAGTATTAAAGCTGAAATGCTCTTTAAGCTTTGAAATCTGATTTCAAATCTCGCACTAACCCTAGGTTATCTTAACCCTTCAGGGCGGAAAAACGTTCTGCGCAAGCTTCTGCGCATCCCTTATCGCAGGCTCAAGGCGGGCTTTTCTGTGTGTTGACTGTGTTTGTTTGTTGCTGGAGCTGTGAGTGAAATGCACGAGGTGCGAACGTTACTCCTGTTACTCCCTGTAAAGCATTTTTATTTGACATGTTTGCTTTGTTTTTCGTCGTTTGAAAATTACTTTGGATTCAGAACAACCAATGTTAAAGGAAAAACGGATCATTCCGTCAGTCTGAGGTGGAATAAAAGGTTTTGAACATTTCTTAAGAGGCGAGTATTTTTCTGATTGTGCATCCGATTAATTTATGAGTTGATTTCGCCGGGTTGAATTAAAACCCGCTTGTATTCTGTTATTAGTAGTTACGGTTACTTTTTTTACATGCCCAGATTTATTACCTTTGCAGAACCAGCTTTATCTTTGTCTTCAGTCAAAGAACCATATTGCTGTTATAACGCATCAGAGTGAACAAACTTGTGCGCTTGTTAAACTTTCTCGGAAATAGAAGGCCAGCAAGCTTACTCAAGATCATTTTTCTGTTGCTCAAGTAATAACAGTCAGAGTTTTTTCATTTTTCATTACGCAGTTTTGTTTTCCAGTGCACTGTGAGAGTTTCTGTTCTTTATAAGAATAACTTTCTGTACGCAAATTCTCCTTTTCACTCGCTGTGAAGTAGAGAACGACAACTGCTGGCAGTGACTGCAAAACAACTGACTCTTTTCCCGTAAACAATTGCTGCAGCTTGATTTGACTGAGGCGAGCAAAACAAACCCTTATGTGCAATTTTCTCTATTTTCTAATGATCGGCTGAGTTTAATTTGCTTTAACGAAGACCTTCGCATGGACCCTGAGTAAGCTTATTGAAAATAGCTAAATGGTGAATAATGGCTTGCCTTCTGCCAAGTTGCAACTGATCTTTTGCTTTTAAGATCTTTAGGTAGGTTGTTTTCGCACAGAAAATTCATTTCTTCATTGTCAGCAAGACGTTTTTGAAATAATGTAACTTTAACTTTGTTTGAAGGAAATCCTACTTACGCGTAGGTTTTTTGACAGATGTTATGCGTGTTCAACTTGACAACACAAAGCAAAATTTATATATCTGCGCGAAACGAGCAAGTTTAAAAAACTATAGTTGCTTTGAAATCGATTTTTGGGAAGATTTTTCTAGATAAAGATTGGCCTTTTTTCTGCCCACATGTCAACGCAATAACTTCTACATTGAGGATTTTGTTTATGTTTTAGTGATCTGCGAAACTACGTGTCCGATCGAGAGAGGGATTGAAAATTTCACCTCGAGTGCGACAAAGTTCAGTGACTTCAAACACATTGTGGGCAAGCATTAATTTTTTTGGGCAAATCACTGTCCAAAGATATATTGTTTTTGTGTCCACAGTGAAGCTCCGGAGCTTATATATCCAGAAACTTCCTTATATGAACACTTTTTGTGAATGCATCTCGAAAAAAATCGGACCTACGCATGCACATTTCCAGTACAACGCAAGGAAATTAATGTCGTTAAAGTCCGTTTCAGTATGAGGTATTGTTCGAGAAAATTAACTAACAACAAGGTGATACGCACAGCTTGCAACTTTTGAAGACAAATTGCCTGTTCTTTCCAGGTTATGAGCGGAAACATTTTATTTTTAGGCAATAAAATATTTGAAATCTCGCCATTTTTTCAAACCCGGCCCGGGGATCTGGGCAAAAAAGTTCACGCATGCTCATTACGTTTTTCCGCCCTGAATCTTAACCCAGCTTTGAACAACTCGGCCCAGGACCTCTGCGACCTCACGTTTAATTGACAGGCTGGCGTGCAAGTATTGAAAAATCCAATCAAACCGGGCTGAATCTTGCTATTCTTCTTTTTCTTTTCCCTATGATAAGAAAAAATATATAACTGTCTTCTTTTTTTCAATTACTATTCTTTTAAAAGTATTTTTGTTAATATCATTTTATTATATCACTGAAAGAGGCCTTTGAATGATTTATCATTCGTGTGCAAATAATCATTTTAAGGAAGTATGGTACTCGACTCAGTTCTGACTGACTAAATGTTGATGTTTAAGGTTGAAAGTGATGAGCTGATGATCAATTCAGCTCTCTATTCTACCTTGGAAACGACAAAATATTTTAAAAGTAAAATGTAATGTTGATTACTACCCTCGATCAGTTAGTTTAATCACCTAACCAAGCAATTAAAGGCAATTAAAGGGACTGTTGTAATGGTGGTTGTAATTCTCTATTTAACAATTATTCCACGAACGCCCACAAAATCTCGTTCAATCTCCCCGACTTAATTTTGTTAGAACAAACCGGAAAAGACAAGCGACTTCCGTGATTCACATGTCACACGTCTATCAAAATTGTCAACGCGCGAACGGACTTCCCTGAACTGAATGAATGAAAAATCAAGACATTGTAGCGATGGACACTTTTAAAAACTCATCGGGATTCTAGGATTTTACACAGCAAGACAGCTAAAAAAACCTGGCAGATAACTTTCAAACAAGCTCTTGTGGGTTTTTTGTTTGTTTGTTTGTTTGTTTTTTTTCCGATGAAATTGCATTTTCTATAGTATTCTAAGAAATGAATTAAAACGATTTGTTTCGGGCGCCATTCTATCCTTCGCGAAAAAAAATCTCAGCAAGCTTCCAATTTTAAACCGACGAGTACACCGACCATATGTGGAGAGCATGGTATAATTAACAATTATAACATAGCTAGAAAATTCGCCTAATCAAATTCAATAGCGCGAGCGTGCTTCATATTCCTATTGAGCACGCTGATGACGTCAATAAACTGTTCGTAATTCCTCGAGTTGTTGTGAGCTTAGCAATCCTGAGTCTCCTGAGTGCATCCATAACTCAGCAATAGACAATGAAGCGTTTACCATGTGTTTTGTAAAGAAATTTAAGAGGAAACGTTTGAATTTGTTAACCGATAGTAAGGAAAAGAGGTGAGTGTTGTTGTTGTTGTTGTCATCTCCGCGAGCTGTGCGGGCTATGGCGTGAGCTCATTCTTTGCAAAGTTGTTTTCTCTCAATAACAATTTTTCGGTAAATTAATAGTTTTCCGGCACCTAAATATGGATTTTACAATCATTTTAGAGTACACTTTCTCTCAGTTTCAGGATAAAAACATAAGATTAACTGTGAGGAAAAAAGATATATTCACGTAAACATTGACGCGTACTGCTTTGAGCGCGCCCTTCAATAATAAAATTTTCAGTTAACTGCTGCATTGATCGCTTTGATAATGTTATAAAACAATTAGTTCATGCTGCAGCTGTGCGTATGTCGAGATATTGAGCACTTGGGAAGTTTGGAGAGCACTCAAGAGGCTAGAGTTGCACTCGGCTGCGCCTCGTGCAACTCTTACGCCTCTTTCGTGCTCTCCAAACTTCCCGCGTGCTCAATATCTCGACATACGCACGCTGACGCATGAACTAATTGTTAATTATTCTTTGAAATCGAGGTGAATAGTGGCAAAATATTTACCGAGCCGCGAAAGCGGCGAGGTAAATATTCCCAAAGCCACTATTCACCGAGATTGAGAAGAATAATTGTTTTAGTATATACACACGAAGTGATCTCAACAAAATCAGAAAGGAAACCATTCAAAAGTAGGATTTGATTGACAGATCAAATCACGCGTAAGTTTAAAAATAGATCTTTGCAGAATTTTCAAACATGGCAATTCACAAGTTTACTCATTTCGCAAACAACAGCGTAATGGCTTCAATGGAATCGCTAAAAGTTTGAACTGTTTCCTTACCTGAGAAAAAAAGTAGAGCTGTGTTGTTTTCTGTTGACTCGCCAAGTTTATAGCCAAAAGGGCATGTTGTGTCGTTCTTCGCATGAAGTGCTGACAAAAATGGCGGCTCGGTTGCTCGAGGTAAGAGGTCGTCTTCCTGTATCATTCTTTTTCCTGTTTACTTGAAATGTAGAATTTCTGCAAACATTTCCTTTTAAATTTGTTTGTCATAAATAAACCTCGATTTTTGAGCCAAAATTTTCTTCTTAGAAAACGCTGAGTTCACGAAACGGCTTCTTCTACGCGAATACACGGGAGTTGTAAACAATCCATCGAGCACAAAACTCCTGCTACAGTAAATTGAAAAACGCCGTATTGAATCCTTCCAAGTCTTTTCTTGCCTTAAAAAAAGTCAGCCCTAGGATTTTGTCGACTTTTAAAAGATCGTTCTCTAAAAAAACGGGAAAAACACCGAGCTCACACATTATCCACTCGCTAGGAGGTGAATATTGTTGAATAGTCCGAGATAGCGAACCAATCAGATTGCTTAAATCACCAAGATCACTGAGTGTGTATATACTAATGGCTCATATACCATAATGGCTAAGCCAGTCAAAACGCTAGAATTGCATTATCAAATGATTCAGTTTTTAATAATGCCAGTTATACACAGGAGATAATTCACACCAGTTAGGTTCATAAATTGCGCATGCGCTGCTGCATGACGAGCTCGATTTTCTTAGGACGTTATTGTAATCCACCTCACGGCAAAAAATCTCCCGTTTTCTGGTGATTTTACCAAACGGTTAATGTATTGAAACTGTGCCAAATTCACGATCCGTTTTCTCATTTCGGAATTCGCGAGGAAAACTCGGCGTTCACAATCCGTTAACACCAGGAAAATATGCTGTTTACTTCACGTTTTCCAGCACACGGAAAACGTGGTTGAACAGTGCGCTTTCTCTCGTTAACCGGACATTTTACCAAACGGTTAATGTAAGGAAAATATCGCGCTCGTGACTCGTTTTCCAACTTCGGAAAAGACAAGGACAACTTGGCATTCACCATCACTTAACAGAGGGAAAATATGCTGTTCATGTCACATTATCCAGCACATGGAAAACGGGGTTGAACAGCTCGTTTTCTCTCGTTAACCAGAAATTCTATCTAGGGAAACCGAAAAAAGTTCGAGTTAGCGGAAGCTCGATCAAGTTAAGGGGAATAAGGAAATAAGCAAATGGATGGCAAGTGAATATACTCCAAGGCAGCGAGACCTGACGTTTCGAAAAAAGGAATTAAGCAACAAAGCTTGGTTGATACACATTGGTGTACACTGAATTTGAACTGGAGTGACAAGAAGAATTCTCGTTTTGATTTTTTTTTTTTTGGTGTTCTGTTTTTTTAATGCTGGTTTCGGACTTCAATGCACGGTTTGTTTTCGACTTGTAACACGTTCAAAACATGGTTCGAGTTATCGAGGGTAGAATAATATAGAAATGATCTGAAGGGAAACAAAAATGAACTCGAGTTAGCGCGAGTTTCGAGTTAGCGAGGGTTTGCGTTATCGAGAGCCAACTGTATTTGCTAAAGGTTAGATTCGGCGACTATTAGCCCTGGACCTGAGGGTTCACAGGTTTCATGATATTCAAATTTATGAAATCTTTACTGAATTAATCGGGCATTAGTGTGGCCTCCCTTATATTGTACTGGGGCTTTAATATGTTTTTCATTTTCCTTATCTTTCCGTAGATGGCCATTCGAGTACTTTTCTTGGCTGTTAATCTACCTGTTTTTTTCGGCGGCTTGATTTGGAAGTGGGAAGTTCCACGCAATGGCGAAGAGTTCACGAAAGGCCTCAAACTTTTGGGATTAAAGCCAGGCCCACTGGGCTACTTCAACCCTGCTTACATGGCCTTTACCAAAGCAGAAGCGGATAAATTTCCCAACCTGGTGTCCTACTACACGATGTTGAGAAGGATGAAAATCTACAACATTACTCGGGAATCCGCTCAAGTTCCTGCGCAGACTAATAGAAGTAGAATAAGAAGGGACGAGTCAAGCGACGACAACGACTGGACGGGCAGGTCGACGGGCTGGGCTGGGGCCGGGGCTGGCCAGTCCTTCCCCAATACAACCTCTAGAGGTGATTGTGAGAATAAAACAGAAGGACTTTGTGACCTTTGTCCGGCTAAAACTGATCTGGGACCTAACAAGATACCCAGGTTTATTAACGCAATGGTGTGTAGAGGATGGCAATTCTGTAGAGAAGGCAACGTGGGAGGCGAGTGCACAAACTCTACTATGCCACAAACGTTCTTAATGAAAAATGAAACAAAAAATTCTTGGGAAGCTTACACGCAGGAAATTACTATATGCTGCAGATGTGTACACACTTGATGTTGTGATTAATACATAGGGAGCCCACACTCTTGTTTGTAAGCTGCAAATAGAAATTAAATGAGAGATAAAAACTTACCTGTTCTGTTCTTGAATCTGCTGCGGGGCAAAGTGAAATGGAAGTTGTTCTACGATGCAAAAACGATGTTCGTGTCGGCTCAACGAATATAACCAACAGTGAAACGCGAGACGATAATAGCAACCGCGCGGGTGACCCCCCCTCCCCCGCCCTTTTTTTTCTATTTTAGCAGACTTTCATTCTTCGATAAATCTCCGTTTTGAGAAGTCTATCAGCGCAGCAATACATATATGTGCAAATCGCTTTTGCCTTAGGACATGACTTACGGTTTTCGTACATGCATATCCGAAAAGACTAGGATTTCTAACCATTTGTACATGTCAGAACAAATGCAACAAAATTCAATTCAAATCCGAGTCCATCATGTACAAGTACTACGTGGATACCTTACAACGTAACTACTACCCAGAGAACCCACGATCCTGGAAAACCCTGATCGGTCCGCCATGTAACGTTCAGGCGTAACGTGTCTGTACGTCTCCGTTGTTGTTTTTAATTGTCACATGACGTTTTACTGTTTCCTACATATCGTTTAAGCTCTGGGACCACTGTCATTGGCTCACCGCTGTTGTACAACCCCTGCCTATTAAGCATTTATTTATTCATTGTTCAGTAACGAGCGAAGCTAATAAAGTAAATAAATAAAATAAAATAAGCAGTAAATCCCATGACAGCCGAAAATTGCGGGTTAGAGTCCCGTCGGAGGTGTTTTTTTTTTCTGATGACTATATGATGCCCTACTTCTAATTTTTCATGTACAAATGACCATCCTAACTTTAATTAGTTCAAAAGACGTCGATTAATTTTTACGTTTACTGCTGATAGAGGCAAAGAGAGCGTTTTCACTCATGTGGGCAGCATTTATGCTAATTTATTCGAAAAAAAGAAGGCGAGCCAGTTAATTTTTTATGAGGAGGGCTTCCGTCAAGCTAAGTGTCATGTTGTTTCACAGACACAGGGCTATTATCTGGTATGCATTTGGGATAGCCTGGTTAAATTCCAGGGGGTGGGGTTGTTCTAAAGAGCATGCTTTGTGATGGACCGTGTTTGCTGAATTTTTGTACCGAGCTTATCCCTGTCTTTCAAAGCTCAGTTTCTCCCTCAAGTTGAGAGGAAATTGTGTCTAGCTGGGTGTCATGTTATTGCACAGACACAGGGATATCATCTGGTATGCATTTGGGGTAGTCTGATTAAATCCCAGGGGGTGGAGATGTTCTAAAGAGCATGCTTTCTGCTGGACTGTGGATTTGCTGAATTTTTGTACCAGGGGTTATCCCTATCTTTCAAAGCTCAGTATCTCCCTGAAATTGAAGAGGATTTGTGTCTAGCTGGGTGTCATGCTGTTGCACAGACACAGGGCTATCATCTGGTATGCATTTGGAGTGGCCTGGTTAAATTCCAGGGGGTGGGGTTGTTTTAAAGTTTGATGTGCTTCAACACTGTTTTGCAGTTTTTTGAACTGTTGCATGCAAGCAATGACCCACTCTGTTGGTAATGTTCCAAGTCAGCAAGCAGCTAAATTGGTGGTTGTGGGACCTGGTTTTGTTGAGCAATGTTGGTTTGGATTGTTTTTAGGAGACCAGTGGCAATGAAAAATGGAGTGAAGTGGGGATATGGCTTTGCAGTCGGTGATGCTAACACTAAAATTTTCCCTCATTTTCCAGACTAATGAGGAAAACTTCACTTTCATTACCTTCAAGACAGACTTCTATCAAATGCATGGAAGCTCGTGTTTTCAAGGATGTTTCCAGTTCTTTTTTTAGTAATAAATGGCGCCATCATGACATCACTGCTTTTGTTAAGGATCATTTATGTGTTACCCAACTTCTTTGATTTTATAAGAGACCTTACTATTTAAGTATCTTTCGCTTTTTGTCTACATTGAGGGAAATTTGGATTGTGCCAAGAAATTCAACAATATGACGTCATAATGACATCAGATTACGCTATTGTGTCAATCAAGTTACTACCAGAAGTTGGAGGTGATGAATACATTATTGTGTGTTATTTTGGTGACCGTAGGATGAGCGGTTTTGAAGTTATAGAGGGGGGCCTCCGAGGCGCCCCCGGTCGCAGGAAGGAAAAAAAGCTTGGCTGAATAGGGTTAATATAAGCCATAGCGTTGCATCGGCACACGCGGCGTACAAGCAAATGTACTGATTGAAAATTGTTGACAGTCGATAAATAGCGAAAAAAAGGAAAGCACTACCTCAAATACGAGGCTAAAATACCATACTCTCCATTTTTTAATTACCTTTAATACAATTTGGCCCATCAACCCCACCCCACTCTACCACAAAATTTTGAGTGAGTATTGGGTTCGATTTCTTCACTCAACCTACAAAAAATGATCACACTTCAGCTATATATTGCTGACCATATCACTGCCACTGGACATAACAATTAAGTGGGATCACTTTGAAATTTTAGCATCAGGCAAAACAGATTATCATTGTAAGATAAAAGAAACATTGTTTATTCAAGACCTTAAGCCAGCTTTTAATGACAATATCAGCAGTGAAATGCTGATGCTTTATTAGCTGTTGCCTTTTGTATTCATTACTGTTAAGGATTCTTAATCTCGTTTCCAGACCCCTTGTAATTTTTGAATATATGGTCTCGTCATTTTAGTCAACAATCACTTACAAGAGAGGATAAGGGAGAAAAAGAAGGCATCCCCCATACACACCCTATTCCATAGGTAATTCGTCTCGGTTATTTTTAAGACCATAGATCCCAAGGGGGATTAGACAATAGCCAATCACATAGCGCGAATGTGTTCCGCGTGGATGACGCACGCTCAGAGCCACGCGTCCTTCACGAATTGACGCAGAAAAAAATGGCGGAAGACACGGAAAGCGATATTGCTATTTGTTTTGTTGACGAAAACGACTAAAGAGATTTGTGCTAAGGCTGTGTCAACGAAACGGAAATTAAAAAAGAATCGCCCTTCCTCTCTTGTATAGAGCTAACAGTACTAGTACAGCAGGGAAATCCTCAACACACTGAATATTCTCCCAGGATCATTTATAATTTACAGTTTGAAGAGAGCAATTTCTGGTTTGATATTTATTCTTTTATTAGTCTTTTATTATTCAACAAAAATAACACTTGGCGTCCTACTTGCTTTATTATACTTAATGCTCTCAACCCATAACCCCTTAGATAAAAGCAAGTAACTAGACCAGAATTATTATGGGGAAAAGGGGTAAGGGATGAAGTACTCCAAATATGGACAGCAGGTCACTTTTGTCTACATATTGGTGTAATAGTCCGAAATCTACAAGGGGAGAAGTGATAATCCTCTCTAGGGAGTGATAATCCCCCAGGATACTGAGAGGTGATAATCCTTCCTTGGGGATGATAATCCCCCAGAATAGTGAGAAGCTAGGTGATAATCCTCTCTTGGGGTTGAAAATCCCCCAAGGTTGTGAGTGGAGGTGATAATCCCCCTTAGGTACTGGAGAGGTGGAAAGACCTCTCTAGATGTCTAATTCCCCGGTTTAAGGAGTAACAAGAGTCTATGGGGCAAAGTGTGACCTATATGGGAGCACTTCATCCCCACAAATACCCCCAAAGGGGTATTCCCCATAGACGAACAACAGGAATGGTAGGGCTATTTCCAGAGTCAAATGTCACTTGAAACGATGGTCACATGGTACTTGAACATTGCGTGTAAGATTAGACTGGGCAAATGTCCCATCGACTAGGTATCAGCTGAGGACTTAACCAGGAACAGCAACAAGTTGGTCAGGGGCCTAAGACTTCCTCCACAGCAGATGAGGAGATATGCAATAACAAAGAACAAAACAAAGGATCAGTCTGTAAATGGTAAGCACAATTGTTCCCCAAAGAGAAGAATATGAAGTGCTATTTTGCTGAGCTAGGCGCGAAAATATAGGCATCAACTGTACATGTGATAGCTGGCATCTAATTGGCTGAGCGAAACAAATAGTGTGACAGGGGTCGCATGCCGGAAGTGACCCCTGAAAGGAAGTGAGCTGGTTCCATTACTGGTAAGGGCGGGTTTATGGTTATCACATTAACTATAATTTATCCTGTTGTATAAATTATCTATACGACCGGTTTCAATAGACCGGCGAAATTTCTCATTTTATTAAAGCACTGAGGTTACGACAACTTCGAGTTAAACTGATTTCACGGCGGGTTGTCAAAGAGTCCTGCGATTCCCTTTTCCCAGGTGAGCGCCGACTCATTGCGCTTCAATATTCAGAAAAGCTCTTGATCTCTTTACGCTTTCATTGCCTTTCGCCCGACATCTTTTGCACGGCGTTTAGTCATGCGAAACCTCCACGAAACATGCACGCAGCCCGCGAGGTAACTTTGTCCCGATTCTAAAAATAACTCTAGACGAATTACCTATGGAATAGGGTGTGTATGGGGGATGCCTTCTCTGTCCCCTTTATCCTCTCTTGTCACTTAAGATCACTTTTGAAAATGTTTGTTGAATAGCATACGAAACGTCAAGTTTATAAAAATGCAGAAACCCAGAATGTTTATCACCGCTGTTTCTGTTTAATTTTTTGCACAACTCAACCAACTTAACCAAAAAAGATTAAAAACAATTGTAAGCAAAATTTGGGTGGTATTCCATACTTTTCAGTAGAATTTCGCATTTAAAAATTTTTGCCAATTTAAAATTCGCGAAGCGAAAAAAAAATATAAAGGGCCTGTCCGGGAGTCGAACCCGGGACCTCTCGCACCCAAAGCGAGAATCATGCCACTAGACCAACAGGCCATTCTTAACCTCAATGTGATAATTTAAAAAAATAACTTTTATTGGAAACTTGACATTTTCCACCTGCTTATTCAATTAGCTGATCCGTTACAACATGTGGCCAAACAAATCCCTAAAAATTCAAAGGAATGATGTTTGATTTATAGTAGAATCTTTCCTAAAGTATCGTCATTAGCAAGAGAAAATCTTCAACGTGAAAGTGAAATTTTGACTCCAATACTGCAACCCGTTCTAAATGAAATTCATTCCTAAATAATGGAACGCGCTGATCAAAAAACATGTCAACAACTTAATCTTATGGACTTCCGATTGCTATGACGCCTGTCAAACTTCAAATGTATGGCGGCAAAACATGTCACATTCACGTGAAATTAGACCACGTGGGTCACGAAAACAACAGACAAAAATAACCATCGCAGCACGCGCATAAACTTTAAATAGGTTTAAATAATTATCATAGGGGGCGGAGATTCGCTCTCTTAGCTCATTCTCTCTTGTAATTAGTAATTAACTCGAAGTCATTTTCATTAGCTGTTATTGAAAGCTCCACTGAGTTTACTTACTTCTTCTTCTTTGCCTCGAACATTTTTTTAATACAATGTAGTATTTCAGAAGATGGAAAGTTGTTATTAGCCTCATCTATTTGACAAAATTAAGCGGATTAACTTCCGATTTATCCAAATGAACTGAACCTACATCCAACCTTGAGAAGAATACTAAACACCTTGGTTACGCATGGTGCTCCACGCGCTTAACTCATCCGTAAATGCACACGGTTTGCTTCTTCTGGCCCGAGCATCCCATGACGAGAAAATAAAGACCTCGACAGCTCTTCATTCGTTTTACCACAGGTTACTTTGCATTTATTAATTGATCATAAACAACCTGTCGATCCACACAAAGAAAGGGGCAGCCATTATTTCATCTATGTCCATGTCGGGGCCTGTTGGTCTAGTGGTATGATTCTCGCTTCGGGTGCGAGAGGTCCCGGGTTCGACTCCCGGACAGGCCCATGTTAATTTTGTTCTTAAACATTTTCCTGGTGTACAGGGTGTCCCAAAAGTTCATTCCTCTACTTTATAAGTCTGTAACTAAGTACGATTGGACTTGATCAGCACATAATTTAAACCAAAGTTGAGACTTTCAGTCTAATTTTATATTTCTTACTTCTTGTGCCATCTTTTGACTCGAAATTCGATTTGCGTAATTTCGCGCTAAAGGTGCGCTGCCCGAGTAAATTTTCCCGCCGTATATTTTTTGCATTTTGTAGCCCGAACTTCTAACTTGGTTTGTATGAATATCCTGAAAGATTAAACCTCTCAACGAAAAAACATTCAGCTACGTGAATGCAGAAGCATGTATGTCTATTTACTGGCTTATCAGTTAAACAAATTCCTAAAAAATGGAAAAATCCGAATGTTGGGTGGTAAGATGGTCATAGAGAAATGAAAGTTTTACACACCAGAAACGAGAGGTAAGACCGAAAATCCTGAATAAAACCGCTAAAATAGTTTTAAAGAAGGCCATATACAAAACAGGAAACCCAACGAGGTAGCTCTTACAACAGTTAGCAAGTTAAGTCTGGAGCAGGTTCATGAAAAGCAAATTTTGGAGACCCCTAAGATGGCAAAAAAAAAACTTTACTCCCGGCCAGGGCTGTCCGCCAAGCAACGTTCAGCTCGTCTCAACTTTGTAAAGAAGAACAAAAGCCTTACTGTGGAAAGGGGACGGAATGATCATCTTCTCTTGGATCAATGCCCAAAATATATTGTTTCAGCTGCCTAATCTAAAGAATTATATTGTTTGGGGGTCGAAGTGACTCTTGCATACTAGGTGATAAAAAAGCTCAAAATGAATCATCTAGGGCTCTACATGCTACATGGCTTATCTCACTTAATGCCGCAACGGCTACAGAGTGTGATAAATAAACAAAGGGGGGGGGGGGGGTGCTGGTTACTGAACTTCTGAACACAAGTACTCGATAGAGTAAGAAACTTATTTTAGAAATTTCATGTAAAAATGAAGTTTTGATCAAAAGTTATAGCGCATGAAATTAGAGGAACGAACTTTTGGGACACTCTGTAGTTTGACGACAACCTAAAAGGAAGATTTGTGTCAAGTTGTAAACTAACAGCTTTATATTTAAATTTTTGGATGTTTTGTGTAATATTTGCTTTATAAAAAGAACCTTTTTGTTAAATTGTTTTGTATGAAGTCCCCAGAAATTTCCAGTGAGGAGACATGGATGGTTGCAGTGTTGTTTAGGGTTGTAAATTGCATATTTTTATCAAGTAGACTCTCAAAAAGTTAAAGAAAACTTTGCAGTATAAGAGGAGAGTCTGCAGAAAAAGGTTTTGCCCGACAGCAGAGTTCGGAAAAGGTATACATATTAAGGTACCGACAATTGGCACTTAACTGAGTAACATGATTACCGGCTGGACAAGTGCAACAAGGCGCTAAACTTGACGAGCGAATTTACTTTGCAAAATGATGGTAGTCGCGACAAACGAAACGAGCAGTATTTCTTTGCTTCTTTCTAGGGTATTTACATCATGGCCTGTATAAGGGTTTCATGCTTCTGTCTAAATTTGAGCTTAAACCCGATTATGATAATCAAACCTACGCGCCTGCTCCTACCCTACGTTCATGCAGGCTTCGGTTCATGTACGTAGGAAACGACGCATATCCAAATTAAATGCCTAAGATCTTTCTACGTCGTAATATCCCTTACATCATAATGCAATTTCCAATGACGAACTTTTCGATGAGTCACAATCATCATCATTTTTATCATCATCATCATTACTGATAGTCTGTTAATTATTAGCCTTTTTTTTACTTAGGGACTCGTGATGTTTCAACAAGACTTCCCTACAGTATGTGTGAGATTGATTAAAAATATTAAATAAACAGATACAAAGAAACATGCTACATGTGATCAGGTGGACACCATGATAATGCCAAGGAAACACACCCTACAGTTCCTAGCGACCTATACAAACTCCGAACATCGGCGCGTTGATAACTTCCGGACGGTATAGAATATCCCTATATCTTCAATGATAGCAAACGTCAGTAGCTGCATCTCACCCGTCAATATTCGGGTTATCTGCGGTGTAATACAATTTATGGACTATTATCAGGGTTAGGTTCATTGTTAAGGATGTTTTTTTCCTTTGTTTTACGTCAGCTATGGGTAATAAATTATATTACACCGGAGATGAGACCAATGTTTAAGAGAAGCATCCTATGCACACGCCTGAGTTGAAAGAGAAAAAAGCTTTGTTTTACAGCGGAAAAATAATTGAGAACTTTGGTATCGATCACAGTACTTCCCGCATGTAAAGCGGGCGCTCTATTATTTAAGCTAATCGCCCTGTGGATAAACAATGGTGTTTCTTCGAGAACCAGGATAAATCTCACGCTTATCGGTTTTAAAGAGAGATTCATCCATCCATTCATTCATTCATTTATCTTTAAGATGGCTTAAATTAGTAAAAAAGAAGGGAAAATCAATTGAACTATCCTAATGAAATAACGCAAATCAATGTCATTGTTATCCTTTGTAGTAAAATACTAAAACGTGGATAATTTAACCATATTATGCTTTTCTCAGGACATAGAGCTACATAGAGCTTGATGATGGTTACGAAATTGAATTCTAGTCCATAAGTTAATTATATAAGTCCTAATGGGTGGTTCCAAAATCAAAGCTAAACCCTAGGATAGTTTGAGCCACATTTTGCCACTAAACAGGTACTTTTTTAGGAGCAGGTGGAAATAGACTCTTGGGATTGCCAAAAATCATAGAAATCGGTTAAATCGTTCCTGCTGAAAAACGCAAAATAAAACCATAACCAAAATGCGTATAAATAGGTTCGGGTCACCCCAATGGCGCGCCTACGGGCACAAGCTGACCCGGCCCGTCATAAGCAAATCGGTTACTCTTACAGTTTGCAGAAGAGACATACAAGAACCAAAAAAAAGGAGAAACAAGTCTTACGGTTCGTGTGAGGATTGTACGCACGCAGCCTTGGAGTTATCAACAGGGCGCTCTGCCGAATGAGCTAGCGGACTCTAAACAATTCCAGGAAGGAAAACCGATTTCAATAATTTTTCTATTATTCATTTAAAGTATTTCCAAGGTCACACAGTTTTTACAAGAATTCCCGTCAACAAAACATTTGTATGCTCCTTAACTGTTTCAGGGCGGATGCTTTTGCGGCAATGAAACGCTTTTTCCTGTCACACCACCGCTGTATTAACGTGGCGTCTTCTATTTTTACAATCGGCGTCGATCGTAAAATTATAAAAGTGATAATAAAGATGCCACTATTAAAGGTAATATCAAACATTTTCATGCTGGTATTGCTACATTAGCGGCAGTGCAACAGAGTGAAAAGCCAATTTTTAAAAGGAAGTAATACTGAAAAAGCTGACCAATATTACCGGGATACTGGGACAGACAGGATTCTCTTAAAACATTTGTGCAGCAATGAAAAAGTTGTGTCCAACTTCGTTCTATCAGAGCCAGAATCAGCGCGGCTTCTAACAAACGGAACAAATTCAGCCTAGTAAGACTTTTATCTCGGATCTGCCACAACGTTTACACCAACAACGAAACGCTCTCAAACGAAGAAGAATACTATTTTTGCTCGTAAATGTCTGGGGCGGGCATAGTGGAATGGCTCGTCTTAATCAAGTTAAAAAGAAATTTCATTTCATAGATGTGAAAAAGAGAGCTGACAGGAGAACAAAGGCAACCAAATAAGTCTGCGTATAACTAGCCACCTCTCATCTTCCTCGTTCTAGAGGCCATGAAGCAACATGAGAAAACATATATACCCGTCACTATAGTATTAAGGAAGGGAAAAAATACCTTTAGTAAGGCGTGACTACAGGGTGTCCCAAAAGTTCGTTCCTCTAATTTGTTGCGCTGTAACTTTTGATCAAAACTTTATTTTTGCATGAAATTTTTAAAAGATGCTTTAATTGCTCTCTCGATTACTTGTATTCAGAAGTTCAGTAACCAGCATGCCTTCTTTGTTTCTTTTTTATCACATTTCGTTAAGAGGTTGCGGCATGGTGTGGGAAACGCGATGTAGCGCCAGTAGAGGTCCAGATGATCCATTTTGAGCTTTTCTTATCACGTCAGTGGTACGCAGAAGCCATTTCGACCCCCCAAAATATCATTTTTTAGATTAGGCAGCTGTAAAAGAAATTTGGGGGCATTCATCCAAAAAAGGCTTTCCACATTAAGGCTTCTTTACAAATTTGAGAACAGCTGAGCGTTAACGTTGCTTGACGAACTGAGCAAAGCTAGTTTTTTTGCAAACTTAGGGACCTCCAACCTTCGCTTTATCTTCATGAATCTGCTCCAGACTTAGCTTGATAACTGTTGTAAGAATTACCTTGATGAGTTCCTCTGTTGTACCTAGCCTTCTTTAAAACTAGTTTTAGCTGCTTTATTCATGACTTTCGTTTTTCCTCTTTTTTTCTTGTTTTCGAAACCTTCATTTCTCGATGACCATTTTACAACCCCAATTTTTTGGATTCGGATTTTTCCAGGTTTTAGCAATTTCTTTATCTGACGAAGCAGTAGATCGAAGTATACCTGGTTATGCTTTCACCTAACAGAGCATTTTTGCTTTATCTTTCATGATATTCACAAAAAGGGAGGAAGGCATTCGAGCAATTTGGGCTACAAGATACAAAAATTTGTGGAGGGAAATATACTAGCGCACACCCACTTTTGGCGCGAAAGTACACAAATCGAAAATTCGAGTCGAAAGATGGCACAACAAGTATGACATATTAAATTAGATTAAAAACACCAGACTTTTATTTAAACGATTTGCTTATCAAGTCCAACCGCACTGGATTACAGGCTTATACAGCAGAGGAACGAACTTTTGGGACACCCTGTATATCTCTCAAAACTACTCAAATGTATGTATTCAAACTCTACATGACAGAATCCTTATATATACCATGCAAGTTTATATCGACTATCTCGCATGGATACGATCAATGCAGCAGTTAACTGAAGATTTTATTATTGTAGGACGCGCTCAAAGCAGTACGCGTCAATGTTTACGTTTTTCCTCACAGTTAATCTTATGTTTTTATCCTGAAACTGAGAGAAAGTGTACTCTAAAATGATTGTAAAATCCATATTTAGGTGCCGGAAAACTATTAATTTACCGAAAAATTGTTATTGAGCGAGAGAAAACAACTTTGCAAAGAATGATCTCACGCCATAGCCCGCACAGCTCGCGGAGATGACAACAACAACAACAACAACACTCACCTCTTTTCCTTACTATCGGTTAACAAATTCAAACGTTTCCTCTTAAATTTCCTTATAAAACACATGGTAAACGCTTCATAGTCTATTGCTGAGTTATGGATACACTCAGGACACTCAGGATTGCTAAGCTCACAACAACTCGAAGAATTATGAATAGTTTATTGACGTCATCAGCGTGCTCAATAGGAATATGAAGCACGCTCGCGCTATTGAATTTGATTAGGCGAATTTTCTAGCTATGTTATAATAGATTATGACCCAGAGAATTGAGCAATCACAGCGCGCAAAATGTTTTAGACTACCTTTCATCTTTTTGACTGTCTAGAAATAACTTTACATTTTATACAAAAGAAGTGTTACTGTCCGCATTCTTGCTTCCATGTTATTTTTCTTATGCTTTCCATGCACTCTAAAAAGGCGGAAGAGGCCTGACGAAGACAACTAGAGTGGACAAATTGAAAATAGAAGCAGGCAATTTATATTATACCCTGCAGACGCTGACACTGACGCTTTATTCCCAATATATTGAGCTACGATCATGATTGGATTTTTAGGAAGTTAAGAAAACCATTTTCTAGAACAATATAGAAATATCGATCGTCAAAATACTCGAAACTCAAGAGTAATTAATATACTGTAAAGTTCAGTTGCACAAAAGGTCAAAGACAATGTCGTCGTCACTGACAAAAAAAAGGGTCGTTATTCGAATTCTTTTTCCCATGCTTTTATGATGTTTCGATGCTTTTCCCTGTCCGATCGCTATAACCTTTTCACTAGTAATTGGCTATGAATTGAAATTTGTGAAAATGTAGTTTTAAGTAAAATCGATATTACTATGACAACAATAAATAAAAAATTTTGAAATTGATGAAAGCCGAATTTTGTGTGATCTAGATCAACTGCTGAAAATCCAACACTAGGAACTTAAAGTTTGGTGTTTAGCAAACAATCTCCGTAAGATTTAAAAAATTCTGTCTGTTTGAATTCGATTAAAACGAAAATATATTTCAAACCTTAAGAGGCTGTCTCAGTAAAAACCGCCCACTCAATTTCGCGTGAAAAATAATTTTGCCTGAAACTCTGGCGAGTGAAAGGCTTTATCGAGACTATAACTAAAATAGGTTTGCTTTGATTCACAATAATTTTCTGGCCGCGCTGGGGGGCGCCGAGTATTTTGTCCCGCCACGGCCATTTTGCACGTCTTGAAAACTGAAAATTTGGCATTTTTTGCGGCGCTGTAAAATGTTTGATTTGCACCATCTACCAGTGAATTTTATACCTATTTATAGGTAAACATCTCTAGGTTTTCCTGAAAGTAATAGTTATTCGCTAAATTTAGCTGGAAAGACGAAATCAAGCAAAATATGACCCCAACTAATTGCCTTGGAGCGAAAGGCCAAAAATGACCCTGTTTTAAAAGCTTATTTCTGACTTTTGGGACATAGTTGAAAGCTCTAGACTAAATAGACGCAAAGAAAGACCACCTGTTATTAATAATATACAAAACCCCATGTACGTTTTCAGTATTTTAAAAGTTATGACCGTTTGTATCAACGCGTATGCGAGCTAATACGACATTTTCAGATTTAGCATAACGGATCTATCTCAAGCAGATTTTGTCAAAAGTACGGCTTACCTGATTCATTACTGGCACTGACTCACAAATTGAGACATATTCCAATCCCTGAGATGCCGGACTTTCATAAAATTCCAGTAAGCTGTGCTTTAGAAACTGCTGGTATCCGGTCATTTTTGAATCCCAAGCTAACAATCCGAAGATCAAAACAGGTGAAACTGTGTCACGTTTCGAGCTAAATAGCTCGGTAAAACAACCGTTCAGAGGTGAAAGTTTGCTCGAGAATCAGAAAATTAACTGGAAAGGTCTCATTTTGGATCAGAAAATTGAGATTTCAGAGCTACAACCTCGAATAAACCTTCTATTCAACCGGCTCTGCAAGGTCAAATGCAGGTTGACACGTAAACCGGAAATGTTGAAACGCGGAAATACGGAAAACCGGAAATACGGAAATCCGGATCATCCGGAAATCGGCAAATCTGAAATCAATCAGGAGCCGAAGGTAATCCCAAAATTAGAGACAGCTGCATTCGCTTAGGGCTTCTTTTCGACGTTGAGACACGTAAAAGATAAAACCTTCCAAACGGGCGTAGCTGTAGGATTTTCACTGAACTGAAACGCAGTTCCATGATCGATTCCGTTTTGGCAAATAGGCTCCATAAGAAACAGTAAATATCATTAACGGGTTACAAACATTCTATGTGTGCTAACATATCACACTTGTGACTAATACTTTACAGAAGTTGGCTATATATCGAAACTGAATGTGTCGAGATCTAGGAAACCGAGCCAGCTCGGTTGTCTGGGCTTATTAGTATACAGGCCCTTGAAAATCGCTTGTCAAGAGCGGATAAATAGTCCCGGCCGGTGAGTAAGTTTTTAAGAAACCGATCATTACTTAGAGGGGGTTAGGGAAAGCTTGAGTGAATGGGAGAAAGCCTTCTTCACAGTGTACTGATCCTGTTCCTGAATCTTCTCCCGTCCCTTTGACTATTTTTACAACAGGAACTAGATTTTCCTCCTCCGTCTCCTCCCAAACTTTACCTAATTCATTACTGGAACTGACTAAAAAATTGACCGATATTTGATTCAAAATTCTAGTAAATGCGCTTTTGAAACTGCTGGTATGCGGCCATATTTGAATCCCACGCTGAAACTACCGTAAAATTCCGAAAATAAGCCCCTCCATGTGTAAGACCCCTAAACTCGTAACACAGAAAAACCTCCGTGAAATCGCCCCTCAGAAAATAAGCCCCCCGGGAGCTTGTACTTGGAAAATTGCCCTCAAATACAAAGTAAAGGAAAGCAAAAACGGTTAATTTCCTTCCAACTATATGCTAGCCCAATCGATTTTGAAACGCAAATTTCCCTCCGTACATAAGCCCCTCCGAATATAAGCCCGTCCAAAAATAAGCCCCTCAAAAAGGGCCTTTTGAAAAATATAAGACCCGGGTCTTATTTTCGGAATTTTACGGTATGTCACGTTTAGAGATAAATAGCTGGGTAAGAAAGAAAATAAGAGAAATGTCCGGAGGTGAGACTTGTCCGAGAATCAAAACATCAGCTAAGCAGATTTCGTTTTGGGTCAGAAAACCCAAATTTATCGACAAATGTAGGATTACTTTTTCGACCATTTAATGGTGTTTTGTAGCTAATCCTAAAACAACGTTGCATCGGATTTTTGGTCTACAAAAAGGGTCGCCCTTAGGACTTGCCACTAGTGTCACCATTCGGTGTAAATATTGGTCTCAAGGTCTAAACACGTATACAGAATTAATTCCTTTCTTAAAGCTACTCTAGATTAAATCATGGGAGTTTCTTGCAACCATACCCTATAATCCAAATGACTTTCCTCTGCTC
>OZ037784.1:18519360-18541860 GCA_964035525.1 Porites cylindrica
GAAAAGTAACAGGCGAACAGATGCATATTTGAGAGGAAAAAAAATAAGCTAATACTTGAATGCATAAACCGTCAGTATGTAAGACTTAAACATGGCCTTATTTAATGCGACAACAAAGGGAAGTGCTACTTATGCACTTATCAATTATGCACTTATCAATTATAAGTGGGTAGGGGTCATTATGTTTACTTAATTATTGTCAAATATTTGTTGTATTTATATGTTGGTCTGTTATACTTATTTTACTTATTTTATTTTATTTTATTTGCCACACTAATTACAAAAAATATAGGAAAAGAAGAAGAAGAAAAAAAAAAAAGAAGTGGCGAGGAGACCTAACAGAAACTATAGGAGCTTATGAGAGGTTAGGCCTCCTCGAACTATGAGCTAGAGCTGTTTCACATCAATTGAAGAGAAGAAGGCGAAAAGTCGAAGATGGAAAGATTTATAAACTGTTTTTATACTTACTCAATAATTTAATCTTCAGTTTTTTCTTAAAAGAGGAGAGGGATTGAGAGTTGATGATCTTGTTGTCAAGTGAATTAAAAAACTTAGGCCCTTGAAAAAAGGGCGAGAACTTCTTCGTGTTTGTACGACAATACGGTAGACGGTAGGCCTGGGAATTTCTTGTATTGTAAGAGTGGAATTGATTGCTTTGAGAGAAATTGTTATTAAACTTTGGAGGTAAGAATGAATTTTTGCAAGAATACATAATCATATTTTGTTATATGTTATCATATTTTTGTTTCAATTGATAAGTGCATTATTTCCTCGATCAGAACTACTATGGTATTTAGTTATAGCAAAGTCCTACCTAATCCTTGGTAAAAAACGGCGTCAGCCACAATTATAATTTATCAGTCTCTTGTATAGTTTTTACGTAGCAGGCATGAAAGTTCTAAATATGATATTTCTTCTTATGCATCGAAGCAGTCCAGCGAAGTACAGTCTCCGATTTCTAATTCTGCCAGAATTAGTAATTATTCCAAAGGATTCCAAAGGCAATTTGCAGGAAAGACCACATTCATATCTGTATAAACAAAAAAGATAGAAACTACATATTAAAACCGATAAACAGCACCCGAAAAGTCATCCTTCTAAATCTAGCAGAGACATAATCGAGCGGACGAATTCAGTTGAGCAACCAAACACGAGTTGTGTATATTAAGATTACCTTCCTCTTTAATGTGCGATCCAGCTGAGTCATTGTTTAATTGAAGTCGATTTGAAAGAAGCCAAATGTAAGCAACCTCACAAGTGATATTTTGCGTTGAAAATAACATCTTTTACGGATGCATTCATCGCTAAAACAATCCGTTTACACAACACTGTCGTACTGCACAGAAGTCCGCCTAAATATTCGAACCAAGAAAACTGATCTTCTACGCAGTTCTATTGGTTCAAAAGCCCCACGTGATCGCTTAATCCCTAATCGGAGAGGTCTGGACGCCAGTTCAAGCACCAAACATGGCGTCAAATCACGGCACGATCGTGGAGATGTCTGTCTTTAAAGGCTTTAAATTGTGGTCCCTTTCAGTGTTAATTGTACCATTCCGACGCTGTCGAAGAGTAAAGCAGTGAGAGGAAAATACTGCATTGTTCTCCCAGGTGAGGGAACCTTTGAAAAAAGGCAGCAGGCCTATTCATAGTCTTATATACACAGCCGTTCTTAGTGTCGTCACGCAACGCTCCTTCCCACTAAAAACGGCTGTGTAGCAGACTAGCCTATCCACGGATGCGGCAAAAAACTCTAATATTGCTTGTGTAGGTTCGCCGAAATACTTCATACAAAGCAATCTCATCAATCAGGTTGGACTCGAGTAATAGGGAAAATCTTAGCTCTCAACCAAAACACACTTCGATACCGAGAAGAGTTAATGTGCCTAGTGGGATCATTTCCAATACTGGCTATTTAAGTACGGGACCCGTACATCGTCTTGTATTTGCTATTCATACGGGATTCCGACTAAACTGATTAGGTCTATTTAAGCACTGACTCGAAACGGTTAGCCTCTAATTAGGGTTACGGTTGTTGTTATTATATATGAATAAAATCAAACTCCATCGTAGCGAGTTACTACTCCGCGGTAGAGTGGTTACGCTACGAATTATGGTTTCTACGCCCCTGGATCGGTTCTCAATCTTAATTGCCACATCGAATTTTTCTTCTTTTCAAAATTTGCCACTGAAATTTTTCGTTAAAAATGGAACAGTGGTTGAAGAGACTTACACTTTCATGGAAATTTGTTGATCAGAAATTTCATATAAATTTCAAGTAGAGACTTGATCCTGTATGTCATAGCAGATACACGTCGGTGTAAGGGTCCTGTACGAATAGGGGCACTGTGTCAATGTAATGAAGCAACTGCATGTTGTTAATAACAGTGATCTTCTCATATTTTAAATGCAACTCTGATTTTAAAAGATAAATGGCAGACAGCCCTACTAAAAAATAATTTTCTATATTTATTTTTTTTTAACAGGATCATTTTTTTATTAAGCACACAAAAGATTCCTCCTTATAGTTAGCAATAAAATTTCTTACACTGGGACTTTCAGCGTCGGTGAACATTATCTTTTGCATTATCTGTGTAATATAAACGTACTAGCTATTTTGCTTTTAGAAAGCTTTCAAATGTTTCCTATTTTTCTATCCAATAAAAAGTGCAGACTTGAAAATGTGGCTAACAAGTTGATGAGTTGCTTGATTACTGAATTTCTATGGATTTTCTCATACAAACTGCATGGTATTCTATCTAACTCCATGGGCATGCTATGGCATTCCATGGAACTGCATCGGTACTTCAGGGAACCCCATGGCATTCCATGGAACTCCACGATATTCCATGGAATTTCATGGCATTCCATGGAACTCCATCACTACTTCATGGAACTCCGTGAAACTCCATGGCATTCCGTGGAACTCCATGGATACTCCATGGAACTCCATGGCATTCCATGGAACTCCATGGATACTCCATGGAACTCCATGGCATTCCATGGAACTCCATGGATACTCCATGGAAGTTCCGTGGAATTCCATGGATTTCCATCTATTTCCATGGAATTCCATGGATTTCCATAGATTTCCATGGATTTCCATGGAATTCCATGGAGGTATTTCACACGGGTCGTCCTCGTTTTCCGAAGAAATCACTCATTCGTTCCCGATAACGTTGTGGGAGGTATTTCATGGCCCAATCCATAACGATTAAACATGAAGCTGAATCAACATGTACAAGAGCAAATTGCTTTCCTTCTTCTTGATTTACTGTGCGGAGCAAATGCGCCTTCCAGTCCTGGATAGATGCCAAACAGAGTTTGCAGTCGTGGCTTAACCGCCATCTGTGCTCCTCCGGCATCTCAACACGGTTGATCTCGGATTCAATTTCCTTCAAAACTGTCTCTAATGATTCGCATTGCTCGCAGTCAGTTTCATGTTCGTGCTGACATATGCTTTGCAGGTTGGAGTCACTTGTGTCACCTAGGGCATGTGCAGTGCAGTGGTCAGCACAAGTTTCCTCTCTGCCAACATGGGACTTAAACTCAGTCTTAAGGTATCTCTTTGCCTCCTTGATTTTTTGTTCTGCATCCTTTACCCAGGTAGCTTCCGATCCATAGTCTCCAAGCGTCTTAAGCACGTCAGTGACATTGTCTATGGCCTCCGTCCCTTCTGCTGTAGTGTTGTCGAGTCCCTGCAAAGATTTTTGCATTGAGGCACCACACACCTCTATTATTCTGTAGAGTGAACGCTGTCCTGCTGGTTCAAAATTCTGCTCTTTGCAGTAAACTGAGTATTGCTCAATTATTCTTGACGGTATCATAGTCCTTATAACTGCCGGAATGATAATGCTTCCTCTCGTATCGAGCTTAAGCACTTTTGTGCCAAATGCTACGTCCTGCAGCATCTCAGGTCTTGCGATGTAATCGATAAAATGATCAATCTGAACGGGTGAGATTCGGGAACGGAAAATTGGCTCTTGCGGAACAGGCAGACCTTCACCAACTTTGGTAGCATGCTGTCGAGCTTCATCTATTCGCCATTTTGAAAGTGTTGGTATCATGCTCATCAACTGGGACCTGCTAAAATCATTGGCAAAGAGAGAGAGTATCTGTCGTTTTGTTTGCCATGACTCGGCATGGTTATATGACTTGATCAGAACGTCGATTAGCCCAGATTTCGGATCAAAACTTCTACGTCTAGTGGCACCAGCAGAATCCTTATTTACTAATCTTTCCTGTCGAAGAGTGGTCCATAATTCCTCTTCCTGTCCAGGGCTAAGGACCGAAAGTGCTGTGCAGATGCTTTCTTTGGCCTTTCGCAGATAGTACTTTTGCTGTGTTGTCGATATATCATCCCAAGACGTATTCAAAGTTGACAGAATAGGTGAAATTCTTCCTCCAGATAAAGTGCTAATGGTATTGTTCAGTAGCTGCCTTCTCTGTTGCTGTTCCTCTACTTTGCCGGACCAGATACTGATTTCTTCTTCTGGGATACTTTGTTGGGATGATTGTGATGATGATGAAACCATCTCTTGTTCTGCACTAGATGTTACCAGAACCCCCTGATCTTCATTCTGCTGCGGCAGTTCAAATACATCTTCATCACCAGCCACTTGAGACTGTCAGTGCAATAAAAAGGATATTAACTACATTTCCATAATTTTTCTGTTACGTTGTTACCGAGAATGGAGCCACAGAAAAGGGAGTTACAGGACTCCTTAACGAGTAAAAACCACTAAAAGTTGCAAACAGACTAAAACCTGAAACCGAATTTTCGATTTGTTGTCATCCAAAAATTTTGCTACCATGGCAACGTGACGTGACGTAACGACTTCTTCTCTCTATTGCATTCAAACCTTTTCCGGTACTAGAGCCTACCCCTCGTCCTTACATTAGAGAGATTTAGAATCACGACAAACAGCAAACGTCGATTTGCCGCGTCTCTTTTATTGTAGTTTACTAGTCATGATATCTACACAAATAGAAGTTTCAACTGAAAGCGATCTATACAAAACTGATGTACTCACTATACCTTAGTCGCTTTATTTTGTTATAATTTTTGTTTTAATAATTTTCTTTAATTGATAGATTTGTTACGTAATATGTTAGAGCAAGCATTTATGAAAGTAAAAATGTTCTTCCCTTTCTCCAAAATAAAAATCTTTGTGTCACATTTACACCCTTCCCCCTTCCCCATAAAGGACACTCTCTACAACGCCCCCTCAAAAAGTGGCCGTCGTAGAGTGGTACTGGTCGGACTGCATCAAGCTTGCAGGTCGCTAAAAAACGTTAGGGTGGGGATAGCTAGTCCATCTAACTCCATCTATTTTCAAACTGAAAAAAGAGACATTAACGTTGGCAATGCTGTCTATCGCTTTTTCGTTCTCAGTTCCTAGCTTCCCAGCAAATGATATTTTTTTTCCAAATTCCCTTCCCCCCCCCCCCCCCTCGAGTTTCCCATCCACGTTTCTTTCACGATTTTTCTGTTGTTCTTCTTTTGTTTTCTTTTACAGTCTTGAATAGGTTTTTAAATATTTAAACCTGTTGTTGAGTGTTTCAGATGCCTAGCTTAAATTGCGTGACTAAAGAAAGCAAATACACAACCTTCTGATCGCCCCTTCCTCTTTCAGAGTCTTCTTCATGGCGTAGTCTGTAATGCTCTGTGCGACACTTTACACAATTAGCTAATACAAATGAAATGGATAAAGATTAAAAATGTCACTCTTACTTCAAACCCCAAAAATCGAATCTTATACATAGTTTGTGGGACAGCTAAAATTTAGACATTGAATTTCAATCTTGTCATCAGTGAAAGTGGAAAAGTACGAGCACTTAAAACATTTTAAGAAAATAGCGCGAGATGAATGATTACTTTTTATTTGAAATAATTTTCCTGTTCTAAAATAATCTGAAAAACGTTTACAGTTGTAGTTTATAGTTCCTGTTCATGTAGGCGTGTCACGCTGTAGCTTCTGTCACGACAACACTTGAAAAGACTTTTTGTGGCAAAAAGGGCTTCCGTTTAGCCTGCAAAGCGCGGACGTATTTCCGGTGGTCGCTTCTCTCCCTCCGTTATTTTTCGGAGGGAGAGAGGCGACGACCGGAAATACGTCTGTGCTTCGCAGGCTAGCTTCCGTTCTGAATAAAAGTATCTTGCTTGCTCGCCCCATCCTCGGAGACCCAGGGGCAGTCAGTCTGTGCTTGAAAACTTTCTTCGCGCCTTTTCTCCCGACCCGACTGACTGCCCCTGGGTCTCCGAGGATGGCTCACCCTTGTTTGATTTATGGCACATCTAAGGAAATTTACCCCACCCCCGCGCTTCTGTTGATATAGGGCCTCTTCATATGAGCCCGGTTGACCGGCTGGCTCGGTTACCGGGATGAATTTTGCCTTGGGTTCATATGAGAAATTTCAGCCCGGTTTCCGAGATGAGAAAAGGTCAAAGATCCTGGGTACGAGTTCTGGCGCCAAATTTGGGAAACAAAGCAGCATAGCGAAACACAAACATTTTAACTTTCGGGCCTATCTTGGCATCGGTAACTCTTAAAGCTGTATCACTGCAGTTAAATGGGATGCTTATGATGTGGAAAATACAGCAGGCAATGCAAGACGATGCCATCCGGACCGCCAGAATTCATCCCGCCGTTCATCCCGGTAACCGGGATGATGTGTTCATATGGCAAAATTTCCAGCCCGCTTACCGAGATCTCGGGAACCGAGCCAGCCCGTCCTCTCATATGAACACATTGAAAACTTTTACAAAGGATTTAGAGGTGAGTCGAGATCTCGGAAACCGAGTCAGCCCGGTCAACCGGGCTCATATGAAGAGGCCCATAGTGGCGCCTTAAAATTTGCAACTTGATGCCAGGGCTTTCACTGCAATAGTCATACTTGATACGCCTAGAGCCTAGAGCCTTTCGTGATATTTATGGGAAACGTAATTTACCAGGTAAGATCGACAAAAGGATTTTAAAGTAATAAGAGACACTCACTGGACCCAACTGGGACAGCAGCATTGTGTAAAGCAAAGATTTCCTTGGACGTTGCGTAATTGACACGGCGTGGGTCCTTGACCTGCTTGCGTTGACCTTCGTGCGATGGATAGCAACATGTCGAACTTTTACGACCTCTCCAGTCGACTGTCAGGTCTCTTCTGTGTTTAGGACAGATGGTCATGGCTGCTACTCTGTCTTGAGATAAATCGAAGTGTCCTGCTCTGTTCAAGATGAGCTCCTTTTCAGTGATTTCTATTCCTTCGGATCGCCATCCTCGCTTGCTACTCACACCAAGTCCCAGTAAGTGTGGTGTTATGTCTTCTTTACAAGCATCCAGCGGCAGAACATTTGTACTAGATCCGTAAGAACTACAAGGTGACTCTTGTGAAGCGAACGAACTGTTCATATTTTAAAGCAAGTCTGATACAACGAAAGTACGCAAATTTCGGCGAGTCGTAAATGAAACCTGATAACCCAGCGGCGCGCGAGACAGACAAATTTATAGATGTTGCTCGATCTCAAATTACGCAGCTACAATTATACGTGTAAGTCGTTTATTGATTTCTTAATTTCATATTTTGGCCAACAAACATTTTCTGCAAAATCCAAGTAAAAAGAATTCTCCTGAAACTTTATATGGCTGAAAATTCGTCGCACAGACAATTTAAAAATCGTCCATTCATTTCTTTATAACTAATTCTTATTAATACGTCTGCTTTATAATTTGTATCATACGTGTACGACTGCAACGGTTTCCGCTGTTCCAAAGTAAGGTTGATTTCTTTTCATTGCAGTATCCTTTCCAAATTGTTTTTTTCTTATACGGGTGATGAAGTTTTCAGCCGTCTAAAGTTACAATTTAAAGGCCATTACCAAAAAGCAAGGTTACATGCTTTATGCAAAATACCGCAAAATCACGTTCACGAAAATAGGCTTCCTCTGAAAAGAGTTTCTTGTACCAGTCAATACTTTTTTTCTTTTGACTTAGAAGGGTATAGACTATTGTAAAATGGAATTATTTAACAAATAAACCGCCGCACTTTCAAGAAAATGGGCTTAGAAAATCGCCGAAATTCGCTGTCCTGTTACAGTCACGCAACATACCCGGATTAAAACCCTTGGGCAAAATTACCGTTACACTAAAAATTTGATTTTATGCATCCAAAACGTTTATTTTAAGGTACTTTAGCTTCAGAAAAAAATCTGTGCACTAATTCCTTAAGGAAAAATTGTTTTAGACCCGAGAAATTGCCATTGTTTTTGGTGGTTTTTAGGGCTTCCCTTGGCCAAAAACAAGGGGGTGGTCAATCTCGAGAGTGAAAAGCCGGGAAATCTTGTTAATGTCACCAAAGTTAATCTTATCAGCTTGATTCTTAATGCTGAAAAAATAAAGGAAATCGGCTGACCCCAATCTTTTGGCATCCTATTTGGTTTTTTCATTTTGCTTTTTGCCTTTTTCTATGACAACTTTACTGCAATTAGGTGTAGATCCGTTATGCTAAATCTGAAAATGTCGTATTAACTCGCATATGCGTTGATACAAACGGTCATAACTTTTAAAATACTGAAAACGTACATGGGGTTTTGTATATTATTAATAACAGGTGGTCTATCTTTGCGTCTATTTAGTCGAGAGCTTTCAACTATGTCCCAAAAGTCAGAAATAAGCTCTTAAAACAGGGTCATTTTTGGCCTTTCGCTCCAAGGCAATTAGTTGGGGTCATATTTTGCTTGATTTCGTCTTTCCAGCTAAATTTAGCGAATAACTATTACTTTCAGGAAAAACTAGAGATGTTTACCCATAAATAGGTATAAAATTCATTGGTAGATGGTGCAAATCAAACATTTTACAGCGCCGCAAAAAATGCCAAATTTTCAGTTTTCAAGACGTGGTGGGACAAAATACTCGGCGCCCCCCAGCGCGGCCAGAAAATTATTGTGAATCAAAGCAAACCTATTTTAGTTATAGTCTCGATAAAGCCTTTCACTCGCCAGAGTTTCAGGCAAAATTATTTTTCACGCGAAATTGAGTGGGCGGTTTTTACTGAGACAGCCTCTTAAATTTTCAATAGCCGTGATAGATTATTTAATAAAAACGTTATAAATAACTCAAAACATTCTTAAGGAGCGTCAGAATGCTACCTAATATCATATTTTGATGCTAGGAGATTTTGGTGTATTTTCTTTCTTGCGACCTTCAAGACTAACCCGTTTGCAACTTCATTCCAAGCTATTCCAAATTTGGACTTTTAGGGCTATTTCGTATATCTCTGAAACGACTCAAACGAATTTTTTAAGAATCTCTTCACATAATCTTCATAATGTATATAATAAGGTCTGAAACTTTCATTGAGATTAATTTACTGCAACATCTTAAAATTTCAAGACAAACCTATCCTACGAACCTGTCAAAAATCCGCTTTACAACATTTACTGTTTTGACGTTATCCTAATTTTTCTAAAATAATGCGCACTATACATACCTCCATGAGTGGTACATTTTAGTTTGAATTTAGCGCATATTTTGAATGTAAAACATTGACAATCCTCACACTGAAATGTACTAGTCATTTATATATGTATTGTACGCATTAATTTGGAAAAATTAGCATAACGTCAAAACAGTGAATGTTGTAGCGCGGATTTTTGACCGGTTCGTAGGATAGGTTTGTCTTGAAATTTCAAGGTGTTGCAGTGAATCAATCTTAATGAAAGTTTCAGACATTTTTATATACATTATGAAGATTATGTGAAGAGATCTTAAAAAAATCGTTCGAGTCGTTTCAGAGATATACAAAATAGCGCTAAAAGTCCAAATTTTGAATGAAGTTGCACGTAGACAGGTGGTGAGAAAACGGTGGTGAGAAAACGGTTTCAGGTGGTGAAAAATTTCCTAGCATCGAAATATGGTATTAAGCAGCTTCTGACGCTACTTAAGAATAATTTGAGTCATAACGTTTTTATTAAATAATTTATCACGGCTATTGAAAATTTAAGGTCTGAAATATATTTTCGTTTTAATCGAATTCAAACATGAAGAATTTTTTACTCCTTACGGAGGATATTTGCTAAACACCAAACTTTACGTTCCTAGTGTTGGATTTTCAGTAGCTGGTCTAGACCGCGCAAAGTTAGGCGTTTATCAATTTCAAAGTTTTTTGTTTATTTATTGTCATAGTAATATCGATTTTACTTAAACCGACATTTTGACAAATTTCAATCTATAGTCAATCCTTGGTGGAAATTTTATTGCGATCAGACGAGGATAAAATCACTTTTAAGGCGATTGAAAAATATCGGTATGGCCTCTGAAAAACTATATCGAAACACCATTTATGCACTATAGAAGCATATTTGTTTGATAAGAAACAGGGGTGTAGCCAGCTTTTCGTTTAGTTGTAGGCTTCGTTGACCTTTATTTCCACATATCCTGAAAATTGTACGCACGACTACGATGTAGTACGCACTGACCTCACCAACAGTTTGAGCTCTCAAGCTTTTTAACTCACCCCAACAACGCATAATTTATTACAAGCGGCAGAGTGATCAAACCAAAACAGGCCTACGGTCTATGGTCTAGATACGCCCCCGAGTAATATAACATTTTTCGCAGCTGACGCTGTCCTAATATATTTAACTAACCTTGTGATGGTGTTTTTAACAATAAGAGCTATAAGTTGTTTTCATTGTCACGCAACAAAAAAATAAATTGGAAACAGTCCAGTGGAAGGAGCCAAGAAAATGAAATGTTATAAAAGACTAATATATAAACTTCTTGTCCAAGTCTCAAGTCTTTGTGGCCTACAGTTTCTGAGTTATTTGCAGAAATGTTTCAAGCACCTTTGTATGGAGACGACGTATTGGTGTACCGTCTTGGTGCACCAATATGGCCGCCGGAAATCAACTAAAACATCTGGAATTCACTTCTTCTATAAAAGCTCTTTCTTTTCACTCTAGAACTAGTATACGTGCACATAAACATATCTTCTAATACTTGAAATGGTTATACTGCTGAAAATCAAGAGGAGAGACTTTTTTTTCAACGAGACAGCATTCCTATTTTGGTGTCACGCACTGTGAAAACTCGGAAGTTCAAATTGCAGTATTTTCGAAATGAAACATGCTACGGGACTGGAAACTTGCACAAAGATTTCTTTTGTTTTTTGTCTTCAACCTAGTGTAAATAAGAATTCGTAAAACCTCGCTATTTTGACTTAATAATTTGATGACGTCACTGTGAAAACCATCTAGTATTTTCTATAACAACAGAGAAATGTTGTCAAAAAGCTCGAAAAAGTTCAGTTAAACATAAGATTGAAGACGGTGTCGTCGTCGCCAAGAGACATCGCAACTATTTCCAGGAAGCAGCTAAAGTATAACTCCAATTCAACGTCAACGAAGAAAAAAAGGTTACATGATAATTTCATGATATTATTGATCACGTGCAAAGCAGGTTAAGTATGTGGCAGATTGAATTGATATGGTCACCTTCTACAACAAAACAAACACAGCGAATCACAATTTTTTTTGTTTGGACAACGGTTTTCATACTTATCCGAAAAGACCAGAATGTCTAACTACTTGTCGAAGTCAAAAAAGGCAGTACAATCACATCATATATTTTTTTTAACACCCTTTTTGTGTACCTCGCAGTGCTAATCTCACCCTGTCAGCAGACAGGCGCATTATCCATTAAGCTAAGCGGACTGAGTCAGAAATTATTTCAGTGTAAATAATATTGTAAAAGTTTGCTTTTTTTCCTCTATCTCCTTGAAAGGTTTCAATATATCTGTCTTTTTTTTAATCGCTTGCAAACTTCAAATATTCTTGTTAACCTTACTCTATATTATTATTTATATTAAAAGCGGACGTCTTTAAGTGATTTGTCATTCGTGTACAGATAATTAATGTAAGGAAGTACGAAACTCGGTTTCCAAAACTGGATATTGATGTTTAAGGTTGAAGAAAAGACTGATCGAAGAGCGCATAATCAATTCAGCCCTCTTTTCTACCTTGACAACGACAAAAATATTTTTAAGGTATAATATAGATAGCCTTGTTTGAGTAAGGGTATATTAACCTGTGGTGATACCCACGAAGAGTCAGATTAATCACCTAAACAAGCAATAGGGCTCTCTAGGAATACAAGGAAAAACAATACGTACATTGAAGAATTTGTAACCATCTTAAATAACCGTGAGTTATAGTTAGATTTAACGTCTACTTTGAGTCGGTATACGTACAGGTCCAATTTTTCATAGTTTCATACATATTTAGTGGGTTAATATGTACTCAAGCTAAAACTTCTTCCACGAATAACGGTCAAAGATCAGTTATTACTGCACAACAGATTTATTTCAGTTTTGTACGATTAAGCTGCTGGCGAGCAGCGAATTTAGCAGGGGACAGATCTTTTTACCGTAAAGTTACTTCATTTTGAAAATTCTAACCAGTCCTACCAGAATTACGCGCCTTTAATCTATTAACATGCATTTTGTGGAAAAATCGACTGACAATTTCGCTGTTCATCTACGACCCTTTCCAGATCGAACTAGAAAATAAAAAATGCAATTTTGGCCTTTGCGTTATAGCATCAAAAATAAAAAGGCATGCAGCTTGATTCCATAAGCAGGGAATTCGATATGTCCTTATCAATTTCTAAGCTAATTCGCAGAAAAAGATCAGGGCTTTGGCATAAATTACAATATTTTCCCGCTTCTGGCTGAGGGTCACTGCACAGTTAATCTTTCGTACAATAGGTTTATAAGTTAAAAGTGTTTTTTTTTTTCCTACTCGAAATTGCTTAATAGGCGCAGGGTACCTGTACAAACCGTGCGGTCGTTGCCTCTTTGTACATTTATATAGGATAAATAATTATCAATGGTGATTCCCATAGGCTAGAAATTCCAGAAATAGTGCGTTGAAAATCCCTTTATGACAACATGATGATCTTACTTTAATCATAATGCCTTTTGCTAAATCTTTCGAGGATAAACGGCGAATTTGGTTGAAACGGCCAACCTATCATTCCTCGCACTAAAACCACCTGAGAATTCGGCGTTTAAGATCGAAAGGTCGACAATACTGAGGCAACATCACGTTTATTTGGACAATACAATGCAATATTTAATATGGCACTGAGTATTTCAGGCGGGATATTGCTATCCTACTGATTTATCGGCGGTGTACATGATTTCCTACACATTGTCAAAGGAGCATAATCGAACAGCTAATTTTTGGGCACTGTGGGTAGATTTGAACTAATATACATCAGAGGTTGATATATCGTAGAAGACGACATAGAATTATTTCGCCGTCAGAGATCGATGTTCTCTGAATCTCAGTTATATTTGTTAGAGGGTAAACGGATATCCCATATTAACTTCACCTGAGAATTTTTTCATCACAAATTATAAAGGACACTTTATTTTATAGCAAACTTTGCTCGATTTTCACTAATGACTGGGACTGTTTAAACAACGAAAAAACTTACAGGAAAACAGGGAATCAGTCAAAGCAGTACTCGGAGAGCACTTCTTTTTGCCTGTGTCACTGTGATTTGGGTATAACTCCACCCTCTCTCTACAGATCAGGATCGACTAGGGATTTGGGTTTCCCCTTCTCATACTATCGCCTTACCGTGTTAGGTACCTTATTACATGAAATTTTTGCGACATGTTTTTTTCGAGACACTTACTTCGCGATTTTGCTAAAACTTTATATTTTGAATCAATTTAAATTCGCGTTTTTGAGTACAACAATTTACATTTCATAGGCAATGTTATTTAACATGTCTTTGAATCAAATAAAACGACTCTATCAAAGGAGCGATAACGTCAAAATTAAGAAAAAACAAGCAGTTCTCACAACTAACGTCCACAAGAAGTTCATGCTTGTGTGTGAATTATTGCTCTTGAGTCAATTGACCACAACATCTAATTGCACTGAAAATTCATCAGGAAAGGAAAATTTTCAAAATTTTTCTCACTAAGCCAAATACCAGCCACGGCTATAAATTAAGATCCAAACCAGGTTCAGTAGCAATACCAAAGTCAGGGACGCAAAGACATGCAAATTCATTTATAGCAAGAGCAAGACTCCTTTAATGATCTGTTATTTTTACGTACTTACTTATATTACTTACTTTTCTTACTTTTTAATTTATTAGAATAATCACTTGAAAGAATTTTATAGCATTGTTAATGCATTGTATATGTTTTTAAAAAAATATAAAGGTTATTATTATTATTATATTTGAAAATTGAGTGATTAAGCAGAACGGTTTCCTTTTTTGACATTTTTTTGAAGGCAAACTTTCATTTTTATTGTTGTACAGAATATTTAAAGTCTTTGTATTTTAGTGAAGCCCGGTCCAAACATGAAAAGAAGACTCGCATTTTCGCTGCTCACCCTCGTGTTCTCTCGAGGCTCGATTCACTCGCCACTCGAAATAGAAAGCCCATTTCTTACGTACCCTGAAAGGTTATCCTATAAAACACTTCCAACTGGTTTAAAATCCAGTTCCAGAAGTTATATTCAAGCCGCATCCCCGTCAAAAATGCTCGCACAGATTTGTATGGCCACACTTTTAAATTAAACATGAAGTAAAATTGCACGTCCCTTGCAATGCGTTTTACAGTCGACTGCTGCGATAACTCGAACCTTCTAGGGAAACCAAACAAGTTAGAGTTAGTGGGAGTTCGATCGAGTCATCGGGAGCTCCAAGCAAATAACTGGGAATAAGGAAACAAGCAAATGGATGGGGAGGGAATGCACTTCAAGGCAACGAGACCTGACATTTCGAAAAGGGAATTAATGCTCGGTTTTTTTTCGACTTGTAACGTGCTCAAGGCTGCTTTCTGAAGGGAAACAAAAATGAATTCGAGTTAGCGTGAGGTTCTAGTCAAAGAGGGTTCGAGTTATCGAGAGTCAACTTTATTTGCTAAAGGTTAGATTTAGTGACTATTAGCCGTGGAACTGAGGGTTCAAAGGTTTCATGTAATTCGTTCAAATTGATGAAATCTTTCCTGAATTAATCGGATATCAGTGTGGCCTCCCTATTGCACTGGGACTTTAATATGTTTTTCATTTTCCTTATCTTTCCGTAGATGGCCATTCGAGTAGTTTTCTTGGCTGCTCATCTACCTCTTCTTTTCGGCGGCTTGATTTGGAAGTGGGAAGTTCCACGTAATGGGGAAGAGTTAACGAAAGGCCTCAAACTTTTGGGATTAAAGCCAGGCCCACTGGGCTACTTCAACCCTGCTTACATGGCCTTTACCAAAGCAGAAGCGGATAAGTTTCCCAACCTGGTGTCCTACCACACGATGTTGAGAAGGATGAAAATCTACAACATTACTCGGCAATCCGCTCAAGTTCTTGTGCAGACTAATAGAAGTAGAATAAGAAGGGACGAGTCAAGTGACAGCGACTGGACGGGCGGGTCGACGGGCCAGTCCTCCCCCATTACAACCTCTAGAGGTCCTTGTGAATCTAAAACAGAAGGACTTTGTGACCTTTGTCCGGCTAAAACTGATCTAGGGCCTGACAAGATACCCGAGTTTATTAACGTAATGGTGTGTAGAGGACAGCAGTCCTGTGGACAAGGTTACGTGACAGGCGAGTGCAAAAACTCTTCCGTGACTCAAACATTCTTACAGAGAGTAGGTTTGGATCAATTTGAAACTTACCTGCAGGAAATTACTATATGTTGCGAATGTGCATTGTTCTTGTGATTAATATTATGCAAAATGTGAAATAAATTTCGTGATTATTCCTCAGCTTGTGAGCAGGTTATCACTGACGAGTAATTATGATTAGGAGACTGCTGCAATAATTGTATGTAATTATGCATCTTCTTCGAATCTTCCTGTTATGCACGCCATTTTAGTTAATTGCACATGCTTTGGTGCGTGATGAACTCGATTTGCTTAGGACGTTATTGTAGGCAATTTCTACGACCATTTAGGCTTTTGATGATTATCGTGACAATCAGCGTTATAAGGACTATAGTTGTGTCCGGTCATAGAAGACTGACAATATCTCTCTGATTGAAACACGATCTATTTTTGTGCCCATATCCATTTTGAATCTGGTACACGCAGCCTTCATGCTGAGTTGGCCCATAAACACAGGGGACCTATATAAACTGTGTCATCGTTTCCTCTTAGTACATTTATTTCCCCCGCAGGGATTTCGCCCAGAAGGCGAAATCCCGAGGAGGCACTCTCAGTAACTTGCGCTTATTGCCCCCGCAGGGATTTCCGGTGTCCGGAGGCCAAATCCCCGGGAGGCACCCTAGTAACTCGCGCGTATATTAATGACAGTACTTACCGTTCAAATATACAGTTAGTATACTAGAAAAAAATCTCGATTTGCTCTAACTGGGGCCGCAAGGAATCGGTAGGTAATGATGACGTTTCTATCGTTTGCACCCGCAAGTACGAAATGGTCAGGATGACGTAAAGACAGAAAATCCCGAAGGGACTGCTCGGGTAGATTTTGTGACATTTATTGTGCAGTCGTACTTCAATACTCTTTTGCGTTACGCAGTGACATTCTGTGGAGCAGTTGTTTTGCAAATTATGGACCAAAAGACACTCGTTAAGCGCAGGAGAGGTTATAAGGTGGCTGCGTTTAACTGTGTATATATAAACACTTGGAGATTTTGCCAGACGCGAGTTCACAAATCTTTGATTTATATTGGAAACCTTGCCAGACACTCTTTCTCTCTCTTTGATCGGAATAAGACTCAGCCCCAAACAAGCAAGACGAGCGAACAACGGCTAGCTTATCTCTAGCAGATTGATGGACATTTACAGAAATTCGCCGACAATCAAATTCTTTGCTGACTTATTCCCTGCTCACAGATGTCCTTCCGTTATAAGACTAGAATGCGCGAGCGTGAATCGATTAAACGTCCTTTTCATTTCTAAGGCTTACTTTCCGGCAAATAAAATGAACTGAATGTAAAAAGGGAAAGAGAAATAGCGAAAAATTAAACTTCTAATTAAATCTTTTCTTATGGTTTAGAATAAACTATTCTCGACACTGAGAATGTTTTGATCAAAGCTGTGTAAATCGAGCTGAAACTGTGCATGGAACCTTGCGTTTATTTCCAGTAATTACTGCGGAGTGACCGTAGGGAGAGAGCAGCAACATAATCAGGATTTAAGGAAAATATATAAGGGGCGACGAATTCTCGAATTCATCAGTTTTTACCACAATGCATTGCATTTAACCACACTTTTTACCACAATGCATTGCATTTAACCAGAGTGCATTGCGCCACGAACAACTCAAATAAAATCGCATCGTTCGCTGCCCAGACTCAGAGTTTTCTTTGTAGCAAATTTTCTACAGCACCGTTAGAGGTCTTACCAAATTTAAGACACGCAGGAGTCTTTCAGATGAGTACAATGGTTAACTTGGGGATTGGATTTCAATTCAAGAGCCTTTGACTCGTCCAGGTATTAAACCTGACGAGAAGATGAGTATTTGCTCTTCGACTCCGCAACACGGGAGATATACAAATTCCAGCTTGCTAGAAGGTGATGTGAAAGTGAGAAAATGTCATGCCATGCTATTCTAAGAACCTGTATGAGCCGAAAATGGATGTGATTTTGACCATTCGCTTCAAAATAACAGCGGAAATCGAGATAATAAAACATATGTTTTGTGTCCTACGTTGCAGACGAGGACGTGTATCGGCTTTTTGGAAAGCATAATTATGTTCTTTCATTCATTCATTGCCATGGAATATGCGTTTACATTGTTTTTTTTGCTGTTAATAGCTCGATTAATGCGGCTGGCGATCATCTTGCCGGCGGAAGTTTCATGGAAAAGGGATTAAATCAAAGACTTTTCCCCGTATTATGTATTCAGTCTCTGTGGTGTAGTGGTGAGGTGTAGTCGCGTCGAGCCGAGGGTGCCGGGTTCGAGTCCTATAGATCTCTTTTTTTCCTTCTTTCTTTTTTTTTTTCCGTTTTTTGTGTTGTTGTTTTCTATCATGATATATAGCTAATTATAAAATAACTAAGATAGTACGCGCGATCTGATTGGTCAAAAACCTATGGTTTATTATACCGGTAAACCCATAGAAAAAAGCACCCGGAACACGAGCCATATACAAAACGGGCTATTGATCTGCAAACAACGATTTTAAAAAGAATAAAAAATAGAAAAAGTTTCTTACCCAGCCCTTCTTAATATTAAAAAGTGTTGTTTTCCACATTTTATTACAGAGCACCACAATTTGCTACTGCCATAGCTTTAAAAGTTATAAAGTACAAAGCTGGAAAGCAGTTTATATTTCACAACGATGCCAAATTGCAGAGAAAGACAACAACTGTGTGAATTTCTGGTGTAGAAGGTCTTTAGGAAAGCTTAACCATGTGCCAAACAGCAACAAAACGGATAGTTTTAGCATTCGTGATTTATTTTACGTCAAAATTAAATTCCCCAATGAAAAAAATTATTCCGAAATTAAGAGATATCTGACCAAGTTATGGTACAAAATCGGCCGCTGAACGGCCGCTGCAGATTGTAAACAAGCTGTAAACGATGATGAAAGATGTCAGAGTTTCGCGCTGGTTTTTTTCCAACATTTGCACAAATTATTCGGTGATATGGATGCCGTAACCTACTTCCAACCACCTGACTTTACAAATCGACAAATATTAACGCTAATATGTGGCTACGGCAAAGAAACCTTTCTCCAAATTCAGAGCTACCACTGACATATTTCCATCCGTCGCTCTACATACATACGTTACATGCGACAACTTCGCAAATGCAGCGACGTCGTTACCGCAACATTTCTTGATCACGATAAAGTCCAGAAAACAGATCTTAAACCACTGCAGCTTTTAAAAAGTGAATGAAGTCCTCCATTACAACAGCTGTCAGTTTCGTCTGTAAGCACGAAATGTTTACGGATCGACTCAACAAAATACAGCTGCCTACAGTTTGATGTTCAATTTTCTACTTCTGTAGTAAACAAACTTCATTGTACCTTCGCATGAATATGTGTTGACTTTTCCTGAAAAACAGCTTTCATAAGTTATCATGTAATGAGTGCAAAAACTCTTGTTTTGAAGGCCTGCTGTTTGTTGTTTGACTCAGGTTTGACTGAACTGAGTTTTGAGAAAGTTCGGCGCTTTTAAATCGTGAGTCATGATTGGCTTATGGTGACTTTAGAGAGAAGACATGGCTTGATCACGGTACTAAAACCACATTTTTTACCTAAAAGGCTCAGTTCTACTAAAAGTTATTTTATAAAAGCAATAGACCACACTTTCTATGGGTTTACCGGCGTGATAACCCACTTGGGATGCCTTCGGCTCGTGATTTACAAGCTTTTCTCGTGTTCTCCCAACATCCCGCGTGGGTTATCACGCCGGTAAACCCATAGAAAGTGTGGTCTATTGCTTAAATAACTGTCACTTAATAAAGTGCAATAAACAGCAAGAAAAGTATCGTGTTTCCAGAGAAAAGATTGTACACGGTATATTAAAGATATGGATAAACAATCTGAATTTCTATCATTTCCTACAATTTACTGTGGGAAAACCAGAGTTGATAACCACTTGATCATTTTTTAAACAACGTCCCCACGCGAGTTCTTTGTATAGACTGATAGTAATTATTCTAGTACTTTCCAACATGTAAATAGGACATTCAATGTCATTTTCGATTCTTTTAAGTCCCACTGCCTAACTAATGCCAGTATCAACAGAATGTGCCGCAGCATTACTATCTTTTAGATACCCTAGTTTATCTCACCTATTGTATGGAATATGTGTGAAAATCTTCATTATGAATCGGTATATTCAAAGAGCTACACAACCAGCAAGAATACTGTTGACCGACAATATACAGAACGGGGGCAGCAGTAGTGTCAACTGTTAGTAATTACAGTTGAAATATACAGTCAGTATGCAAGAAAAAATTTCGATTTGCTTGAACAGGGGCCGCGAGGAATCAGTAGGTAATGATGACGTTTCTATTGTTTGCGCCCGCAAGTACGAAATGGTTAGGATGACGTAAAGACAGAAAATCCCGAATGGACCGCTTTTAAGGTAGATTTTGTGACATTTATTGTGCAGTCATACTTCGATACCCTTTTGCATTACGTGTTATCAGTGACATTCTGTGGAGCAGTTGTTTTGAAAGTTATGGACCAAAAGACACTCGTTAAGCGCAGATGAAGTTATAAGGTGCACATAACTGTGTGTATATAAACACTTGGAGAGTTTGCCAGACACGAGTTCACAAATCTTTGATTGGAAACCTTGCCAAACACTCTTTCTCTCACTTTGAACGGAATAAGACTCAGCCGCAAACAAGCAAGACGACTAAACAACGGCTAGCTTATCACTAGTAGAACGATGGACGATTACAGAAATTCGCAGACAATCAAATTCTGTGCTGACTTATTCCCTGCTCACAGATGTCGTTCCGCTATTAAGTTTAAAATAAGACTAGAATGCGCGAGCATGAATTGATCAAACGTCTTTTTAATTTCTAAGGCTTACTTTCCGGCAAATAAAAAGTGAAAGAGAAATAGCGAAAAATTCAACTTCTAATTTGATTGAATCTTTTCGTATTGTTTAGAATAAACTATTCTCGAAACTGAGAATGTTTTGATTAAAGCTGTGTAAATCAAACTGAAACTGCGCATGGAACCTTGCGTTTCCTTTATTTATCTCACCTATTGTATGGAATATGAGTGAAAATCTTCATTATGAATCGGTATATTTCAAAGAGCTACACAACGAGCAAGAGTACTATTGACCGACAATATACCGAGCGGGGGCAGCTGTAGTGTCGACTATTACTAGTTAGTATAGGAAATATGAAGACTAATTATAGGCTAACAATATCTTGAAATGGTGCGATGAATATTCACTTACATATGCCAACATTTGACCTTAACCATACTTATTGTCGTTTTTGCCAGCCAATGTAGGCGTTATGGCCAAGTTATAAGATCACCAAAATCAGCCGGGAACTCGGGTGTTTTGCTCAAAAGGTCAACAAATCGGATCTAAGATCACGTTTATTTTGACAACACAAGGCAACATGATTCATGGCAGTATTTCAGGATGTTACTCTTTTAATTCAATCAGTTTTCATTCATTCCCTTCACTTTGTCAAAGGAACACGATCGAACGGTTTTTTTTGGTGGGGAAGCTGTGGATAGAACTATAGTAAGAGGCTGATAATTGTCATTTAAGGTAACTAATTGGCCCCGGCCAACAGTGATCGATGATTGCTGAATTTTCAACTATGTTACTGGTTAAACGGTTATCCCATACTCAAAACTCTGCTGAGAATTTTTTAGCACAGTTTAAGAACAATACCTAAAAGAAAACTCTGCAAGACTTCCATCCATAAGGGACTGATACAAAGAACTTTCAGGGAGCAAATTGTTTGTCACTTCTTGCGTTCTTTGGGCTTGACCACAGGCCGCGCGTCACATCTTTTTCACATAAGAATTCGATTGCATGAATTCAAGTCACGCCTTCCTACCCAATTAACATCTCCAAGCCCCTGCAACCCCAAAACGAACTATTGTACATAGCGCGCCCAAAATTTCCCTTCCTTTTTCCCATTCGAACGCCTTGCACACATTCCAACACATTATCGACCACTTACCGATCCTACATCAACCTTTCGTTTAACCTGCGATCAGGCGGTCCTTTTTCCTTTTTGTTTTGGAGATGAAGGGAAAAGCACGCCTGATACATTAACGTTACGCATCGCCTGCCTGTAGTCCACACATTGTTGGCACGCTTGACCGGGTTCAGACTTTGCGCATCAACTCCCAACACTACGCAACAACATGCAACCGGGTGCGCAAACCGACGCAACATGTAAAATCTAACAATGTTGGGAGTTGTTGGCTAACAATGGTGCGCCCGTTTGCATTTGCAGCCAACATGATCTCATCCTTGGTAAATAACGTCGATGTAAATACAAGCACCTTATATCCTTATGGTTTCCATTACTTTTTTTCTTTTTGTATTCTATAAAAGGAAGTCATTGGTATGGCAATATCGCAAACGACTTCCAAGTTTTGTAAAGCACTAGTTTTGGCCCTCTAATGTTATGATCACAAGAACCTTGTTACGCCAATGGTTTGAGAGGATTTTTTTCTAGTAAGACATCTGCATTATTATTTTATTAATAGCTTTTGAGCAAACGTAAGGACCGTAGCCTCCGTTAGCGTAATGGATGACACGTCTGCCTCCCAAGCAGTAAATGCTATGACAGCCGAAAATTGCGGGTTAGAGTCGCGTCGGAGGTGCTTTTTACGTCTACTGATTGCTGAGAGATGCAAATAGAGCGTTTCCACTCATGTGGGCAGCACTCCCGGGGGGGGGGGGGGGGGGGTACTTTAGGAATTTCTGGGTGCGGATGTGCCGCTGGGAAACTGGAACCCTTAACCTATACCAGAGCTAGTTCAGCTGAATTTTCCTATACTAGAGTAAACTCCCCAAAT
>OZ037784.1:18546860-18624360 GCA_964035525.1 Porites cylindrica
TTTTTCCCTCTTGCGTTGAGTCTAACGGCTTCATGGAGGGACATCTGTGAAAAGGGAATACATCAGTACAGAATTTAACAGAACTTAATTGTCGAGAAATTTATGTACCAGTCGTCTACCCTGCGAGCGGACACATTTTCGCAGTGTGTGCTGGCGTGCGAAAAGTACTGTTACGCACTTTACTCACACTACGAAAATGCAGTACCGTAACCAGACCTTGAGATAAGGGGGGGGGGGGGGTTGGGGTGGTCATCCAGACCCTTAGATAAGGGGAGGGGGGAGGTCTCCAAAAAACTTTTTTCGGCCCTTCGGGCCTCAGTTTGATCTAAGAATAAGAGGGGGGCCCGGGTCCCCCGGGTCCCCCGTGCCCCTCCCCTGAATCCACCACTGAAATGTAGACTCTGCTTGCAGGGTATAGCAATCGCCCATCGTTCTGCTGATATGATAAGAAAATTGCTTGTTTTTTTTTTTTTTTTTTGTATTTGAGGTGAGTGGCCGCCCAGTGGGATAAGTGCAATAGCGCCAAACAAAACACTAGCAAAAGCCACAAGACACGTAACAAACAACGGACGGGTATGGATGGGAAACCAATCCACCGAACTCGCCAAGGTGTCGAACCTCGCCCACCAGTAAACATTAAACAAAATGCGAGGCAACAAAAACATTAACACAGCAGGAGGAGGTCGAATACATCAACAATAGATCAGTTGAGGAACGAAACAAATTACTGTCCAGGGAACTTAGCAGGACGACCAGAAGGCAGGGGGTCAGCAGCATTTTCAAAAACAGTAAACTCAAACCGCATAAAAGACGCTTTCTTCCTCGGAACCTGACGACGAACATATTTCACGAAACGATCGCATACTCAAAGGAGAACGAATTCACTTCTTCAAGGAAGACGGAGAGAGAATCAAAGTCCCAGAAGAGTCAGGACATTCGAATACAACATAACCAGAACCAGAACGGCGGGAACTTCCCAGTACGTAGACAGGCAGCCAGACGACTTTGCAGTAACAGGAACGGGCTTTTCAGAAGCAGGAACAGACTTAGAGGAAGCAGGAAATTACGGAATTTGTAACAGAAGACGTTTTAGATGCAAAATCGGACTTTACAGCAGACTTCAAAGCAGCAGGAACGGACTTTGCAGTATCAGGAACAGGCTCACCAGCGGGAGAAGGGAGGATGGACTGGCGGCTCCTAAGAGACTGCGCGGGAGAAGGAAAATCAGATTGACTCTGCAGCTCATCAAGCTCGTTGTCCGGCCGGATCGACGGGGAACTCAGTACAAGACTCGAGAGCCACACGAGAAGACGGAGGAGGTGAAGCCGAAGCAGCACGCTTCCTGGAACTGTGGAAACCAAGACAGAAGTGGGAACAAGACTGAGCACTCGTTGTCAGCAGAACAGGAACCAGACTCAGAGGTGGAAATGACAAAGAAAGCCGGGTCGTTCTATTGTTCATCCGCAGACATTGAAGGATCGGCACCGGAAGCAGAAACAAAATCAGTAGCATGAAGGAACAGGAGGAACGGAATTAGCAGCAGGGGCAGCAGCAAACGGTTGACGGGAGGCACAATCGCAAGCCACATGCCCAGGCTAACAGCAACGACGTCAGACACCATTAAAAGGACAGTCTTTAACGCAATGACCAGGCAAACAGCACTCCGCGAAGACGTGAGGCTGGCCTTGATACCACAAACGAACATCATAACCGGTGATGCGAACTGAAGACGGCAGGTCCTTGGCCAGAGTGACCTTCGTACCGTTGACAACATTGGGAATAAAAGGGTAGGCCTGAGGAGTCAGCGAATGGACGACGCCATAACCACAGAGGAAGACTTTGACTGGTTCATCAGGGACCTCGCACGGAAGATCACGCACGTAAGCCAGTCGGGTACGGGCATCGGGAGCAACGCGGAGATTGGTACTCTGCAAGCTGACACCACGAGAAAGCGCAGCATGACAATGAGCTGGTTCCCAGTGCGTTATATGTTGCAATGTAGATATTTATATAAAGTAAGTTACAGTCACATGGAACTGCAGGTGAATGCCATTATACTCTGAACTGAGAAACAATTTTCACTCCTGCAATCAGTTATTGGATAGCTAGTTTTGTTATCTTAGCAAAACGCCGGTGACCGAAAAACTATTTTGTTTACTGACTAAAAAGAAGTTATTAAGGCACCTGTTCATGTAAAGGCGATGATAATGCCTTTTACTCTTCTACTTTTCAGGCTCGTCCTGCCTATTTTGTTAAGAAGACTTAGGCAATATGAGGGAACGGTACAGAGCCTCTCGTGTCTTAAGTGGAAGTGGTTGTGGAAGTGAAGTTATATATTTCACTGTTTATTGAGTAGACAGTTGGTAGTTTTAATTTGTAAAAAAATTCATGGCATCTAATCTTCCCTCTTTCCTTTGACCAACTACAGGCTTTCAAATAGTGACAAGCGAACAGAACTGAATTGTTCGGATTAGTGCAAAGTGGACCACAAAAAGAAAATGAATTAATTTTACAATTTTTCCTTTTTTTACTTATTCTTTGTTTTAGACTTAATTTTACGTTGGATGGCAACTTATTTGTTGGGGCACAAAATACTCTTGACGCTCTGGTCGCTCTTTTCCTTTCACATAAGGGTGATGAGTTCACTTTAAAAACGTTTTTTTTTTTTCAACACTATTAATGGGTAAGTTTCAGATGTTTATACGACAGATGGAATTTTGTAGTAAACTGGTTGGTTGAAACTATCGTAAACTTTTACTTTGATTATTTTCTTTTTTGAAAGTTTTTTTCATTTTTTTCTGTTTATTTGAGCAGTAAAATCGTTCCTACTAGAAAAAGTGTTACCATTTAAGACAAAAGAGGCTCTGTACCGTTCCCTCATACTGCCTAAGTCTTCTTAACAAGATAGGCAGGACGAGCCTGAAAAGTAGAAGGGTAAAAGACATTATCATCGCCTTTACACGGAAAAGTGCCTTAATAACTTGTCTTTCTTGTAGTGTTTTAATTTTAGGCATTAATTCCGCTATTTCCTCCTCGCCAAACGTGTGAAATGCTTCCGCCACTTTTGTTTTGCTCTGCCAAAACATTGCAACCTCGTCCCCAGGGCTTCTCGATTGCTGTTCCTTTTTCTTCCGTCTTCTAAATTTGGTCAACGCTAGCGATCGCTGGCTGGTTAATTATGAAGAATAAGCAGTGGGATTTGAACCAATCAGAAACAGAAAAATATTTTGAATGAATAATGATCGATCTTATTTCTTACTTTCATTTTTCTTGAGGAGTAATTGTGTCAAAATCAATAAGTCGGCCAAAAGCTCTGGTGGAATCTTTTAAGTAATATCTTTCTGGAAACAATTCAACTTTCACCAAAAGCATGAAGCAAATTAAATTCCTCCCAAAAGAATGAACCTGAGCAAAAAGAAAACTTAAAAAGCACGTCATCTCAATGACTAAAGAGACTAAAAGGGGTGGCGGACGTACGGACAGATTTAGCCACATTTCACTACCCAGGAGGAGGAAGTGCTTCGCGCGCGAAAGAGTTCCGCCAAAATTTGTTCTTTGTCTGCTTCCAAGAAATAACTCTGCGATAATGGCACCCTTACGCCAACTATAAAGACTTCAATTGGCTAAAAATAGCTAATATCTTGGAGTTTTTGGCAAGAAGACTGTGTTTCTAAATTTAAAATTTCTGCTATTTTTGGTCTTGTAATTGTCTTGTAATTGTCAACACAATTACCATTTCCGAATCATTTCTTGTACAATTAATTGTGATGAACAAACAGATCGAGGAAATTTCAGATTGTGATTCAAGGCTTAACCCCTTACGAAAAATCTCACATGTCAGCAACCACTCAAAATAAAAAATTTGATAAAAAATGACAGGTTTAAGGAAAGAAAACAATTGAGGCTTCTTTTGCAGTGACTGAAGTACAGATTGCGTAAAACATCACTCGCAAAATATCAGAAACGTACAAAATAACCAAACGATGAAACTCACAAGGACACTCAAGTTTGCCTCCTTGCTTTGCGATCTGACGGAAACTCCATAAAGACCCAAAAATTATTTAATGGCGCGCCAGCAAGCACAAGCTGACCCGTTATAAGCAAGTCGGTTACTCTTGCAGTTGCAGAAGAGCTATACAAGAACAGAAAAAAGGAGAAACAAGAATTATGGTCCGTGTAAGGATCGAACTCACAGCCTTTGCGTTATCAGCATCACACTCTGCCCACTGACCTAACGGGCCCGACAAAATAGTTAAAAACGCTGAAGCATGGTATCATGCAGATGGAGAAGGGTATTTTCCGCCACCTAAGCTGAGGAGGATAACACACTCCACTATCACCAAAAAATTCTAGAAATATAGCCGATTTCAATATTTTTTTTGTATTATTCATTTAAAACATTTCCAAGCTCACACAGTTTTTACAAGAATTTCCGTCAATAAAACATTTGTCTTTCCCTTGACTGTTGCAGAACGGAAGTTTTTTGGGCAAAACGGCTGATCCTGTAACTCCGCTATATCAACGTGGCGTCGGTCAATCCTGTTTCAATCTTTTATTTTTACTATCAGCGTCCATCGTAAAATAATATAAAAATGATGATAAAAATATCATTATTAATTAAATAGTAATATCAAATATTTTCGCACTGATATTCGATCATGTCATCATGTTAACGATCATAAAGCCGGTTATGGACGTAATATGGCAACTCGAAAGTTGATGTGGACTGGAATGTCTAACCATTTGAAGATTTCAAATAATAATAACAATTCTTTTACTAATAATCATCATCATGATCTTAATAATAATATAATAATGATAATAATAATAATAATAATAAATGGCAGCACAATCTCATCAGTTATTTTTAGGACCATGAGTGATGACCTGGCCAGTGCAAAACTACGCTCAGCATACCGGGCGCATTATCCAATTAAACTAACCGGGCTAAATCAGATAATTTTTTCACTGAAAATATTGTCTTTTTAATTAAAAGAAAAATCAACGATAAAAAAGTACCACGACGTTTCGATGACTCCATGTCATCATTATCAAATGCGAAGAAAATTAGCATGAATTGTGATATATATACAAAAAAAGAAAGTGTCAGGAATATGTGAAGTTAAATTGAGGCGTGAAAATGGAGCAAACTAACAATTAGACAAAAAGTTTCGCCCGGATGGAGTCCCCTTTAGTGTTTAATGTAGGTCTTTTGTTTCTGATGAATATAAGCATTTCGAAGATCAATCACTCATAAGCTTCCCTCGGCATTTCTTGAGGACCGACCTTGAATTTTCTGTTAAGATTCATCCGTTTCAAGTTGTGTTTTTCCAAGAAATGTTTGCCAATAACGAAATGTTTGTGTTCCTCTACACGCTAATGGAGGTGAAGGCGTGTGTAACCGATATAATTTGCATCTCACAAATCACATTTGAATTCATAAACCACATTCTGCTGGTTCACTAGCGTAGGCTTTACTTCCGTTTCTCGTAGATCATCGGTGATGCTTTTGTTTGTAAAGAGTGGCTGCAAAGGGTGATTGATCTTCCTTCCGAGATCGCACAACTGTCTCCGAAGTTGGTCGGCTGAGTTCTGATCCTTGTAGGGCAAGGTAATTCGACCGGGCTGTAAGTGGGCGTGTGGTTATAAGGTCGCGGGGGTGTTCAGCACTGTTAATGGCCGATTCGATGAGCTTCTTGGGTTATTTTAATTTCAAGAATATCCCTTTCAAGGTTTTACATTCCTGCGAGAAGAAATCTTGGAAAAACACAACTTAAAACGACTGAATCTTAACACAAACTTTAAGGTCCTCAAGAGATGCCGAGGGAAGATTGAGTGATTGATCTTCGAAATATTTATCATCAGAAACAAAAGACCTACATTAAACACTCAAGCGGACTCCATCCGGGCGAAACGTTTTATTTAACTTTGTTGTTGTTGTTGTTGTAATTTTCTTCGCATTTGATAATGATGACACGGAGTCATCGAAACGTCGTGTTACTTTTTTATCGCTGATTTTTCTTTTAAAATGTATGTCAAAATCGATCGTTATCGAAAATATTGTCTGCTCTTTTTTCAGTCTCTCTCCTTCTGATTGTCAGGTTTCAATATATCACTATCTTTCAATCACTTGCAAATGTCTAAATGTATTTTCTTAACCTTATCTTATTATAATATCACTATAAAAGTGGCCTTTGAATGACTTGTCATTCGTGTGCAAAAATATGAGGAAGTATTGCCTCGCCTTCCAAACCAGAATATTGATGTTGAAAACTGATGGAGATTTAAGATTCGAAATATTGACCAATTACAATGCGCATACGTATTAAAAGATATACTATATTGTTCAGAACTTACTTGAAAATCAAAAGATATAAAATTGGCAAAATCAGATATTTATGGCTATTTACAGGAAACGTATATATTCTAAACCGCTGACCTCCATCTTTGTTAATGCCAAGAAATGATGCTACATTTTATATATAAAAAAGTATTAATGTTCACATTCTTGTTTCCATGTATTCTTAATATGCTTTTCTTATGCAGGTCAACTCTAAAAAAGCTGAAGAGGCTTGACGATAGCAACAAGAGTGGAAAAAAAAATAGAAGCATATCTGTTTAATGAAATACATTGTAATATATCATTATTAGCAGCTGACGCTATCCTATTAATTAATCTACCCTCATGAGGTGTTTTTAACAAGTAGTGAACTATTTTCTATAAATGTCGTCAAATTAAATGCTCAAAACTCAGAAGTAATTACTGAAAAGTTCAATTCAACATAAGATTGCAGACTGTGTCGTCGTCGCCGAGAAAAATCGCAACTGGTTTCGAAGAAGTCGCGTAGCGGCTAAACTACACCCTCAAATGCACCGTCAACAAGAAAACAATGTATATGATGATGTGATTATGTTATTGATCATAACGCAGGTTATTTGCGACATTTACGTATATGGCAGCTTAAAAATTGATGTGGACCTGCTACAGCAATACACAGACAGCAGATCGCATTTCCGTTTTTCGGCGTACGGTTTTCATTCTTATCCGAAAAGAATGGAATGTCTATATAACCATTTGTAGATGTCAAAACAAGGCAGTAGAATCTCATCAGTTGTTTTAATACCCTGGGTATTGACCTGAAAAGTTCAATTCAACATAAGACGAAAGACTATGTCGTCGTCGCCAAGAAAAACCGAAACTGGTTTCTAGGAAGTCGTAATAGCTAAAGTACACCCTCAAATGTACCGTCAACAAGAAAATAATGTAATAATATATGATTATATTATGTTAAGTTATTGATCGTAAAGTAGGTGATTTACGTATATGGTAGCTTAAAAATTGAAGTAGCAATATACAGCACATGGCATTTCTATTTTTTCCTACGCTTTTCATTCTTATCCGAAAAGAATAGAATGTCTAACCATTTGTAGATGTCAAAACAAGGCACTACAATCTCATCAGTTGTTTCAGTATTACGCTAGGTATTGACCTGGCTGGTGCCAACCTTACGATAGGGCAGACCGGTGCAATATCTAAATAAGCCAACCGGACTAAGGCAGCTAATTATTTCAGTAGAAATATTGTTTGCTTGTATTCCTCTCTCCTTCTTATTATAAAGGTTTCAATGTATAACTGTCTTTCAATCGCTGGCAAACTTCTACATGGATTCTTGTTAACCTGCATGTAATATTATATCGACCTTGTATTTCTTTACATTATTTTAAAACCGGCCTTTGAGTGATTTGTCATTCGCATGTGCGGATAATTTATTGTAAGGAAGTACGGTACTCTGCTTCCATGAATGGATATTAATGTTCAAGGTTCAAAGGAAGACTGATTGATGAGCCGATGATCAATTCAGCTCTCGGCTACCTTGACAACAAAATATTTTTAAGGTATATTATAGATAGCTCTGTTTGATTAAGAGTATATTAAGCTGTGCTAATTACTATCCTTCTATCAGTTAGTTGTTACCACCTAACTAAGCAATAAGGCTCTCCAGGAATTCAAGGCAAAACAGTACGTATACGTTGAAGAATTTGAACCATCTTAAATAAGTGTGAGTATGTAATAGGCTTAACGTCTACTTTGAGTCGGTTGACAAGTCCATTTTTTTATAGTTGTCAAATATTTAGTGGGTTATACTCAAGCTAAGGCTATACGAATAATGGTAAAAGATCATTTATTAGTGTGACAACTGATGTATTTCAGCAAGAACACATGTTGTTGTTGCTTTTTTTTTTTACTGTAGAGGTACTAATTATTTTGAAAATTCTGACCATGCAATCTTGCCAAAGTAACACGCATTCAATCAACATTTTGTGGAAAACTCGCCGACTGCCAATTTCGCATGGAGTTGCACTGGTGACTACATGGTCGACCAGCTTGAATCCACACGGTTATCAAGAAAATGTGTCCTTCAATTTCCCAGCTAATTGATGAAAAACCGAGCCAAAAAAGATTGAGGCTGTGGCATAAAAGACTATTTTTTTTCCCTACTAACTGAGGGTCTCCGAAAGCTTTCAATCTTGCGCATAATAGGTCTATAAGTTGAAAGTTTTGTTTTCGCTACTGCTTCATAGAACTCGCAATGTTTCCTACTTAATATAACTTAATCGACACAGGGGACCTAGACATCACAAACTGAGTACTATCGTTTCCTCTTTGTACATTTATATCTAGGTTACCGTAATATAATTATGGAATACCTGTAGGCTTGCAATATCTTGAAATAGTGCGATCAATAATCATGATCACATTATGCTAACATTATCTTCTCTTACTCATAATGTGTATAGTCGTTCTTTCGATCGTAAACGGCGAATTTGGGGGTTTCGGCCAACAAATAGTGTAACACCACTCATTAATCACCCGCGAATTCAGCATTTATACTCGAAGGGTCAACATTACTGTGGTAAGATCACTTTTAATGTGACAATTCATGACAATATTAATGGAATTATTGGTGTACAATACACTGTTTTTTCATTCATTCCGTTACAGCAAGCACATTGTCAAAGGAACACGATCGAACAGATTTTTTGGGCTTTGTGCATAGAACTAAGAATTATTCTAAGAAGCTGATATATCATAGAACACGACAAAAGTTAATTCCCCATCGGCGATCGATGTTTCCTGAAATCTATGTTAAATTCTAGTTGGTAAAAGGGTACGCCATCTACGAACTTAACCTCAAATATTTTGAAAAAACATGAAAACATGAAAATATTTTTTACTATGCATGCGTGGAACTTAGTAAAGATCAAAAGAGAAAAATATAACAGAGGCTCCTTGGCTTATTTAATTTTTGTGTAGAAAAACGTCAACCCACAGAACAGTTTTGCCCAGGAGTGATCTAGCGTGGCATGGTTCAAATAAACAGGAACAGGCCAATTACCTTTGTCCCTTTTAATGCACTTAGTTTAGATTCACTAAGGTTGCATTCGGCGACTAACTGGCCGTGGAAAGATTCCATCTCATGTTCAATGAAATCTTTACCGAATCGAATGCTAGTATGACCTGTATTACTGATTGATTATATACATGTTTCTTATCTTTCCGTTAGATGGCTATTCGAGTACTGTTCTTAGCAGCTAACCTACCCGTTCTTTTTGGGGGCTTGCATTGGAAGTGGGAAGTTCCACGCAATGGCGAAGAGTTAACAAAAGGCCTCAAACTTTTGGGATTGAAGCCAGGCCCACTGGGCTACTTCAATTCCTTCTACATGGCCTTTACCAAAGCAGAAGCGGACAGATTTCCCAACCTGGTGTCCTACCACTCGATGTTGAGAAGGATGAAAATCTACAACATAACTCGGGAATCTCAAGTCCTTTTGCATTCAAACAGAAGCAGATTAAGGAGGGATGAGTCTAGTGACAGCGGCTCGATGGACGAGCCGACGGGCTCCTCCTTCCCCGTTACTGACCCTAGAGGTCCTTGTGAGTCTAAAACAGAAGGGCTTTGTGACATTTGTCCGGCTGTTACTAGACTTGGACCTGATAAGATACCCGAGTTTATCAACGTGATGGTGTGTAGAGGACAGCAGTCCTGTGGACAAGGTTCGGTAAGAGGCGAGTGCAAAAATTCTTCCGTGACTCAAACGTTCTTACAGAGAACAGGTGTGGATGAATTGGAAACTTACTTACAGGAAATTACTTTGTGCTGCGAATGTGCACTGTTCGGCTAATATAACGAAACTGTAAAAGAAATTTCATGATTATTCCTCAGCCTGTAAGCAAGTAATCGCTGACGAATAAAAGTACTAACCAGCGATATCATGCAACATTCTATGCGTACCAAATTTTGATAGTTTTAGTCACGGCTAACGGTTAACCCTATTCAGATCTGGGAGGGGTCTTCTGAGCCACTACCTTGCCCTTCGCTAGAAAGTTGACAACTTCAGTACTGTTTAAGCTATGACCACCAAACTTGGCGACTTTTACTAAAGTTATATGGGAACATTTGAAAGTCGTCGTCATGTGTACGTGTACGTCCTTATTGACGTTACCATGGCATCCGAAAGTTTTGACAGCCGTGCCTTTCACAATGTGCCTTTTTTCCTACCAAAAGGCCTAATTTCATCGGCCTATTTCCGTGCTTCCCTTACTCTGCAAAGATTTAGAGCGACAAGTCTTTAATGAATTATATAATTATTTAACAGAGCATGATCTCCTTTAACTGAGAACCAATCTGGATTTCGTAAATTCCATTCCTGCCAGTCATTATTGATCAAGCTAACTGATTTCCTACTAGGCAACATCGATAGTGGGAACATCGGTGCATGGTTTGTCTATGATAGATCTACGGAAAGCCTTTGATCTTGTTCATCACCAAATACTCCTAGAAAAGGTAGAATTATACGGCCTCGGTACGACAGTGGCAGCCTGGTTTCAATCGAATCCTATCTCAACGACAGATATTTTCAAGTCAAAATCGGTAAAGTTCTTTCCTCAAAAACGCCTCTTCAATATGATCTAGTTGTTGTCGTTGTTGATTTCTAGTTTTGCTTATTCATTTATAGCAATACACTTTATTTTGCAATATTTTATCAAATTCATTATAACTGTTAGTGTAATCCAGGCTTTTTAGTGGGGCGACTGATTTAAGAAAAAAAAACATTTATTTAAAATGACCCGAATGTCAGCCGCTGGTTTCAGTTTGTCGGAATTTCACAACTTGCACATTTTTTGCTTCATACGCATTCTTTTGAACAGAGATCAATATTTCTATCACGATCACCTCAATTTCCTAGGGTTTTAATCAAAATTGAATAGAATTACATTTATACATAAAATGGCGGATCCCAGATGGTGGGCGGTTCCAGATCCTTCTTTAGTAATAAATGACGTCATTATATCATCATTGCTATTGCTAAAAGTCATTAATGTGTTAGCCAACTTCTGTATTCCAATTTCCTCATGTTGTTTATTCTGTTCAGCACCTTACTATTTAAGTATTTTTCGATTTGAGGGGAAACATCGATGGAATTTGGATTCTTCAAATAAAATCAACATTATGACGTCAAAATGACCTAAAATTACATCACCGTGTCAATCAAGTTATGCTTAGAAGTTGGAAATGGAGGGTAATAAATATTCTGTGTAATTTTAGTGGCCGTATTATAAGCGGTTTTGAAGTTATAGAGGAAGACAAAAGACTTTTGAATCGTCTTTCCACGGACAGTTAGTTGCCGAATCCATACCCGTGGCGTTGAAAATAAATTCTGTTGCAATTAGTTTGATGTTGAACCTCAAAACTGCCTACTTGCAGATTGACTGGACTAAATTGCTATGACGCCTGTCAAACTTCAAATGTCTGGCGGCGTAACATGTCACGTTCACGTGAAAGTAGACCACTCGGGTCACGAAAACAGCAGACAAAAATAACCAGCGCAGCACGCGCGCAAACTCGAAATAGATTTCAAATAATTATCATAGGGGCTGGCGATTCGCTCTCTTAGCTCGTTCTTTCTTGAAATTTGTAATTAACTCGAAGTCATTTTCATCAACTGTTATTGAACTCATCACTGACTTTGCTTACTTCTTCTTCTTTGCCTCGTACATTTTTTTAATCCAATCTAGTATTTTCAGAAGATGGCAAAGTTGTTATTAGTCTCAGTCATTTATTTAAAAATATTAGGCGGATTAAGTTCCGATTTATCCTGGTTTTATATTATTTCTATTCTTATTCGCGATTTAATTTCAAAGAAATCATGATGGCTAGCTTCTGCTTTAGATGGTCAACCAAGGTAAGGTAACATTTTTTTTTTTTTTTTTTTTTTTTTTTTGCTGTTGAATCATGAGATTTGCACACAAACACGAACTGGTCCAAGGACAAAAACCAAATTAACTGAACCTACATCAAACCTTGAGACGATTATCAAACACCTTGGTTACGCATGGTGCTCTACGCGCTTAACTCATCCGTAAATGTTAATTTACGCCACCTTTATGCCCGCAAACGGTTTGCTCCTTCTGGCCCGAGCATCCCATGACGAGAAAATAAAGACCTCAGCAGCTCTTCATTTGCTTTACCACAGGTTATTTTGCATTTATCAATTTATTATAACCTGTCGATCCACACAAAGAAAGGGGCAGCCATTATTCCATTTATGTTCTTGTCGGGGCCTGTTGGTCTAGTGGTATGATTCTCGCTTCGGGTGCGAGAGGTCCCGGGTTCGACTCCCGGACAGGCCCTTTTTGACAAACATGTGAAGTAAAAGACAAAACTTATCTCTTATTTTAACAGACCTTAAAGAAGAAGATTTGGCGGAGAACTCTCTGACGGTAGTTTGTTTTCATTTTTTAGTTTTGTCTTATTTATTTGTTTGTTGTTGTTTGTTTGTTTTTTTTTTGTTTTCAATCTCTCAGTAACCATAGTGAGACTTCGCATTAACAGCATAAATTTAAAGTGATTCAATAATTTCGTGTTGCTTAACTGATGCAGTAAACTGATTACTGAACCTCAGTAGGACCGATCCGTGATACACAAAAAAATACAGTTATAACGCCCATGACTTATTATGTTTATAATTTTAAAAGAGTAAAAAAGAAAAAGAAATGTCAATAATTTTATGGGGAATCTCGATATCGGTCTTAGTACCCACACACAAGATAAACGGGCGCACTATGAGATAAATCCCCAGCACATATCAGCATATCAATATCAGCATCCGCCGAAACCCGCTGAGTGGCATTTTTGCCATTATCTAGTTGACGATGCTCAACTATTTCTTCTTTACACAACGTACGAAATCTTCTACCATTTTATCCAGCTAATAAGCTGCAACGCCCATTGATGTCCCTTTTACTGTCGATTTCAGTACAGCTGAGGTCATCAGAATTGATATCCCGCAAGCATCTTCCAAGTTCGGTCAAAAAATCATAGCTGCTTATGAATATTAGTTGCGGAAGATTTTAGCCAATAAGAGACGGAAAAACAATTTGAATGGACAATAGCAAGAGAGGATAGAATAGTTAACAATTATTGGACGAGGTTGAGTAAGATATCTTGATTTCTCATGGGCGAGCAAATAATTTTTTTGATGCAGAATTCTAGAATCCTGTTAATTTGACTACAACAAAAACTCAAAAATTCAGATGACTTCATTACGTATACGTTGTTACTCAGTAATAGAATGATACTAACAATCTCGGCCGTACGTAGCGTATCGTAATATAAATCTTAAAAATTTACGCCATGATTATCATGGCCTAATATCACGATCAGTGTGTCTCAGTATTTTAGTTTTTGTTACTCATTAAAATTACCTTGGAGTTTTACAAGCAGGGGGATTAGCTCAAATGGTAGAGCGCCCGCTTAGCATGCGGGAGGTACCGGGATCGATGCCCGGATTCTCCAACCATCGTATATTTTTAGCTAAGTAACAACAAAAACGTTTTTCTGTCAGTGTAATTTTAAAACAACATTTTTTTGACAGCTCTAAAACGTCGTATTTTATCGCATACCCTGGTCCAATTCAATTAACAAAAAGTTCGGCTCTTAATGGTGAATTTGTTAAATAAAGGATTTAAAAATGGTCACTAATGAGAGTACCGAAAAGCGAAAGTTTAAAGGAGTTTATTAGAAGGATTCAAGATTTAAATACAATTTAATACTCTGTCGATTTTAGTAACCTATACTAGCCGTGAGAAATTTTAGCTGTCTGATCTAATATTTGTCTAATAAATGTTTGCAAATCGTTTAAAAGGCTTTTTTTTCCACCGTCCAGAGATAAATGTTTTTTTAACTTTATCGCCGAAATATTTGACGTGTAATTTTAAACGAATAGCCTTACGCCATACTATTCTATTAATTTTATCAGCTGTAACCCTGGTCAAAACTCTGGGGAAATCAAAGCAATAGCTTGTCAAACTGATGCATAAAAAGGTGTTGCCAGGGTTCGGAAAAGGTATACAGTCATAAAGGTAGAGACAATAAGTACTCAACTGAGTAACATGATTGCCGGCTGGACAAGTGCTAGGAGGCGCTAAACTTGACGAGCGAATTTACTTTGCAATATGATGGTAGTCGCGACAGACGTAACGAGTAGTATTTCTTTGCTCCTCTCAGTATGACCTGTATAAGGGTTTCATGCTTCTGTCTAAATTTAAGCTTAAACCCGATTATGATAATCAAACCTTCGCGCCCGCTACTACCCTATACGTTCATGCACGCTTCGGTTCATGAAACGACTCACATCTATATGCCTAAGATCTTTCTACGTCGTAATATCCCTTTTATCATAATGCAAATTCCGACGACGAAGTTGTCGATGAGTCACAATCATCATCATTTTCATCATCATCATCATCATTACTAATCTGAGCCATCATTATTACCATGCATACTCCTTCCAATATTCTGTTAATTATTAGCTTTTGTTACTTAAGGTCGCATGATGTTTCAACAAGGCCTCCCTAGAAAACGCATGAGATTGATTTAAGCAATAGAAAACGTTTTCCGTATTTTCATAGCCTGATATAAACACGAGAGGGGTTGGAAGAATTCGAGACAGTTATGCAAACACGAGACGAAGTCTAGGGTTTGCATAACCGTCTCGAATTCTCCCAACGCCTCGAGTGTTTATATCAGGCTATGCAAACACAGGAAAAAAGTTTTCTATTGCTTTTAAAAAATAACTTTCCCGAGAAAAAAACGCAAAACTCTTTGTATGGCACTGATTAAGGTAATTCCCTTGAAATTGTAGATAGATAGATAGAGATATCTATCTATCTATCTATCTATCTATCTATCTATCTATCTATCTATCTATCTATCTATCTGTATGGCACTGATTAAGGTAATTCCCTTGAAATTGTTCTACTATCAAACTTTTTTTGAAACTTGACATAATCAACATTCATGATATGAACATTGGAAAAATACAATAAAAAGATGGGGTCACCGTGCTTGTTTACGCGTCAGTAGTCTCTTAAACTGGAGTATTTTTACTGGTTGCGAGTTAAACATGCGAATCCCCTTCTTACAGACTTATTTGTTTTAGAAATATTGGTCTCTCCACCCTCGGAGTTTGAACAACATATGTAGCGATCCCAGGCCAGATACTGGCTCGTTAAACCACTGCAGAGTTCGGGATCACGTACATTTATTTCATTTTCTTGGTTTTCGATAGCAAACCAGGAAGCTGTCAGCCGATCTGCGGAATTATTATTTTGAATAAAAGCTTTAGCTCTGCAAAAGCGGCCCATGTTTGTTCTTTTCGCGCTAGTGGGAAGAACCGCCGCTATCTTGGATGTCACAAGGTTATGCGCAGTAGAGGGTGCGCAGTGCAAAACAAGGGAATTACCTTAAAAGAGAAATTCTTCCCAGTCGCAAAATCTTGTCCACGAAGTCTTGCACGGGTAATCAGTTCTTGTTTTGCAAAAAGATGCTTTGCAAAATACCGATTTTTCTCGTTTAAAATGTCAGCTTAAGCGAAGAAAAATTGACTCACCTTCTTTGTAACGATTTCCCATGTTTCAGCCGACGAAGGAATGGGTAAATAAAGTAAACTTTTTGAGTTTTGAACTCGCAAACTTTTTCAATTTCGTGCTTGCGTGATTAGCGCTCGAAAAACCAAACAACTTGACGCCACAACCATGTTTACATACTCTCATGCAAACCCTCCTCTCGGCCAATCAGAGCGTGCTTACTATCTTAGTTATTTTATAAAACGATTTAATAAACAGTTATAAAGAAACACGCTACGTGTGAAAAGATGGACGCCATGATAATGACAAGGAAATACACCCCACAGTAGTTCCTAGCGTCCTATACAAACTCAGAACATCCTGTATTAAAAACTTCCGGTATAGAATATCTTCATTAATAGCAAACGTCAGTAGCTGCATCTCAAACGTCAATATTCGGGTTATACGCGGTGTAATATTTAAGCAATAGACCACACTTTCTATGGGTTTACCGGCGTGATAACCCACGCGGGATGTTGGGAGAACACGAGAAAAGCTTGTAAATCACGAGCCGAAGGCGAGTGATTTACAAGCTTTTCGAGTGTTCTCCCAACATCCCAAGTGGGTTATCACGCCGGTAAACCCATAGAAAGTGTGGTCTATTGCTTTTATAAAATAACTTTTAGTAAAACGGAGTCGTTTAGGCAAAAAAATCTTTTAATAGCGTGATCAAATCTTGTCTTCTCTCTAAAGTCACCATAAGCCAATCATAGCTAACGATACAATAGCACCGAAAAAGTAATCAAGCGCCAAGCGCTAATCTTTCACAAAACTTCACAGTCCATCGAACGAGAAACAACAAATCTTCTCACTGACAAGAACAAGTTTTGAACTCAATGGAAACTTTATATGAAAGCTGTTTTACAGGAAGTCAAATTTTATGGCTTGTAATTGTAAACATTAACATTCCCGATCGTGCATAAATTGAACAGCTGCTTGAACTCCGACGTGCTCTGCTGATTTGTAGATATTGAAGTGTTGATGGAAGGAACTTGCAGCTGTTGCAGTGGTGGCCTTACCACGAGCTGATTTGGCGTCTGTTCCTTCGACTGGTCTTCACCGAGAGCTAAACTGAGCACGTCGCTGCATTTACGCAGTTGATGCGCCGACGGCATGTTGTGATAGCTTTGTAGGCTCGACTCGTTGCGATGACCAGATATTGCCATGATCTCACGATTTGTGAGGCCAGCATTTGCCCACAAGGTTATGGCAGTCGCTCTTACTGAATGATTGGTGTAAACACGGGAAAGGTTGGCCGCGGAGCTGATCTCCTTCATCATTGCTGACAGCTTGTTTACTCCTAGCGGCCGATTTTCGTACCATATCTTGTCAGTTTGCCGCCAATTTCGTTTGGGATATTGGAACAGCGCTTCGCATTCAGGATGCAGTTTTGAGAGAAAAACTTCGAGACCAGTGTAGCCATCTGTTTTGCTGCTGGTTTTGTACATTCTTGCATTTTTTTCAAAGCTTTCTACGTCTGAAACTCCGCCTGGGTGGTTTTTCGTGCTTTCGTCGTGCGTCATCGACACAAAATGGTCGCCTTTAGCATCAACATCAAATGTAAAACTGCTTCTTTTCAAGCTTCGCTGACCTTCAAAGCCACGGCGACACCAAAACAGTGAAATGTGGAACCAAACATTTCTCAAAAGGGACCAGGGCTGGGTAAGTGAAAGAATTTCACTGTTTTTGAGCTTTTCAAGATCTTCCAGCTCGATAGCCGGCTTGTGGCTTGTGTTTTGAAGGCCTTCTTTCTTGAGCTGTTTTATTTTTGCGTCCAACATCTGGTTGGAGAGAACAAACTGGGGGTCTTTAGTGAGGGAAATACCACGGTTGTTGGGAGGTGAATTAAGAAATCTTTCAACGCCATTTCTGAGAGAGAGTAACGTTGCTCTGCTGTAATTTTCTCCCTCCTTGTTACGGGCCTCGGCATAAAATTGGCGAAGACTTTCGTCCAACTCGGTAATTGTCATTTCAGCCAAATTAATACCAATTTCTTTCTGCTTACTCCACTCTGCAGAAATAAAAAATTGACCTCTTAGCTTTAAGAAAGCTGTTGTTCTGAAATAAGCGAAACATATACACGTTTGCGAGACATTTTATTTAGTAATCTCTCTTTTTAAGTAGTTTACAGTTCTGAATCAAAAAGTCTGAAACGCTTCAATAATTTGGTTACGATTTGGTTTGACACTATAACAATGCTAAATATTTGCTCTCAACACCACAATTTCGGTTTGAATTGTTGCTGTTTGTTGTTATCGAATTTTTTTCTGTAATAAAAAATGAAAATAGAGCGAGATTTTTGTAACCAACCTGTGAAAACTGTTACAGCCCACTGCGTTGCCTTTTTAGTTCGCTTCGCCTGAGAAGTATTTACAACGTCGTTGAGTTCTTCTTCGTCCATCTGTGCAAATCTTCTCTTGTTGTTGGCTACCTCATTCTTTTTACCGCTGTTCTTTGCTTCGCTTTCTGGCGCTTGCAAGCCCAACGACGAAATAATATCAAAATTTGGTAGCTCGTCGTCAGCCATTTTTTCGGGAGTAGAAAAATGTTTCAGTTTTCTATGAGTTTACCGGCACAATAAACCATAGGTTTTTAACCAATCAGAACGCGCGTACTATCTAAGTTATTTTATAAAATTTATTCGTTTTCTTTGTTTTATGGACTATTATTAGAGTTAGGTTCATTACTAAAGATGTTTTGTTTCCTTTATTCTACATCAGCTGTGAGTAATAAATTATATTACACCGGAGATGAGCCCAAGGTTTAAGAGAAGCATCCTATGCCTGAGTTGCAAGAAAAAAAAAGATTTCTTTTACAGCGGGAAAAAGAATGGAGAATCTGCATGTTAAGCGGGCGCTCTACCATTTAAGCTAATCGCCCCGCGCTATGAAATCTGGAAAAAAATTAGCTAAACAATAGTGTCTCTTGGAAAACTAGGATAAATCTTACGCTTATCGGTTTTAGAAAGGATGGCTTAAACTAATAAAAAAAGAAGAGAAAGTCAACTGCGATCCCACTCAACTAACGTAACTCAATTTCATTGTAGTTATCATTTTACGATAAACTTCCAAAAACATGAATAATTTAACAATATTATACTTTTCTCAGGACATAGAGCTACATAGAGCGAGATGTTAAAGTAACTGATCGTAAATTCTAGTCCATAAGTTAAGTCCTAAAACCAAAAATCAAAGCTAAACCCTGAGATAGTTTGAGCCACAAGGAAACAGGTACTTTTTAAGGAGCAGGTGGAAATACAATGTTAACATTGGTAGTGATGATTAGCTACAAAGTCGACATTAGATCAAGAATGGCCTGTTGGTCTAGTGGCATGATTCTCGCTTTGGGTGCGAGAGGTCCCGGGTTGGACTCCCGGACAGGCCCCCTTTTTAGGTCTCTTTTGAAAACCATAAAAATATAAAAACAATAACGACAAATCGCAACACAACATAAAAACAAATTACCAAACAAGCAAGCTTTCAATCAGACAAGCAAATAATAATTTTCCCGTTAATTTATACTGGTCTTTGGATTTTATAAGGTAAGAGATGCCTCTCTGACTACCCAAACCGACATGAGGGTAAAGTAAAACCATTCCGCTGTTTGTACACCTAAAGTCAGTCGACTCCCAATTCAGAACTGTTCCCAGTAAAAGGTTTCGAAAGTCATGGCTCTGTGACTTTATATTGTACCTATAAATGAAGCAATTCCGCCAAAGGCCGATATTTGTTCAGCCATCGAATTTCACATGACGAGCACGAATCCGACACTAACTACGCGGGTTACCCCACCTTGAGACGTTTACATGGCAAAATTTGAATTGCGGGAAGTTAAATAGATTTCTTTCAGTTTTACAGCTCAGCTTCTAGGCTTAGCTTCAGTGGAAGTTACAAATTATTTGATAAAATATTTTATTCGTGAATTTGACTGAATTGTATTGCTAATTTTATCTTTCATATAGCTCGGTCAAACAAGAATTAGCAAATACCGCTCGTTAAATTTAGTTGTGGTAGTAAAATTAACACATGTTTGTCCAGTTAAATCAAGACACCTTACGCAAAGCAGGGTGATTAGCTCAAATGGTAGAGCGCCCGCTTAGCATGCGGGAGGTACCGGGATCGATACCCGGATTCTCCAAATATCCTCTTTTTTTGTACGCCAAAATCCAACTTCTCTTCACACCCTAATGTTTTTGGGCATTATTTTAACCGTCCCGTGTTAAAGTCGTATTTTACAAGTTTTCCTGACTTAAGGTGACTTCCTAGAGAATAGTGATCGTACCAAACGTCCTTGAAAAAATGAAACAAAGCATGGCTTCTCGTTTCCAAATGTTGCTCGAAGAAACTTGCTAGAAGCCTAATTCAAGAAGTATAGTCAGTGTAGGTAGAACATTTATGAGAGGCTGAGACGATGTTATACGAGTTACGAGTCAGTCATTTATCTTGAACTATCGATCCCCATAAGCGTAAATGGTGTAGTGTCTCACGGTCAGTGAAACATCCGGATTTAATCAAAATAAATGCACACAACAACAGATTCAACTCGACACTTGACCATGTGCTTTTTAATTACCCATAACTCATTTCGACCGTACACAATTACATCATCGATACTACAATCTCTCCCTTTTTCGAATAAATTGTCCAGTCCGGTTTCTTAAACAAAATAACAATACAAACTATAACAGTCTCTCAACGGCTACTAACTCAAGGAAAAATGATCCAATGTCCAAGACTTAAATCAATACGAAATGACATTTTCATAAAGGTTAAATGTCCTTCGCAAGAACTGTCCATTGTGTAAACAAAGTCTTAACCAAGTTCATAATCTTTTAGTCTCTCAGGTTGAATATTGTGCCTAGGCCGCAACGCATAATGCTGAGTTGAAACTCTTGGTTCCTCTTCCTGATTACTTTCTGGGTCTTTTGACAAAGTCCCTTCAGGATTGCTAGTTTCTGTTTCCTGTGATTTGTCCTCCACTTACGTCTGTAGATGGGTAACATTTCTTTTGTAGTGAATGCCAGCAGGAGACTTAATTTCCACATGACCTCCATGTTTGTTGACCACTTCATAGGGTGTGGCTTCAAATGATGGTGACAGCTTGTCTGACTTCGGTTTCTGAAGAAGAACTTTGTCTCCCTCTCTCAGGTTAGACTCACAAGCACCTCTCAGATTATCAGCATAGTCTTTGCCTTTTTGCTTTCTTTCACGATCTCTGTCCAAGACTTCACTGTCATTACTAGCTGAGCGCAACTCTTCCACACCTGGGAGCTTTGAACGAATCTCTCTTCCAAATAACAGTTTAGCAGGACTCTCTCCAGTAATTGTGTGTGGCGTGCTTCTGTAACCGAGCAAGAATTTCTGCAATTCCTTTCGCCAGTCACGTCCTTCGCTGTGCGCAACCCGCATCGCTTTCAGCAGACTTCTATTTTGTCTCTCCACCTCGCCGTTGGCTTGTGGCCACATTGGAGTTGACGTTCTGTGTTCAATGTTGTTGTCTTTGAGGTAGACTTCAAACTCTTGTGACACAAACTGTGGACCATTGTCTGTTTTTATTGACAGCGGTAGTCCATGAGTAGCAAACATTGCTTCCAGACAGCTAATCATTTTGCTAGATGTCACTGATTTGGTTGCAGCTACTTCAAAGAATCGACTAAAATAATCAACAACCACGAGTAGGTATTCGCCCGTCGAAAGGGGTCCTAGCAGATCTACCGCAAGGTCTTGCCATGGCTGTGTAGGCAACTCTGTTCTCTTCATTGGTTCTGGGGGCAAAGGTTTCCCGACAAGCTGGCAACCATGACATGTTCTGCACCTTTGTTATGCTTGACGGTCTATACCGGGCCACCATACTTTGGTACGGAGTCTTTGCTTGGTATTAACGATCCCTTGATGGTCCTCGTGTGCCAGATCCAGTGCTTGCTTGCGAAGTTTCATCGGAATGACTAATCTAGTTCCTTTCAACACTAACTTTCCTAGCACATGCAGTTAACTCGTTTCTCACAGCTTTAAAAGCTGGCTCGCCGACAGCCCAATCATTGGTCTGAACACACTTCCTTAACATTGCAATTTCTTCATCTTCAGCAGATGCTTCTTCAATTTCCTGGATAGGTATGGCTCTGGGGGCTGCATTCTCTGCAACGTACCGAATGTATACTTCCGCCACATTTTTGCTTTCGTTTGAAATTTCTTGGGTTAGGCGAGATAAAGCATCAGCTATGTTCTGTGGGCCTGGACGATACATCACTGTAAACTCATATGGCTGAAGTCGTAAGACCCATCTTTGGATTCTCGCAGAGGGCTGAGATTTACTCGAATAGATCACTTCAAGTGGTTTGTGATCAGTTTCCAATTCGAAATGTTTTCCATATAGATAAACATGGAACCTTTCGCAAGCCCAGACTAGAGCCAGAGCTTCTCTTTCTGTTTGAGAATATCTTCTTTCAACTGCTGTTAGACTTCGGCTTGCGTAGTAGACTGGTCTCCAATTGCCATTTTGTTCTTGAGCAAGAACAGCACCCAGTCCAACTGGACTTGCGTCAGCAATGACTCTTGTTTTGGCATTTTTGTCATAGTAAGCTAATGTTTCTGCACTTGCTAGTGTTTCCTTCAGAGCTTTGAACGCTTCTTGTTGCTTCTCACCCCATTTGAAGGTCACACCTTTTCGTGTCAGCTGTCGAAGTGGTTCTGAAACTGTGGCCAGATTTGGAATGAATTTTGCACTGAAATTCACAAGTCCCATAAAACTTCTCACTTCGGCTACAGACTCAGGCTCTCTGGCGTTGACTACTGCTTCAACTTTGGATTCTGTCGGTCCAATACCACGTGTAGACAATAGGTATCCCATAAATTCTAACTGGGGCATCTTGAATTTGCACTTCGCACTATTCAAGGTCAAACCTCTTTGTTGCAATCTTTCTAGCAGCTTCTCGAGCCTCTCATCATGTTGCTGGTCATCTTTACCATGAAGAATGATATCATCAGATATATTACGCACTCCTTCACATCCATGCAGAGCTTGCTGGATAGCATGCTGATAGATATCAGGAGCTGAGGTTACACCAAACATTAATCTCTTGTAACGATAAAGTCCAGCATGTGTTGTGAATGTTGTGATGTCACGTGATTCTTCACTCAGTTCCAGTTGATGATAGCCCCATTTAAGGTCTAACTTAGAGAACACACTGCTTTGGGTCATGTCCTGGAGGACCTCATCAACAGTGGGAATTGGGTGTCTTTCTCTCACAATAGCTTCATTCGCTCTGCGCATATCAACGCACAATCGAATCTCACCAGAAGGTTTGGGAACTACTACTATTAGGCTGACCCACGGTGTTGGTCCTTTCACTTTCTCAATAATGTCCAGCTGCTCTAACTCATGCAACTTGCTCTCTACTTTCTCTTTCAGACTGAATGGCACTCGCCTGGGATGCTGAACAGCTGGATTGACTTCTGTATTCACATGGATCTTAACTTGATAATCAGTTAACTTGCCCACTCCTTCAAAACATGCTTTGTATTTATCAACAAGGTCTGGTGTACTTACAACATTAACTTGTGGTCCCAGTCTCAGTGCATCTAATTCCATGGCTGTCTTCCTGCCCATTATTGGCCTGCCTTCATTGCAGATGACAATAAATTCAGCTGTGACATCTTTTCCAGCTAGGTTTACTGATGCTTCGAACTTTCCCAGTGTGTCCAGTGGTTCTGAAGTTCCATAAGGATACAATTTCTGATTTGTCTTTTCTGACTTACACTTTACTCCTTTTTGCTTCAATTCTTCCCACGTCTTCTGATCAATGATATTACATGATGATCCTGAGTCGATGAGAACTCCATTAAGAGTGACACCTCAAACTTGTAAATCGACTATCTCTGATCCACTCCTGTCCCATGTTTTACCGAGTCCCACAGTAAAAGCATATTCATCGTCTTCACCATCCTCCACGCAGTTGACTTTTCCTCGTCCACCTTAATTCCGTGTGTCCTTTTTCTTCTTCTCTTGTTTACTCTTTGTCCTGCAGACTGAAGCAAAATGGCCTGCCATGTGACACTTTGTACAGGTTTTAGATCTTGCCGGACAATACTTGTCACTTGCGAAATGTCCACACTTTGTCCACATCGGTAACATTTCAGACTTTTCTGATCACTTTTCCCATTTCCTCCAGGTTTGTTGTCTTCCTTGATGGCATTAACAGACGCTCCCACATCACATTCGATCTGTTTGGCTTGGGTTTGAGATAACTCCAACGATCGAGCAATCTTCTGCGTGTCTGCCAATGTTAGCTCTTGTCCCTTTCCCAGAAGTTTTCGCCGAAGCTCTGTGGACTTGCACTTATCAATGATTTGATCACGTATTTGCTCATTCTTCTTAGCACCAAATTCACAATTCGCAGCTTGATTACTGAGCCTTAAAACAAATTGATCGACTGTTTCATGCTCTTCTTGCTTCATTTGGCGAAAAATTAAATGTGTCTCTCGTATGGTACATTCACTTGTGGTGTAAAGTATGCATCGAGTGTTCGAAGTGCAGCCTTGTATGCATCGTCGTCTTCCCCTGCAGGAGCACCCGGATCCGTTAGGGTTTCAAAGATTTCTTGGACTTCCATCCCTGCGCAATGTAAAAGCAACGCCTTTTTTCGAGCGGCTGCTGTGATTCCACGACCATCGACGTAAAATTGAAATGACTTTCGCCATCGCCGCCATCTTGGCCCCACACTCGTGCTATCTCCTCGACAATCAAATGGCTTAATTCCGCGAAGTTCGTCATTTGTCGCCATAACTTTCCTTCAAACAGACGTATCTTCGTATCACTTTATCCTCGTCGCCAATTGTAGTGTTTCACGGTCAGTGAAACATCCGGATTTAACCAAAATAAATGCACACAACAACAGATTCAACTCGACACTTGACCATGTGCTTTTTAATTACCCATAACTCATTTCGACAGTACACAATTACATCATCGATACTACAAATGGTATCATAAACAAAGCAGAAACGCGATTATTTGCATCAAAAGTAAGCAATCTTAAAATAATCCTAGTAAATGGTGAAGGGAAACTTCACAAAGAAAACGAAAAAGTAAGTACACTTCCCTTGAAGAAAGCAATGTCGCCGTTGGCAAAACCGTCTTAAAAGATTGAATCATTTCACAGAGGAAAATTGGGAATGACCAAATATGATAAAATTACAACCTTTTTCATGACTGCATGAACAGGGGACTATCAAGAAAATGAAACTTGATACATGAGCCTTCTTATATGGGTACCCATAGTGGTGAATCTCTTGAACAAATGCAAATTTAAAAGACAAAGTAACCGGTACAGTCTCAATCGAAATTGTTGGGACAATTTGCTATTTTCTTGCCCTCCCAATGTTGGTGTGCAAGATTTGGTGAGCTAAATGCGATAACCAACATTGGGAGGACCAGGAGAAGGGCCAGAAGTGACAGAACAGCGTTGGGTGGAAGTGTCCCAACAATTTTTGTCTGAGACTGTAGGTATTCTTCTGTAACTTAAGCTATTTAGCGAGATTTATTAAGAAATACTCTAAAGCGCCATCTTAAAAGAATAATTAAGAAATCACGATTGCATGTAAATATTTTGTTCATGGTAAAAGGCATACATTTCGATGCGGCGTTTAGGCCTTTCGTCGACACAAGAGAGAATAATAGATCATTCTCTCTTGGTCCACACTAATACGCTGAGAGTTTTCATCACTACTCGTCGATTTGAAAACGTTCTTAAAGGTTCATCAGAATGAAACGCATACATCGGATAACCTATAAGTGTGGACAGTCGAAAACGTTCGAAAACGCTCCTAAATGAAAACGATGACCGAAAATATCATAGGCGGGTGTGTTTGAAACGTGCGCATAGAGTTCAACATACGTCACAACGTGCTATTTGAAAACGTACCAAAACGGTAGTGTGGAGGCGAATCGATCGATGCATTTTGGATGAAAACGAAAACGCATACTTTTGAAATCGAATTAGTGTGGACAAAAAAAGAGAATAATCTCTCTTGGTGTGGACGATGCCCCTATTAGGGGCTAGAGTACAAGACTTGTTTTAACAGCGGTCAATTGACCACGACATGGATGTGCAATATCAGGTTTCAGGCTCCCACACTGGCTAGACTGTGAAATTTCACTTTGGTTGCCCTGTGATGCAGACGGACTGACGGTCACGTGACTATCAAAATTTCCTTGACGGATAGATATTCATATTTTCTTAGCTGTGGGGCCCCGCTCACGCGCGTGGAGCTCCGTTATAATTTGGCTGTTATAGCAGGTGGCTCAGAAATCATAGCTTAACCCTGGGATATACTTTTAGCCACGCCTTGCAAACAGCAACCTGAAGGAACAGGTGGACTAAGTTGTGTTGAACTTAGTTCTAGTGGCATGATTCTCGCTTTGGGTGCGAGAGGCCCCGGGTTTGACTCCCGGACAGGCCCATGTTTTTTTTGTTTCTCCTTTTCATATTCTTGCTATTAGAGTTTGAGGATTTATTTCTTTAAGAATCTAAGAGGGGGTTTTGTACCTAGTTTCAAACTAGCTACTTAATTTGGGTAGGTCGTATAACATAATTATAATCATAAAAAACGCCATCGAAGTAACTCCGCAATATAATACTCGCGACAAAAGAGAGCAGCGTTTCTGATTTCTTTGGGTGCGAGAGGCCCCGGGTTCGAGTCCCGGACAGGCCCCTTTTTATCCTTTTATGGCTATTATAAGTCACAAAAAGATAGTAAATCGGCCATTTGCATTGCTTTTCTCGTTCTGGTAGCGGTGACCGATTTCTAACTTAAGCTCAAAGCAGTTCGCTGTCGTCTCTTTAGAGAAACAATGTAATTGCTAAGTCTGTGTATTTTCCTTGTTTGTTTTTGTAGCTGTTTCAACACACTCCATAAAAATTTCAATTCTAACACAAGGCAGTTTTTAACTTAAAGCAAGAGAGGATATCCTCTCTTGCTTAAAGTTGGTTCGCTCTGGTGGTTTATAGCATTATATAACTTATCTTTTATCATGTAAATCATCTGAGCTTTTGCGAAAAACATATTTTTGTTCCTGTGATCAAAATCAAAAGGTAAGATCAATTTACAGTTACTCGCTATGAAACTTGATTACTTGACTACTACTACTTCTAGATGCCAAACTCACAGCTTTGCGCCAAACAAATGTCTCGTAAGTATAATATCAAACGTGATGAACAACAACATACAAAGAACTTTGACAAACCGTTAGGCTAACAAGTTGAGAAAAACCACCACTGCAATCAGTTTCAGCCTTCTTCACGTTTGTCCTATGGTATTTAATGTGACATTTATACCCCCTTTTAATAGATGTTTTAACGTTTTAAGCTGTTATTTTTATATTTCACTTAATTTGTCCCCCCAAAAATTTGGTGGAAGTTCCCGAAATTATGATAAATTTCGTGAAACAGCTCCTTTAACATAACTTTAATTCTTATGTGCTTATAGCATTAGGCTTAGAAAAACTTAAACATTTTAATTGTTCATTTTATTTGATAAACCATTTCATCCATGAATTTATTTTCTTGTGTGTAACTTGTATCCTTTATATAGCAATTGAAATGCTTTATTTTATTTTATCGTATGAATAAACATTATTCATTACTGCTTTGTGGCTGTCGTGGTGTTAAGTCTTGCCCAACAGCTTGTACTCTGAGCGTGGCAGGGGGGATTAGCTCAAATGGTAGAGCGCCCGCTTAGCATGCGGGAGGTACCGGGATCGATACCCGGATCCTCCAAATTGACAACAATTTCTTTTTGTACGTAAACGCTAACTTTTTTTAGGCACGTTTTTAACAGTCCCGTGTTAGTGGAAGGTAGAACGTCGTATTCTACGAATAGCCCTGACTTTAAAAAAACAAGAAGTCATAAGGACTTTTCTCACGGTTTCTATGATGTAGGGTCCATAGCCTCGGTTTAATTTTTGAAAAAAAATAGGTTGCTAGTTAAAAGCAATAAGTCCGTTGTTTTAGCGGATAAAGTGCAAGACATGAGTGACAGATCGGTATGATTACACATTGCTGCAAACATGTTCAGTTCAAAAAGAAATGGACAATCTGGGTATCTATCCCAGTACCCGCCTGCATACAAAGCGGGCGCTCTACCATTTGAGCTGATCCCCCTGCCCGGAAAACCAGCGTGAATAATTAGCTAAACTTTCACTAAGCTATAAACGAGTACCAGGATAAATCTGTGCTACCTTTAACTAAACAAACGAGGAAAATTCACGTTTATCAAAGTGTTCTCAACAGATTGTACAAGATGTTGCCGAAGAAAATGAACAGCTGTTTGGAAAATAGAACTAGAAATCATGAGTTAGTTTCAGATACATTTTTCAGAGACACCGCACAGGTACTCAAACGAACAGGTTGAAATTTAATGTTGACACTAGAAGTCATTAGCTAAAAAGAATTTAATTTATTAAGCATGGCCTGTTGGTCTAGTGGCATGATTCTCGCTTAGGGTGCGAGAGGTCCCGGGTTCGACTCCCGGACAGGCCCCATTTTCTGCTTTTTTCGAAATTCCAATTTTACAATCAAATAACAAGAACAGAACAATCAAACCAAAAAATAAAAACAAAATATTCATCAAGCAAGCATTCAAACACACTAGCCATACAAGAAATTTTTCAACTAAACTATGCAGGACTTTGGATCTGACCCCTGCCTCTCTGATTACCGAGAGATTACGAGGGAATAGTACTGAAACCATTGCTTTTACGCAATGCTCAATGCCATGCAAATTGAACGAAGTGAAAAAGGATGGGTGAACAAAACTGATACGCTGTTCTTGACTTGATCAACTTCTTTTTTATTATTGTTAAATCTAAATTTTTTCGCTGTTCAGAAGCGCAAAAATCTAAAGAGCAGTATCTAATTGGTCGTTTGAATAGGCGCCATATAATAAAATTGCGTTCGACGGAGGAGACCGCCTTTCTAGATTAGAAGCCGGATGATTTGAGTGTTTCCTTTCTTGTTGTCGAACTAAGAAAGCCGGAAATATCAACGACTGATGTCACTTTATGGTCTTTTCTAAAGCCATGGAACCACCCACTTTTAAGCGCTATCTAAATGTAAACGTCAGTGGCTACATCTCATGCGTCCATATTCAAAAGAAACCGCAATAAGTACCCTTTTCCCCAAGCTGCAAGAAAAAAATTAGCTTTCTTTTTACAGCGGAGAAAGACTGGAGAATCTGGGTACCGACGCCAGTGCCTCTCCCTTGCAAAGCGAGCGCTCTACCATTTGAGCAAATCTCCCTGTTCTAGAAAATCTTGGCAAAAAATCAGCTAATGATAAATGTTTCTTATACCACACTTAACACGGAAACCAGAATTAATCTTACGCTTATCGGTTTCAAAACTGAACTAACAAAATCGAAGGGAAAATCAAATGAACTATCCCGCTGAACTATCGAAAATCAATTACATTGTTATCCTTTACAGTAAAATACCAAACCATGTTTAAGTTAATCTTTCTACAGAAAACGCATTCTCAGGACATAGAGCACAATGATGTTTAAGAAACTGAATACTAGTTTATTAAGTTGATTCCCAACAGGAGATTTAGATTTAGATGTAATAGAAAAACACCTTTTTCTAGTTTAGTATTAGAAATATGGTCTCTCACTGTATATTTCTCGGCAAAAAGGCGATCATTATTATATCCAAACACGGCACAAGGATCTTTTTTCCCATCACAATCTTATTCTAAGAAAACTTTAAGAAAAAATGTCCCGAAAAGCGAAAGAAAATACAAACGAAATTTATTCACGCCCCCTGGGCATCCTTTAATACTCCTTAAATCAAATTAATTCAATATGGTCGCCGTATCGGTAAAAAGGTCTATTCATCACTTCTTTGTGGCTGTCGTGTTGTTAAGTCCTGCCCAACAGCTTGTACCAGGAGCCTATTACTAAGTAAGTAATCGACTCCTGCTTGCACTACATGTATGAAGCAGGGGGGATTAGCTCAAATGGTAGAGCGCCTACTTAGCATGCGGGAGGTACTGGGATCGATACCCTGATTCTCCAAATTAACAATTATTTCTTTTTGTACGTAAACGCTACCTTACTGTAGGCATGTTTGAATAGAACCGTGTTAGCAGCAGTTAAAACGTCGTATTTCACGAACAGCCCTGACTTTAAAAGGAATAAACAAGAAATCATGAGGGCTGAGATTTTTCTCACGGTTTCTATGATGTAGGGTCCATTGCTTCGGTTTACTTTTTGAAAAAAAAAAATGGGTTGCTAATTAATAGCAAATAAGTCCGCTGCCATAGTGGCGAAAGTGTAAAAATGATAGATCGGTATTTTAAATTCGCAGTTTTACAATTTTTTTACTTTCTTATACACATTGCTGCCAACACAGTCAGTTTAAAAAGAAAACAAAATGGAGAATCTGGGTATCGATCCCAGTATCTCCCGCATGCAAAGCGGGCGCTCTACCATTTGAGCTAATCCCCCCTGCCCGGAAAACCAGCGTGAATAATTAGGGGTAAAAAATGTTCCTCGAAAAACTTGGGTCTAGCAAAAGTTTGGCCCGATCTCGGAATCTTGGAAGCGTTTGTGATAGCTCTCGAACTCTCGTTTTCGGGTGATTTTACGTCTCGGGGTTTTTACGTCTAGGGACGTCTTTCAGTCTCGCAAAGTCTCGAATTTACCATTCTATACCCCTGTAATTAATTAAACTTAGTTTTTTATTACACTAAACTATAAACGAGAGCCAGGATAAATCTGTACTGTCTTTAACTAAAGAAAACGAAGAAAAATCAAAGTTTATCAAAGTGTTCTCAGCAGATAGTACAAGCTGTTAGCGAAGAAAATAGATAGCTCTTTAAAAAATAAAACTTAAAATCATGAGTTAGTTTTAGACGCATTTCTCAGGGACACCGTACAGGTACTCAAAGGAACAAATTGATATTTAATGTTGACTTTGGTAGTGATAAGTTAAAAAGTAGCCATTTTACAGTAAAAGACCAAAACATAAATAATTTAACCATGTTATACTTTTCTCAGGACATAGAGCTACATAGAGCAAGATGATCAAGAAATTGATCGTGAATTCTAGTCCATAAGTTAAGTCCTAAAATCAAAAATCAAAGCTAAACGCTGGGATAGTTTGAGCCGCAACGAGACAGCTACTTTTTAAGGAGCAGGTGGAAATAGATTGTTGACAATAGTATTGATTAGCTAAAGAGTCGACTTTAGATTAAGAATGGCCTGTTGGTCTAGTGGCATGATTCTCGCTTTGGGTGCGAGAGGTCCCGGGTTCGACTCCCGGACAGGCCCCTTTTTTAGGTCTCTTTTGAAAACCATAAAAATATAACAACAATAACAACAAATCACAACACAACATAACATAAAAACAAATTATCAAACAAGCAAGCTTTCAATCAGACATGCAAATAATAATTTTCCCGTTAATTTATACTAGTCTTTGGATTTTATAAGGTAAGATATGCCGCTCTGACGACCCAAACCGACATGAGGGTAAAATAAAAACGTCCCGCTGTTTGTTCACCTAAAGTCAGTCGACTCCCAATTCAGAACTGTTCCTAGTATAAGGCTTCGAAAATCCTGGTTCTGTGGCTTTATATTGTCACTTTAAATGAAGCAATTCCGCCAAAGGCAGATATTTGTTCAGCCAACGAATTTCACATGACGAGCACGAATCCGACACTAACTACGCGGGTTACCCCACCTTGAGACGTTTACATGGCAAAATTTGAATTGCTGGAAGTTAAATAGATTTCTTTCAGGTTTACAGCTCAGCTTCTAAGCTTAGCTTAAGTGGAAGTTACAAATTATTTGATAAAATATTTTATTCGTGAATTTGACTGAATTGTACTGCTAATTTTATCGTTCATATAGCTCGGTCAAACAAGACTTAGTAAATATCACTCGTTAAATTTAGTTATGGTTCTGTCGGGTTTCGTAAGACTTTTTAGTCTAGTAAAATTAACACATGTTTGTCCAGTTAAATCAAGACACCTTATTATGCAAAGCAGGAGGATTAGCTCAAATGGTAGGGCGCCCGCTTAGCATGCGGGAGGTACCGGGATCGATACCCGGATTCTCCAAATATCCTCTTTTTTGTACGCCAAACTCCAACTTCTCTTCACACCCTAATGTTTTTGGGCATTATTTTAACTGTCCCGTGTTAAAGTAGTATTTTAAAAGTTGTCCTGACTTAAGGTGACTTCCTAGAGAATAGTGATCGTGCCCAACGTCCTTGCAAAAACGAACAAAGCATGGCTTCTCTGTTTAGAAATGTTGCTCGAAGAAACTTTGTTAACTTTCTAGAAGCCTTTAATACAAGAAGTTTGGTCAGTGTAGGTAACACATTTATGACAGGCCAAGACAATGTTATACGAGTTACCAGTCATTTATCTTGAACTATCGATCCCCATAAGCGTGAATCGTATCATAAACAAAGCAGAAACGCGATTATTTGCTTCAAAAGTAAGCAATCTTAAAATAGTCTTAGTAAACGGTGAAAGGAAACTTTACAAAGACAACGAAAAAGTAAGTACATTTCCCTTGAAGGAAGCAATGTCGCAGTTGCCAATACTGTCTTAACGACTCCACGTTTTTTCCACTTGGAAATATTTATCAACATCGTTTCCCATAATATGGCCGAAATTGAATCATTTCACCAAGAAAAATTGGGAATGACCAAATATGACAAAATTACAGCCTTGTTCATGGATGCCATGAACAGGCAACTATCCAGAAAATGAAACTTGATAAATGAGCCTTCTTATATGGGTACCCATAGTAGTGAATCTCTTGAACAAATACAAAAAGACTAAGTAACCGGTACAGTCTCAATCAAAATTGTTGAGACGATTTGCTATTTTCTTGCCCTCCCAATTTTGGTGTGCCAGATTAGGTGAGCTAAATGCGATAACCAACATTGGGAGGACGAGGATGGAAGTACCCCAACAATTTTTGTCTGAGACCGTTGGTATTCTTCTGTAACTTAAGCTATTTAGCGAGGTTTATTAAAAAATACTATAAAGCGCCATCTTAAAAGAATAATTAAGAAATCACAAGTGCATGTAAATATTTTGTTCATGGTAAAAGGCATACATTTCTATTCTTACTGCATACATAACTAGCGCATCACGTAATTTGAGCTATATAATTCGGATTCCGCCATGCTCTGCGTCTTCGGGGCAGGTATGATGCTTTGCGGTCTCTTTGCTTAAATTCTCGTGTTTTGCCTCGATCGTTGTCATTTCGCCCGCGTTCCGGTGAAGGAAGCTTCTGTCGCTGCAATCTACCGGCACCAGCCTTTCATGTCATGGCTGCCCTTCCTGCTCCGCCTGCTCCTGTTCCTGACCAGGCTGTTGAAGAGCCAGCTGGGGCTGTTGAAGCTACTCCGCCACCAGTGGTTGAGCCTGAGGTATTTGTTGCTTTTCTTTTGTTTCGGTCAGCCGAGCCCTGCGAGCCACTCGTATCTTTGCCACGCGTTTACGTATTTTTCTGTTAGGTATTTTTCTATACTTCCGAATGTAGTCCTCCGTTTTGCTTGCTGGTTGCTACGTGTTTACTCGGGTGTTATTATTCCATATGCTAGCGTTTTTTCCGCTTTGTAAGCGAGGTTTTTCCGCCCTATGGCGCGGGAGATTAGTCTTATGTCACGCTTTGACGTGTGCTTAGGGTTTTCGCTTCGCGGCAAGAGTTTGCTGTTTAATTTGTAGCGTAAGAAGTTTTCCTTTTATTGTTTTGTTAGTTACCGCTTTCAGTGGCTTGCTAAGGTGTTAGTTCATCAATGCATATTTTTTCACCCTTTATTGCAAGAAGTTTACACCTTAGAGCATAAATTATAGGACCTTTGTTTGTCTTGCCTGTGCTCGCTCGTTACACAAACAAAATTATAAACATATTATATCTATTAAGTTTGGGAAGGAAAAGGAAAGTGAGTGCTTGAGGTTTCCGCTTTGTTAGCGAGGAGATACCGCTTTTCCATAGCGAGAAATGGTGGTGGTAAGATGTGTGTATATTTTTGCGATTGGGGGGTTTTTCGCTTCACAAACGAGGAGATACGGCTTTATATTGCGAGGAACGTTGGTCGATATTTCTAGGCGAGGAGATACCGCTTATAGCAACGAAGTTGTGTTAGTGATTGTACATAATTTATTTTTGGGCATATTGGGAGTTTCCGCTTTTCGTGCGAAGGGATACCGCTTTAAGGCGAAGCCTGCTTAACGTTTTTTGTTAGGAGGTACCGCTTCTTAGCGAGGAGTACTGGTAGCGGATGTGTGTATATTACCTTTGCATAATTGAAGTTTCTGTTTTGTCATAATGAGATACGGCTTTTAGGCGAGGAAATTATATTAGTGGTCATTATTTGTTTATTTATCTATTTCACGCATTCCTGTCCTGATTGTTTCGCGTTGTATGCGAGAACATGTAGCTTCATGTTGTACGACTTTGGGGTTATGTGTTTTCCGGCAGTAAGGAAGCATGCAAAAAAAAAAAAAAAAAAAAAAAAGATTGAGAGAAGCGGAGCTAAGTGTAAGGTAAATGAGATCAACAAGGGAGACAGGAACGTTAGATCGTTATCATACCGTATGGTTATGTATTTTACCTTTTGCTCGTAGTTTTTCATTTTATATGCATATTTGAGGGATACCGCTTTGTAGCGAAGTGTCTTAGTCGTGCTGATTTGGGAATGTTTTTTCTTTACGACTTTGGTTGGTCTACTTTCGTTTTTGTTTTACGTGCTTTCTGTTCCTTTTGGAGATTTAATCGGCTTCTATGCGTTCCGTTTTGCGGTCGTGTTTGTTGTTTTCGTTTCGTTTACCTTTATTTTTTTAATTTTTTCTCTCGTCTGTCAGGCTGATGTTCGTTTGGTTGAGTTAGAAAGAAAGGTCCGAGCCCTTGAGCAGGAGAAAACTTTGGAAACTACCGAGGGTACTTTGGTTAACCTTAGAAGATACCTTAACCGTCCTAATAGCGCTTTTGACCGTTTCGAAGTGTTGGACATTTTACAAGTTTTAGTGCGCCTCGCGCGCACCCAAGCACACCAGAAGGCTGAAGAATATGCCGCGGCCCTTGACGAGGTACTTGCGAGATGGGACTCTCTCAGTTCCCCCGAGTTGCAGCGTTTATTGCTCGGGCTGTTGGGGGACCCCGTTATAGCAAAGGTCGCTAAAGAAGCTGCTTCCATACTAAACTCTGCTTCCAAGACGTTTGGTCAGTCGCACGTTGGCCCTATACGTCCAAGGCTTGGAATACCGTTCGGGCGAGGACCATATTTCAAGTGTGGCCGCTTGCGCGCACCTGTAGGGCCACTCAGGCGCAGTACGGACGGGGGACGTGGAGCCCTTAGTTATGGAGGGCGAGCAAACACTCGCGGATATACTCGCTTGATGTTTGATTTACAAGATTTTGTTGACTTGTACTTTCCTTTTTGTTTTATTTTTCGCTGTTAAATAAAACATTTTGCTTGTGTTCATCTTTGTCCATGTCTTTTTTTTTTTTGGAAAAAAAAAAAAGCCCTTCTTGTCGTTGACCCTGGGGGACCTCCTATGTGTCTCTGTTCTGGACCTGGTTCGGATTCTGGGGACAACGCGGGGTTGGTTTCCCTGTTTGTCTCCGCCTAGCTTTACGGTTTTCCCTTTGCTCCCTTTTTCAGGCGCGTCATTCTCGTTTCGCCTCGCAGATCTTGGAGGCTCGGGACTCGTATTTACAGTTTCGATTTCGCGGACCTGTCCTTCTTCGCTCTTTGGCACAGGGAACCTAGCCCTTCGTTGGCCCCCTGGCCTCTCCGGAGATGGTTTCCTCTCGCCCGGAATTAGGTGGTTTGACCAACCTTCGCTTCCGTGACCCGGGTCAAAGCTGGTATGATTCACGAAAGTTTCCCTGTTTGGCAGCGTCTTCTGGCCGATTGTTACTGTGCAGTGGATCTTCTCGAGATCCTCCGGGATGGTGTTCGTGTGGAGCACTTTTTCACCCCATTTAGGGGGGATTTTAAGGGGCAGTTCTACCATACGCAGACCACTCCTTCCATTCAGATTAAGAACGCTGCTATTTGCGCATCGGGGGTTTTGTCCGTTTGGGGAGAAGTTGGAGTCGTGTCTCCGCCTCATTTGGTCCTTCCCATTACCATTGAGCCGTCCAAGCCTCGTCTCTGCCACGACGAAAGGTTTTTAAATTTATGGATTAGGGATCTTCCATTTAAATTAGATCACCTGGCTGATTTGCCCCGGTATGTTTTGCCTGGGCATTTCCAGACGACCTTTGATGACAAGAGTGGCTACCAGCATGTTCGGCTGCATCCGTCGCCTGAGACGTACTTTGGGCTCGAGTGGGATAATTTCTTTTTTGTGTTTCGTACGCTCCCCTTTGGTTGGAATTTTTGCCTCTCCGATGCGTTCCGTCATTCTTCCAAGCACTCAGAGAGCTGAAGCTGCAGCTTACATTGTGTGTTACATTCTAATCGAAGCTGGCTATTTCATTAATACTAACAAGTCGCAGTACGTTCCTTCTACGGTGGTCTGTTTTTTGGGTTTTTATGCGATTCTACTCGCCAGGCGTTTCTTATTCCCCAGGATAAACAGACGAAGTTCGCGAACTTGCGGGAAAGTATTTTGTCATCCTCCTGTGTCAGTCTTAAAACGCTGCAACGTTTCGTTTCTTTTGCCTGGTGGCAAGCTTTACGTCCGCGAAGTCTTTAACGTAATAGCCCAGCTTACGCGTTCTTCCAAGGCTGCTGCTAAAGTCCAAGGATGACTCCGCTTTGATGTCGCATAAAGGCGCTTTTTAGACGATTGGTCAGATTGCTTGCCTTGGAGGTCGGAGCAACATTGTATAGTCTCCCTGTTCTGTGATGCCTCTAAACGCTCGTGGGGTGGAGTTCTTTTTAAGGACGGGAGAAGGATCGAGTCCAGAGACTATTGGATAGATGCTTCCTATGATAATAACTCTCTCGAGGCTAAGGCTTTGGTACGCTCACTCTTCGCTTTCCGAGATCATGTACGTAATTCTAGGGTTGATATTCATACTGATAATCGAACCCTCAAGGCCGTCTTGGACAATTTTGGCTGAAGAATTCATCTGATAACGATTCTGTCAAGGAAATCTTGGAGTGTAGCCGTCAGTTAAACTTGGCTATTGATGTCCATTATGTTCCTTCCCGCGACAATATGGCAGACGCACCTTCTCGAGCGTGTTCGGACCTTGACTGTATGTTGTCAGAACAGGCCTGGAATTAAGGGAAGCGCAGATTCGGTCTTCACTCTTTCGATCTTATGGCGTTAGACAGTAACTGTCGAAGGGGTCGTTCTTGTCTAATGCTTCCTCATTATTCTCCTTGGCCTACTCCGGCCTCTGAGGGGGTTAACGCCTTTGCGCAGCCCATCCCATTGAAGTATAACATTTACGCTTTTCCGCCTTTCGTTTTACTCGGTCGTCCGCTATTGAGGTATTTTTTGGATCAAGGATTCCATGGAGCCCTTACCCTGGTGGTCCCAGATTTGCGTCTCAGGCGGTTTGGTGGGCTCTCCTTCAGTCTGTCACAGACGATCGCCTTTTGCTTGGCAGGAAGGGCGGCGATGCTGTGTTGCTTTTTCCCTCTCGCTCCACGCATGTCTGGTCGGCGCGACGTCTTCAGTGGGACTTGTGGGCTTATCGCTGTATTTTCTAATTTTTTGCCGTTTATGGTCTTCTGCTAGATTCCGCGACCTTGGAAACCAGCCCGTCTTTGTGGTTCGTGCTTGTATCCGAATGACGCAGATGCCAATTTCTGTCAAGCGTGTGGGGTTCCCACTGCGCCCTTGGTGCCAGCTGTTCCCCGTGGCAGGGGTCCTGTGGATGAGAAGGTTATTCAAGAGCGTTTTCAAGAGTTTAGGTCTTCGTTTGAGCGTCGGCCCTATCAACGTCAAAAGTCAGCCCTTGAGCAGCAGTTATCTACGTTTCTCGCGTCAGTTTCCCCGCCTAAAACAATTTCATCTTGTACGGTAGATGACGTTATTAAGTTTCTCATTTATAAAGATTCGTCGGGGCGAGCAGTGGTTCATGTCCCCACATGTTCCGGAGAAGCTTGCGCCTGCCCCCGCCGTTTAGCCGCTGGCACCGTTGACTCCCTGCTTGGAAAGCTCAGGTCCATCTTTATAATAAACTTGGTCGCATCGACCACACTAATCCTATCGCGCATCCTTGCATCAAGGAACACTTGACCTTTGTTCGCGTCGAACAGGCGGGTATGGCTATTTCGCTTTCGGAAGCTGTGCCATTGTTCTTTGTTAAGTTCCAGAATTTAATTGCTCATTTACGGGGAAAAATTGTTGATAGTCAATCATTGTCTAGAATTAATCAGTATATTTTGGCTAGGGATGCTACCTTTCTTGTAATAGATTTCTTTACAGGCGACAGGGCATCGGATTTTGGTCGCCTATTAGCCAGCCAGGTTTTTAAATTAAAAGATCGTGAGGGTTACTTGTTGCGTTTTACCTTTCCTAAAACTTTGTGTAAAGACCCCTCTCGTTCTTTCGCCTTGGTTCCCCTTTGCAAAACAGACGTGTGCCCGGTTAATTGGATAACTTATTATCTCTCTGTGTGTGATTTACTTAAGGTCCGCTTAGCTTCGGGTTTTTTCTTTCGGGCTTCTGACCGCAGTAGAGATATTAGTCCCAGGCCTTTCGTCGGCTCGGCTGTTAATAACCGTCTTCGGGGGTATCTCACCGAAGCTAAGCGTCATGACGGTGAAACCCCTCGTAGTTTACAGGTGGGTTTGTCTACTATTTTGAGATTGCTAGGTTGTTCTCAACAGCAGGTTGCACAGTATATAGGTTGGAAGAGTGGGAGATGGCTCAACATTACTCCCGTTCGTCTGATGCGGCGGCGTCTCTCACGATCTTCGATGAAGTCCTTCCTAGTGCTGCTGGTTTGGTCACAGTGCCTGTGTCTCACCCCGACAATGTGCAACCTGTTTGTACCAATTGAATGATTTTCACTTTCATCTGTTATTGTTACCCCTAGTCCTCCTATCAGGGTTGAAGGGGATTTCTGAGTAATGGGAGAGGTTGGATTAAAATTGTGTTCTGTACCTTTTGTTGTGTGGTTTTGTATGCTTCGGGGTGCTTTTTGGGGTCAGTCGGGCAGCTGTAGCGTGGTTGCAAGGGTTGGAGCGGTCTCCTCCCATAACTTAGTTTACCGTGATGTGGTAATAGGTATGCAGTGAGGACAAATTACTATTCTCACTGCATACATAATTAGCGCATCGCGTAATTTGAGCTATATCCTTCGGATTCCGCCGTGCTCTGCGTCTTCGGGGCAGGTATGATGCTTTGCGGTCTCTTTGCTTAAATTCTCGTGTTTTGCCTCGATCGTTGTCATTTTGCCCGCGTTCCGGTGAAGGAAGCTTCTGTCGCCCCACCCTCCTTCCCTGGTGCCGGTCGACGTGGCTAAGCTTAACTCCCGCTGCATACCTTAGGTGCCACAGTTGTCGCGGTCTCCTCCCATAACTTAGTTTACCGTGATGTGGTAATAGGTATGCAGTGAGGTTAAATTACGATGTTTAGGCCTTTCGTCGACACAAGAGAGAATAATAGATTATTATCTCTTGGTCCACACTGATACCCTGAGCGTTTTCATCATTACTCATCGATTTGAAAACGTTCTTAAAGTTTCATCAGAATGAAACGCATACATCGCACATCCTATTAGTGTGGACGGTCGAAAACGTTCGAAAACGCTTCAAAATGAAAACGATGTCCGAAAATATCATAGGCGCGTGTGTTTGCAGCATGCACATAGAGTTCAACATACGTCACAACGTGGTCTTTTATTTTCGAACGTTTCAGTGCGGACAGTCGAAAACGCACCAAAACGGTAGTGTAGACGCGAATCGATCGATGTAGTTTGGATGAAAACGAAAACGCATACTTTTGAAATCGAACTAGTGTGGACAAGAAAAAATGATCTATTCTCTCTTGGTGTGGACGATGCCACTATTAGGGGCTAGAGTACAAGACTTGTTTTGACAGCTGTCAATTGACCACAACATGGATGTGCAATATCAGGTTGCAGGCTCCCACACTAGCTAGAAAATGTGACAGTTCACATTGGTTTCCCTGTGGTGCGGACGGACGGACGGGCGGTCACGTGACTATAAAATTTCCTTGATGGATAGATATTCATATTATCTTAGCTGTAGGGCTCCGCTCACGCGCGCGTGGAGCTCCATTACAATTTGGCTGTTATAGCAGGTGGCTCAGAAATCACAGCTTAACCCTGAGGTATAGTCTTAGCCACACCTTGCAAACAGGAACCTGAGGGAACAGGTGGACTAAATTGTGTTGAATTTAGTAGTGAATGACTTAAAAGTAGGCCCTTATTCAAGAATGACCTATTGGTCTAGTGGCATGATTCTCGCTTTGGGTGCGAGAGGCCCCGGGTTCGACTCCCGGACAGGCCCCTTTTTATCCTTTTTTTCGGCAATTATAAGTCGCTATAAGCTAATAAATCGGCCATTTGCTTTTCTCATTCTCGTAGTGGCGACAGATTTCTAACTTGCACAAAGCAGTTCGCTGTCGTCTCTTTAGAGAAACCACGTCATTGCTAAGTCTGTTTTCATGTTTGTTTTTGTAATGTTTCAACACACTCCATAAAATTTTCATTTCTAACACAAGGCAGCTTTTAACGTAAAGCAAGAGAGGATATCCTCTCTTTCTTACAGTTGGTTCGGTTTGGTGTGGTTTATAGCATTATATTACTTATCTTTTATTATGTAAATCATTTGAGCTTGTGCGAAAAAGACATTTTTGTTCCTGTGATCAAAATAGAAAGGTAAGATCAATTTACAGTTACGGTACTCGCTATGAAACTTGATTACTTGACTACTAGAATTACTTCTAATAAAAGTGACAAAGTCACAGCTTTGCGCCAAACTGTTATTTTTATATTTCACTTAATTTGTCCCCCAAAAAAGTTGGTGAAGGTTCCTGAAATTATGATAAATTTCGTGACACAGCTCCTTTGACATAATTGAATTATTATGTGCTTATGGCTTTTAGGCTTCGAAAAACTTCAACATTTTAATTTTTCATTTCATTTGATAAACTATTTCATCAATGAATTTAATTTTTTTTTTTTGTAACTTGTATCCTTTATATGGCAATTTGAATCCTTTATTTTATTTTATCATATGAATAAACATCTTGTACTCTGAACGGGGCAGGGGGATTAGCTCAAATGGTAGAGCGCCCGCTTAGCATGCGGGAGGTACCGGGATCGATACCCGGATCCTCCAAATTGACAACAATTTCTTTTTGTACGTAAATGCTAACTTATTTTAAGCACGTTTTTAACAGTCCCGTGTTCGCGGTTAAAACGTCGTATTTTACGAATAGCCCTGACTTTAAAAAAGCAAGAAGTCATAAGGATTAAGATTTTTCTCACGGTTTCTATGATGTAGGGTACATAGCCTCAGTTTAATTTTTGAAAAAAAAATGCGTTGCTAATTAAAAGCAATAAGTCCGCTGTTTTAGCGGATAAAGTGCAAGACATGACAGATCGGTATGATTACACATTGCTGCAAACACGTTCAGTTAAAAAAAAAAATGGAGAATCTGGGTATCGATCCCAGTACCCACCCGAATGTAAAGCGGGCGCTCTACAAATTGAGCTAATCTCCCCGCCCGGAAAACCAGCATGAATAATTAGCTAAACTTTCACTAAGCTGTAGACGAGAGCCAGGATAAATCTGTGCTACCTTTAACTAAAGAAAACGACAAAAATTCACGTTTATCAAAGTGTTCTCAACAGATAGTACAAGAAGTTAGCGAAGAAAATGAACAGCTATTTGGAAATAAAACTTGAAATCACGAGTTAGTTTCAGATACATTTTTCAGAGACACCGTACAGGTACTCAAACGATCAGGTTGAAATTTAATGTTGAGACTAGTAGTCATTAGCTAAAAAGAATTTAATTTATTAAGCATGGCCTGTTGGTCTAGTGGCATGATTCTCGCTTAGGGTGCGAGAGGTCCCGGGTTCGACTCCCGGACAGGCCCCATTTTATGCTTTTTTGGAAGTTCCAATTTTACAGTCAAATAACAAGAACAGAAAAATCAAACCAAAAAATAAAATTAAAATATTCATCAAGCAAGCATTCAAACACACTAGCAATACAAGAAAATTTAATTTTCAACTAAATTATGCAGGACTTTGGATCTGACTCCTGCCTCTCTGATTACCAAGAGATTACGAGGGAATAGTATAAAGTCTATAAATTAAACACTGATTTTACGCCAAAAAGCAACTAATTGGTCATGTAAATTGATCGAAGTGAAAAAGGATGGGTGAAAAAAAATGATACGCTGTTCGTGACCTGATCAACTTCTTTTTTATTATTGTTAAATCTAAATTTTTTCGCTGTCCAGAGGCGCAAAAATCTCAGTAGTGGTATGTAATTGGTCGTTTGAATTGAAAAGACGCCATATAATAAAATTGCGTTTGAGTTTTTTTAAGTGTTTCTTTTCTTGTTGTCGAACTAAGAAAGCCGGAAATATCAACGAGTAATGTCACTGTACGGTCTTTTCTAAAGCCATGGAAGCACCATCCACTTTTAAGCGCTATCTAACTGTAAACGTCAGTGGCTACATCTCATGCGTCCATATTCAAAAGAAGCCCCAATAAGTACCCTTTCCCCAAGCAGCAAGAAAAAAATAAGCTTTCTTTTTACAGCGGAAGAAGACTGGAAAATCTGGGTACCGACCCCAGTACCTCTCCCTTGCAAACCGAGCGCTCTACCATTTGGGCTAAACCCCCTGTATTAGAAAATCTTGGCGAAAAATCAGCTAATGATAAATGTTTCTTAATTACAGCAGACTTAACACGAAAACCAGAAAAAATCTTACGCTTATCAGTTTCAAAGCAGAACTAATAAAATCGAAGGGAAAATCAACTGAACTATCCCGCTGAACTATCGAAAATCAACTACATTGTTATCCGTTACGGTAAAATTCCAAACCATATGTTTAATTCAATCTTTCCACAGAAAACGCGTTCTCAGGACATAGAACACAATGATGGTTAAAAAAATGAATACTACTATTTTTTTTTTCTAACTTGTATCCTTTATGTAGCAATTTGAATGCTTCATTATTATTAAATCAGATATGTCTGTTTTTTTTTTTTTTTTTTGAAAACCGGGCTACTAAAACATGTCAGTCTCTCGCACTGATTAGTAATTTAATGTCCCTTCTTAGCGGAAATGTAAAATCTCACCTCAAAAAGAGATTCTTGAACACATGAGCTTCCATTTGATAGAAACGTCTGTCTTGAAGGTAACAAAAGTGAAGCATTCCTCTTAGTCTGGAAAATAAGGCACTTCAAGGAACAGTTTCTAGTGTTTTAGTGTCACCGATTGCAAAGACATTTCCCCAGTTCACCCCACTTTTTATTGCAACTGGTCTCCCAAAAACAATCCAAGCCAACATTGCTCGGCAACAAAACCAGGTCCTTCAACCACTAATTTAACTGCTTGCTGACTTGGAACATTATCAGCAGAAAGGGTCATTGCTTGCTTGCAAACAGCACAAACAAACTGCATAACAGTGCAGACACATCAAACTTTACAACAACCCCAATTACCTGAAAATTAACCAGGCTACCCCAAATGCATACCAGATGATAGCCCTGTGTCTGTGCAAAAACATGACACCCAGATAGACACAAACCTTCCTCAATTTGAGGGGGACACTGAGCTTTGAAAGACAGGGATCAGCCTCGGTACAAAAACTCAGCAATAATCCACACTCTAGCACAAAGCACAGTCTTTAGAACAACTCCAGTTCCCTGGAATTTAACCAGGCTACCCCAAATTCATACCAGATTATAGCCCTGTATCTGTGCAACAACATGACACTTAGCTTGACGGAAGCCCCCCTAAAAAAAATTAGCTGGTTAAACGACGGCAGGCTGACCCTACGGGCCGGCCTGTTGCCTTCCCTAGTGCATAATTTCTGTCTGGCATTTCACTGATTTCTGTCAATTCCAGGAAGTTATTTCGAGCCCATAGTTAAGAGCTGAAGGGTGGTTAGTCCTGGAGATGGAGATCTTTATTTTGGCTAAAAGCATCACGGCTTCTCCAAATTGACAATTATTTCTTTTTGTACGTAAACGCTACCTTATTTTAGGCATGTTTGAATAGAACCGTGTTAGCAGCAGTTGAAACGTCGTATTTCACGAATAGCCCTGACTTTAAAAGGAATAAACAGGAAGTCATGAGGACTAAGATTTTTCTCACGGTTTCTATGATGTAGGGTCCTTTGCTTCGGTTTACTTTTTGACAAAAAAATGGGTTGCTAATTAATAGCAAATAAGTCCGCTGCCATAGTGGCGAAAGTGCAAGAAATGATAGATCGGTGGAATTCGCAATTTTACAAAAGCAGATTTTTTGTCTAATTAAAAGAATTTTTCGAGCTCATTGCATTCTATCTTAATTATTTATCATTCATTTAGAAATTTTTGTAGAATTTTTTCTTTTACACATTGCTGCCAACACATTCAGTTTAAAAAGCCTGAAAACAAAATGGCGAATCTGGGTATCGATCCCAGTACCTCCCACATGCAAAGCGGGCGCTCTACCATTTGAGCTAATACCCCTGCCCGGAAAACCTGCGTGAATAATTAGGGGTATAGAAATTTTCCTCGAAAAACTTGGGTCTCGGAAAAGTTTGGCCTGATCTCGAAATCTTGGAAGCGTGTGTGATACCTCTCGAACTCTCGTTTTCGGGTGATTTTTCGTCTCGGAGTTTTTACCTCGAATTTACCATTCTATACCCCTGTAATTAGCTAAACTTAGATTTTTCTTACACTTAACTATGAACGGGAGCCAGGATAAATCTGTGCTGCCTTAAACTAAAGAAAACGAAGAAAACTCAAATCCAAGTTTATCAAAGTGTTGTCAGCAAATAGTACAAGATGTTAGCGAAGAAAATAGACTTAGCCGTTTGGAAAATAAAACTGTAAAAATCATGAGTTAGTTTTAGACGCATTTTTCAGGGACACCGTAAGGTACTCAAAGGAACAAATTGATATTTAATGTTGACACTGGTAGTGATAACTTAAAAAGTAGTCATTTTAACAAGAATGGCCTGTTGGTCTAGTGGCATGATTCTCGCTTAGGGTGCGAGAGGTCCCGGGTTCGACTCCCGGACAGGCCCCTTTTTATGCCTTTTTGGGAGTTCCAATTTTACAATATAACAAAAACAGAAAAATCAAACCAAAAAAAAGAACAAACTATTCATCAAGCAAGCAGTCAAACACACTAGCAATATAAAAACATTTTCAACTAAATTATGAAGGACTTTGGATCTTACATATAGAATGGAAGTCCTGCCTCTCTGATAACCAAGAGATTACGAGAAAATGGTATTAAATTTTCCATTGCTTTTACGCCAAATATCAAGTACAGAAATTACTCTTATAAATTAAACCGTGAGAGAGGACGGGCGAACAAAACTGATACGTTGTTCATGATTTGAACCGACTTCTTTATTATTATTGTTAAATTTAAATTTTTTCGCTGCCCAAAGGCGGAAAAATCTTAAAAGCGGTATCTTATCGGTCGTTTGCATTGAAATAACGAACTAAGAACTAAGAAAGCCGGAAATATCAACGAGTGATGTCACTTTACGGTCTTTTGTAAAGCCATGGAACCACCACCCACTTTTAAGCGCTATCTAATTAAAAACGTCAGTGGCTACATCTCATGCGTCCATGTCCAAAAGAAGCAATAAGTGCCCTTTTTCCAAGTTGCAAGAAAAAATGAGCTTTCTTTTTTACAGCGGAAAAAGAATGGAGAATTTCGGTATCGATCCCAGTACCTCTCGCATGCAAAACGAAGGCTCTACCATTTGAGCTAATCCTTCCTTCCTAGAAAATCGAGGCGAAAAATAAGCTAATCATGAATGTTTCTTGCACCAGACTTAACATGAAACCAAGAGTAAATCTTACGCTTTCCGGCTTTAAAGAGGAGAACTAATAATCAACTGAACTATCCCGCTGAACTATCGAAAATCATTTACATTGTTATCCTTTTCATAAAAATACCAAATCGTGTTTAATTTAATTATTCTACAGAAAAAGTGTTCTCAGGTCATAGAACACGATGATGGTCAAGAAACTGAATACTAATTTATGAAGTTGAGTCTCAACAGGAGATTCAGAAATTATAAATTACCCCTCAGATTTTTTAAGCCACAGAGTATAGGTACTAATCAAAAATTGAGAAATTAAACGAGACTTACCTGTAAGTTGAAGTTTGATTGGAATTCTATCGAGTTTTTCAATTCTATCTCATCATCACTGCCCCAGGGATCCCATGAGACTTTAAAGCCAAGACAGTCACATGAAGAAAAAACCCAAAGTCCAACTGCAAGGTGTTTAATGCATAAACAACCCTATACAGTACTACCAGTAACACAAACTGTAGCCCATAAAAATAAAGAACAAAAAACGCTTACAAATAATGCTATATGAACACACTGAGTAATAGAAACAACAGGGCTAAAGCACAATAACCCTGAAAAAACCTCTAAGTTGTAGGAACTAATCAACGTTATAGGGAATCACTAAACAGTAGCAACAGGGCAGAGAAGCAAAGGCCCTAGTCCTTGTTCTAATCAGTCTGAAGCACTGCAGAAGCAAAAGTGGAGGTACCGACTGGCTTATTGTAGAAACGGTCAAAACACCTCGAGGACGACCATCCAGCTGTACGCAGGATTTCATCAATGGGGACATTTGAAGCTTTGGCTTTCGACGTAGCTGCAGCTCTTGTACTGTGTGGTTTGAATGCACTGGTGTCAACACCAGACGACTCCATTATCAAACGAATCCATCTAGAAATAGTTTCCCTGGAAACAGGTTTGTAAGGTTTGATGAAGCTAATAAAAAAAGTTTACTTTCCGCTCCCCTTAGTGGCTGGGTTCGCTCAAGATATTCTGCCAAGCAAGTAGACACACAGTGACAAATCAGCAGGATAAGCTTGCAGGAGAACAGATGGAGCTCGGTAACCAGGCCTGCTTTGTTTGACATGTTCCATGAACAAGAATTCAAATCCATTAGTCACTTTTTTCATGCAACCAAGGTCAAGCAAATGTAAACATTGTCCCCTTTGTGCAGAGACCAGGGCTATCAGCATAACCAGCTTTAGAGTGAGTGATTTTAAATCAAGCTTCTCTGGAGGGTGAAGGGAGGAAAGATAAGTTAGGACAGGCTTTACATCCCAGGTTGACCGGTAGCGTGGAGTTGGCGGAGAATCCTTGTAAACACCTTTCATAAACCTGGAAACAAGTGGGTGACTGCCCACAGTCATGTCACTCTTGGGTATAGTAACTGCTGATATGGCACTCCTGGCAGTATTGATGGTGGTGTAAGTCAATCCCTTTTCATGGAGGCTAACGAGGAATTCTAAAACAACGGTTACAGGTGGATCATAGGGATCAGTCTTCCATTCACTACAAAAGTCCATCAACTGTTTGATGTATGGTTTGTACTGTTTTTGTGTTCCGTCAGACCAGGACTCGAGGATGATTGCTGTAGCCTTGCCTGAAACATTTCTCTGCTGGAGACTTTCCGGAGAGCATGCAAGCCATCAGTCTCAACTGTCGTCGAAGGGGATGTAAGGCATGGTTGTGTGGCTGTGTCAACAGATGAGTAAACTGGGGGAGAAGAACAGGATTGTCTACTAACAGGTGAAGGAGAGGGGTGAACCAAGGTTGTGTCTGCCAAACAGGAACGAGAAGGACACCAGTTGCTTGATCTTGCTCTATTTTCTGTAGGCAGGCTGCTATAACACTAAAAGGGGGGAAAGCATAGAAATAGTACTCCTTCCAACTCATGAAAAATGCATTGACATATTGAGCACCAGGGTCAGGTTTCCATGACACATAACTGGGAACTTTAAAATTAAGTCTGGATGCAAACAGGTCGATTTGAAAAGGGCCCCACAGTTTATCCAAGTCTGAAAAGACGTCCATGTTTAAAGACCATTCAGTTGAATTGTTAATTTTCCTAGATTCAGTGTCAGCATCTACATTGGTAGAGCCGGGTATGTGACAAGCACTGATCCAGATGTCTCTTTCTATACACCACAGCCAAATTTCCTTAGACAAACTGTCACACTCTGCAGATTTGATACCCCCCATGTTATTAACATATGCCACTGTGGTTGTATTGTCAGACTGAATTCTTATGTGTTTGCCATGGACATGGCCAAGAAGTGATTTCAACCCCAGCAGAACTGCTTTCAGTTCCAAGTAGTTAATATGGAAAGCTTGTTCCTCTACATTCCAAAGACCACCAGTTTTGTGAGCCCCATATATATACTGCACCCCAACCGCTAGTACAGGCATCTGTTGTTAGAGTCAGGTCAGGGTCTCCCTGGAAAATAGGTTTAAATGAAGAGTCTACATTGTTCACCCACCAAGCTATCTCTGATCTAGATTCATTTGAAAAAAATATTGGTGCAACACAATTGCCCCTACTTTCCTGCAGAGCAAGAATTTTATTCCTTTCTAGGGCCCTATAGTATAGTTCCCCAAACTGAACGGCAGGGAAACTAGAAACCATCAACCCTATAACTTGTGCCACTTCTCTAATAGTCATTTTACTTTTGTCCAGTAAACTCTGGCAAGCTAGCCGTACACATTCCGCTTTAACGGGTGGGAGTCGGATTGTCATGTTTATACTATTCAGCAAGAAGCCAAGAAATTCCATTTCTTGTGTTGGAATCAGGACTGACTTTTGTGGGTGAACCACAAACCCCAGACTAAAGAAGGTATCAACAGTGTCCTGTATATTAGTGGCACAGGCAGTATAATTATATCTCAAGGGAAATGAATCATCTATATGCCCATACAGATATTACCCAAAGATCTGAGATGGACTGGTTTTAATATTTTTGTGAATAGGCGAGGAGCACAAGCCAGGCCATTGGGCAAACAGGTATATTGAAAATAGCTACCTTGCCACTCAAATTTCAAGTATTTCCTATCCTCTAATGCAATAGGAACAGAATAATTGGCGTCCTTAAGGTCTACCGATGCCATAAAGCACCCGGGACGCATGAGTTTGAGGGCTGTCTGAATCGTATCCATTTTAAAATGGTGATAGGATACAAATTCGTTGAGTTGTTTAAGATTTAAAATCATTCTAAAAGTGCCATCTTTCTTGGGACGCACAAAAATGGTAGAGATAAAGTCACCCTGGACACGGTCTATTTGTTCAATAATTCCTTTATCGAGGAGCTTGGTGATTTCCTCAGTAATGATCTCCCTTTCAGAAGAAGAAAATGGCATTTGTTTTGGCTGGTAAACCTGAGAAGGAGAAACATCCCCAAACTCGATGTGATAGTGCTTTATAGCATCTAATATGACAGGGTCAGTAGTCAGTGACTTCCAACCTTCAACATGGTCTTGTAACCCTCCAGCCGAGAAATAAGCAACACTTTGAGACAGATTTGCTTTATCAATAGGAGTTGGGTAGTTTTCTCTTACCTGTGTTTCTACTGGGTTTTGTTGGTGGGTTGACTTGGCTTTTTCTGGGCACTCTTCTGTGCCCGGCTGTAGCCTAAAAAAGGACGCTGCTGAGACGTTTTCTGACTGGATGGTCTGTCATAAGGTTTAAAGTTTGGACGGCGAAATTCTGCCGTCCTGCCTTGAAATAGCCTTGACTTGCCGTTCGAGTTTCAGAAGTTTTCTGCATTTGTCGGCCAACTTTCTTTGCCTCAGCCATATCCTCCAAATGTTTGGATAAATCATCTCCAAACAATTTTGTTGAAGGTTTAATTTCATCTTTACACAGCCTGGTGTATGGAGGGTTAAGTTCCGGTTTTATCAACTCTCGCCGTGCCATATTGAGTTTAAAATTGGCATTAGCTAGAAGAGCAATGCTATCCATCACGTGATCCAAGATCTGACGTGTATTTAATGTTTTGCCAGCGTGAAGGTCCTTTACCAACTGGTCTCCTAAAATAGACAGGGCCGACAAACCCTGAACAAGCGGTTCTTGAACTCGCTGGAAAGCTAGGTCAACCGTTCTGCTGCGTCGTGGCAGCAAATCCCAAATTTCTTCGTTGACGGTGGTGGTGGACAGGAATTTACAATTTTCTGGAGGAGGATATTTTTCAACTCGTTCTTTGATTGTGTTTGGTGAGAGACCTCCAGTAACCATGTTGTCAATTAAACCAGCAATTTTTTCTGCTATCGCAGGAGATTTCTCTTTGGTTTGCACAAATGCCTGAGTCAGGCTTTCCAAAATGTCATCCTGCGACCCTGAGTCAGGGCATGATGCAGGTTTCGCCGCCGCGGTCGTACTTGTATGCGTGTCGCTCGGGTCGAGCACATCAGTTAAGGCGGCGTTGAGATCAACGCTGTCATTTAGGCTCTGAGCGGCCTCTCCATCCTCGTCTGAGTCAGTACGAAGGAGAAGGTCTTCCTTGAGACTAGCCAGTATTGCCGTTTGTGTCTCCGAAGCCTTGGCAAGTTGTGCCCAGGTGGAAGTTAATCCTTCGAGAACTGACATATTCGTGTCCTGAGAATCTTCTACGCCTTTGCTCCTCGTATCGGACGCCAGATCCGCTCCATCCATGTCGTGTTAGTGATTCAACGCAAGAAATAGGTTCAAATTTGCATAAAGATGACAAAAGAAATAATTTTCTTTCGCGTATCGAAACCTCGTGAGAATACCGAGTAAGCGCGCGAAAAGCACTGATTATGCGCATGCGTCTGGCTATCTCATGGGATCCCTGGGGCAGTGATGACGAGATAGAATGGTCTGATGATTCTCGCTTTGGGTGCAAGAGGTCCCGGGTTCGACTCCCGGACAGGCCCTTTTTCTTCTTTTCGCTGTCGTCCTCTTTAGAGAAACTTTGTATCTCCCCATGTAATTGTCTGTTTTCAACACACTCCATAAATTTTCAATTTTAAATCGAGGTAGTTTTTAACTTTTTAGCTTTAAAAAGCTGGTTTGCTCTGGTAGTCAGTATGGCATTATATAATTTAGCCTTCTATAGCATTTATCATGTGATCTTTGGCCAAAAAAGATATTTTTTTAGTCAGTTACAAAAAAGGCAGAACGTAAGAGATCGTATTTCAAGTTACGCATACTTACTCGCTATGGAACTTGATTACTTGACTACAACTACTTGTGAATGACAAAATCACAACCTCGTCTCAATAAACAAATATGTCTCCCAAGCATGCATTTGTGTAACATCAAACGTTATGAGCAAAAATATACCATGAACTTTAACAAACTGTTAGGCTAACAGTACAAGGTTTCAAAAACCACCATTGCAATCCGTTTCAACATTTTAACGTTTGTCCTATTTCATGTGCCATTTTTACGCGTCCTTCTTTTAACGTTTTGAGCAGTTATTTTTATGTTTCACTCAAACGGACAACTTAAATTTCGAGATGCACCTCCTTTATTAACAAATAGATCTGCAGCGCTTAAAGCTTCTAGGCTTGGAAAAATTAACATTATTTTAAATTTGTTATTTATTCGATAAAATATTTTGACCATTAATTTTATTTTATTTCATTTTATTTTTTGCAACTTGTATGCTTTATTCTATACAGCAATTTGAATGCTTTGTTTCATTAAATCATACTGCATAAACATTGCTTTGTGGCTGTCGTGATGTTAAATCTTGCCCAAGAGCTTGTACCTTGAGGCAGGCGGTGATTAGCTAAAATGGTAGAGCGCCCGATTAGCATGCGGGAGGTACCGAGATCGATCTCCGGATCCTCCAAATTGACAACAATTTTTTTTTGTGCGTAAACACTAACTTATTTTGGGCAGTTTTTGGCAATACCGTGTTAACGGTTAGCGGGTTGTTAAAACGTCGTATTTTATAAAGAATAGCCCGAACTCAAAAAAAGAATAAACGAGAAGCCACAAGGCCTAAGATTTTGCTCACGGTCATGATGTAAGGTTGCATGGCTTGGGTTTAATTTTTGAAAAAAATGGGTTGCTAATTAAAAGCAAATAAGTCCGCTGTTTTAATGGCTAAAGTGCAAGAGATGACAGTTCGATATGAATTAGCAATTAACGAAAACAGTTTTTTTTCTAATTGAAATAAAGTTTGAGCTCATGGTATTTTATTTATTTATTGTATTCTTTATTTGAAAATGATTAAAAGAAATTTTTCTTCCTTATACACATTGCTGCATTCACATTCATTTAAAAAAAAAATGAAGAATCTGCGTGGGTATCGATCCCAGTACCTCCCGCATGCTAAGCGGGCGCTCTACCTTTTCTCACACTGCGAAAATCATTTAATGTAGTTTCTGCTCGCAAGGTGTAGCAATCGCCCATCGTTCTGCTGATATGATAAGAAACTTGCTTTTTTGCGCCTGATTTAAGATGAGTAGCCAGCCCCCAGTGGGATAAGTGCAATGGCGCCAAACAAAACACTATAGCAAAAGCCACAAGACACATCACAAACAACGGACGGGTAAGGAGGGGGAATCAGTCCACCCAACTCGCCAACGTGTCGAACCTCGCCCACCAGTAAACATTAAACAAAATACGAGGCAGCAAAAACATTAACACAGCAGGAGGAGGTCGAATACATTAACAACGGATCAATCGAGGAATGAAACAAATTACTGTCCAGGGAACTTAGCAGGCCGACCAGAAGGCAGGGGGTCAGCAGCATTTTCAAAAACAGTAAACTCACACCGCATAAAAGATGCTTTCTTCCTCGGAACCTGACGACGAACATATTTCACGAAACGATCGTATACTCAAAGGAGATCGAATCCACTTCTTCAATGGAGCGGGAGAGAGAACCAAAGTCCCAGACGACTTGAGAATTAGGACATTCGAATACAACATAACCAGAACCAGAACGGCGGGAAACCCCCCAGTTGGTAGACAGGCAGCCAGAAGACTTTGCAGTCACAGGAACGGGCTTTTCAGAAGCAGGAACAGACTTGAAGGAAGCAGGAAAAAACGGACTTTGTAACAGAAGACTTTGCAGATGCAAAATCGAGCTTTGCAGCGGCAGGAACGCGAGGGAGAAGGAGAATCAGAATGACTCTGCAGCTCATCAAGCTCTTTGTCCTGGAGATCGACGGGGGACTCAGCAGAAGACTCGAGAGCCACACGAGAAGACGGAGGGCAGCCGAAGCCGAAGCATCACGCCTCCTGGAACTGGAAACCAAGACAGAAGTGGGAACAAGACTAAGCAATGTCACCAGAACAGGAACCAGACTCATAGGCGGAAAGATCAAAGAAATCTGGTTCTCTTCTTCATCGGCAGACATTGAAGGATCGGCGCCGGAAACAGAAACAGAATCAGTAGCATGAAGGAACAGGAGAAACGGAATTAGAGGCGGGGGCATCAGCAGACGGTTGAATGGAGGCACGCTCGCCAGCCATATGCCCAGGCTGACGGCAACGACGTCAGACACCACTAAAAGGATAGTCTTAAATACAATGACCAGGCGAGCAGCACACCGGGAAGACGTGAGGCTGGCCTTGATACCACAAACGAACATCATAACCGGCGATGCGGACTGAAGACGACAGGTCCTTGGCCACACGAGTACCGTTGAGCACATCGGAAATATAAGGGTAGGCCTGGGGATTCAAAGGAAGACTTTGACTGGTTCATCTGGAACCTCGCACGAAATATCACGCACGTAAACCAGTTGGGTACGGGCATCGGGAGCAAAGAGGAGATTGGCACCCCGGAAACTGATACCACGAGCAAGCGCAGCATCACACTGAGCTGATTCTCGGTACGTTATATGTTGTAATAAAGATATTTATACGAAGTAAATTACTGTCACATGGTTCTGCAGGTGAATGCCATTATGCTCTCAACTGGGAAACAACTTTTACGCCTGTAATCAGTTATTGGATAGCTAGTTTTGTTATCTTAGCAATACGCCGGTGACCGAAAAAACTATCTTGTTTTAACGTTGGTTGTCGAAGTGACGTTATATATTTCACTGTTTATTGAGTAGACAGTTGGTAGTTTTAATTTGTAAAATAATTAATAGCATTTAATCTGCCTTCTTTTCTTTAACCAACTACAGGCGTTCAAGAACTGACAAGCGAGCAGAATTGAACTGTTCGCATTATAATCCCAAGTAGACCACGAAAAGAAATTGAATTAATTTTATATTTTTTTCCTTTTTTTTTACTTATTCATTGTTTTAGACTTAATTTTACGTTGGATGGCAACTTATTTGTCGGGCACAAAATACTCTTGAGGCTCTAGTCGCTCTTTTCCTTTCACGATAAGGGTGATGCGTTCACTTTAAAAACGCTTTTTCTTCCACACTATTAATAAGTTTAAGTATTGTGAACATAAGGGTACATAATTATAAATTTCAGATGTTTATACGACAGATGGAATTTTGTAATAAAGTGGTTGATTGAAACTATCGTAAACTTTTACTTTGATTATTTTCGTTTTTGAAAGTTTTTTCAATTCTTTTTATTTGAACAGTAAAAGCGTTCCTACTAGAAAAATTGTTACCACTTAAGACAAAAGAGGCTCTGTACCGTTCTCTCATATTGCCTACGTCTTCTTAACAAAATCGTCAGGACGAGCCTGAAAAGTGGAAGGGTAAAAGTCATTAACATCGCCTTTACATGAAGTGCCTTAATAACTTGTTTTTCTTGCCGTGTTTAAATTTTCGGCAGTAATTCCGCTATTTCCTCTTCACCAAACGTGTGAAATGCTTCCGCCACATTTGTTTTGCTCTGCCAAAACATTGCAACCTCGTCCCCAGGGCTTCTCGATTACTGTCCCTTTTTCTTCCTTTTTCCAAATTTGGTCAACGCTAGCGACGCTAGCTGGTTAAATATGAAGCCAATAAGCTGTGGGATTTGAACCAATCAGAAACAGTAAAATATTTTGAATGAATAATAATCGATCTTATTTCTTACTTTTATTTTTCTTCAGGAGTAATTGGGTCAAAATCAATAAGTCGACCAAAAGCTCTCGTGGAATCTTTTAATTAATGTCTCTCTGAAAACAATTCAACTTTCACCAAAAGCAAGAAGAAAATTAAATTCCTCCCAAAAGAATGGACATGAGCCAGAGGAAAACTTAAGAAGCACGTCACCTCAATGAATCAAAAACCTGAACCCCGATACAGTCGTGTGACACTGGTCAGGAGATGCGCTATTTTGAAGCTTTCAATTGACCATAGCATGGATGTCCAATATCAAGTTAAAAACAAATTGTATATGTCTTGGACTCCAAGCTAGTAAGTGTGACACTGTCTCACATCCGTTATTTAAAACAGATGTGACACAATAAAAGAGGTGGCGGAGTACGGACAGATTTAGCCACATTTTACTACCCAGGAGGAGGAAGTGCTTCGCGCGCGAAAGAGTTCCGCTAAAATTTGTTCATGCCTGCTTCCAAGAAATACATTTGTGATAATGGCACCCTTTCACTAACTATAAGGACCTCATTTGGCTAAAAATAGTTAATATCTTGGATTTTTTGGCAAAAAGACTGTGTTTCTAAATTTAAAATTTTTGCTATTTTTGGCCTGGGTGTCAACACAATTAACATTTCCGAAAATTTTCTTGTACCCTTGTGATGAAAAACAAACAGATCGAGGAAATTTCAGATTGTGACTCGAAGGCTTAGCCCTTACGAAAAATCTCACATGTCAGCAACCACATAAAATCGAAAATTTGATAAAAATGACAGGTTTAAGGAAAGAAAACAATTGAGGCTTCTTTTGCAGATTACGTAAAACATCACTCGCAAAATATCAGAAATGTACAAAAGAACCAAACGATGAAACTCACAAGGACGCTGTTTGCCTCCCTGCTTTGATCTGACTGAAACTGTATAAAGACCCAAAAATTATTTAATGGAGCGCCAGCAAGCACAAGCTGAACCGTTATGAGCAAATCGGTTACTCTTGCAGGTTGCAGAAGAGATATACAAGAACAGAAAAAAGGAGAAACAAGAATTGTGGTCCCTGTAAGGATTTAACTCACAGCCTTGGCGTTATCAGCACCACTCTCTGCCCACTGAGCTAACGGACCCGACAAAATAGTTAAAAACGCTGAAGCATGGTATCATGCAGATGGAGGAGGGTATTTTCCGCCACAAAAAGCTGAGGAGGATAACACTCCACTATCTGCATAAATTCTACAAATATAGCCGATTTCAATATTTTTTCTATTATTCATTTAAAACATTTCCAAGCTCACACAGTTTTTACAAGAATTTCCCTCAACAAAACATTTGTCTGTTCCTTGACTGTTGCAGAGCGGGTGTTTTTTCGGCAAAACGGCTGATCCTGTCACTCCACTATATCAGCATGGCGTCGATAAATCCTGTTTCAATCTTCTATTTTTACTATCGACGTCGATCGTAATAATATAAAAATGATGATGAAAATAACATTATCAATTAGATGGTAATATCAAATATTTTCGAGATATGTCCAGAAATGCACGCATTGGCGAAAATAGCAGAAATGGTAATTAATCGCCAAAATCGCCAAACTATAAACAAAAATTCAAATGAGATGGCAAAGGGGCCCTTTGGAAAGTGGCGATATTAGCGAAAGTGGCGTATTTGACGAATTTGGCAGAAATGGCGCTTAATCGCCAAAATCGCCAAACTGTAAAGAAAAATTCAAATGAGATGGCAAAGGGGCCCTTTGGAAAGTGGCGATTTCGGCGAAAATGGCGTATTTGGCGAAAATGGCAGAAATGGCGATTAATCGCCAAACACGCTAAACTGTAAACAAAAATTCAAACACGATGGCAAAGGGGCCCTTTGGAAAGTGGCAATATTGACGAAAATGGCCGAAATGGCAATTAATCGCCGAAATCACCAAATTATAAACAAAAATGCAAATGAGATGGCAAAGGGGCTCTTTGGAAAGTGACGATTTTGGCGAAAATGGCATGCACTAATTCTGTATCTTTTCATCAACCACAAATAAAAAAAAAATATAGAGTGCATGTTGGCCTCGTTCTTAAAACGTGTTTTGGCAGAAACGGCAATTACTCGATGAAATACCTAATTTGTCAAGACAAATTGAAATGACATAGCAAAGGGTCTCTTTTGAAATGGCTATTAATTGCTAAATAGTTAACCACATATTAATATAAAAATGTTTCCAGTAGTATAATTGTATACTAATAATGACAACGCTACTGTAACTTAAGTGTCATTAATCTGTTTTTAATGCTTTGACCTTTAATTGATAACCTCTTGTGATTTGAAATTCGTCCCAAGACAAGAGTGTTTGGTCGGGAATTACCACTTATAACTAATTTGTATTCGATTATCAGTAAATGGTAATCTTCGTAATGTTCATGGCAACTTTCTTACCAAAAAATCCAAGATAAGTATCCTTAATTTTCCAGGCTTGTAGGCATTGTTTGAATAGCGATAGTTCAACATTATATGTTATGAGGAATCCAGGTTGGTTCTTGGCTACGCATTCAGATAATTAGATGGTCCGTATTGCCTTGTATATCCATCCTGTTTGTTATAATGGCGTTCAATCGTACAAGTGTATATAAACGAGCTGGTTCATTGCAGTTTCACAGAACATGAACGTGTAAGGTTTAGTAGTTGTTATATAGACGCAGCAGCCATGTTGAAATAGTCGATTTTAGATAACTACTCTATGTAAGTAGAAACGATTAGTGTCATTCCCAACCGACTTTGGTGGTCACTCTATGTAAGCAAAACGATTAATGTCGTTCACAGGGACTCTCAGGCAATTGTTAAAATAGAAGGTAAAAAGGCCGGGTGACGTGTTTCGACGAGCTTTAGCATTAGCAATTTAACGGAACACAAATTGTACTGAGAATTGGTTTGGTGGTCTCAGCGCAAAAAAAAAATACGTTTTCTAAATTTCTGGCCCCACCTCATAAAGCAATAATGGGACACATTTTTTAAGAACGAGACAAACATGTACACTCTCTTTTTACATATCTAGTTGATGAAAAGATACAGAATTAGTTTGAATGGGATATGTTTTATGAAAGAGACAAACAAGTTATTACTTTGATCCAATGTTTATGTTCAATAAATGCGGTGAAGTATTGGGCACAAGTGACATTTCGTGCAGGTTTACATAAATTGGAAATAAGCGAATTCACACATTTCAAAATGGCACATGCAAGCTGCTGGACATTTTGGCTTTTGTTACTTTTAGGGGACCGTTTCTCTGAAGAGCAAAACAAGTAAGTGCGAGAAGAAAGTGAAGAGTTTAAAACGACGGAAGAAGATAATGTGTATAGTAGAGAACCAAAAAAGAATGAAGGGCACACACTGGTTATCGTGAAAGCATCTTTTAGCCAGGAACCATGCATTTCGCAATCGCTTTTGATTTAAGGCTGCCTCACAATTTAATGGAACCAATGTGAAGAGAATTGTAACCAGTGAGGATTGTTAAGGTCTACATCGAACCTCAAAAGTTAGAGTGTCCATGGCAAGGAATTATTATGATTTCAAGGACTTGGTAGTTCTCTCTCAAGTAATTAGTGGACTTGTAAGTCTTTGAAAGGAATGAAGCATACAAAAGCAAATGATGCTAGTGTGATATTTCAGCGCATCACATCACTCTTGGTAAGTCAAGCGACATCAAAAATAAGGAAATGTTTACTTAACCTGTGAAGTACATGGCACAAATACATATTAGCTTAACTGAAACGACTTCCATTTGTTGTTTTCAGATATATTTGATTCAGTTGTATTTGATAAAATAATGTTGTTTGACAGTTAGGTAAAGCTGTTTTGTCATATATTTGATTCAGTTGTATTTGATAAATGTTGCCTCACAGTTATTGGGGCCTCTTGTTAGGCAAGTAATTTGAACTTTTTTTAGTACTGTTGCCTCACAGTTATAAGGACCTCTTTAGTTATCTACTTTGAAGGGACCACTTTTGGCATCCAATTTGAATATTTTGCCACAAATTACCAGCCCTCTGGCGATTTTTGCCAAAATCGCCAATTTCGCCAAAATCGCCATTTTTGCCAAAATCGCCAGCCTCCAAAGGGCCACTTTTGGCATCCAATTCAAATCGCCAGAGGCTGGTGATTTTTCGCCAGTTTCGCCATTTTCGCCATTGCATGTGTGGCAATTTTTGCCAAAATCGCCAATTTCGCCAAAATCGCCATTTTTGCCAAAATCGCCAGCCTCCAAGGGGCCACGTTTGGCATCCAATTCAAATCGCCAGAGGCTGGTGGTTTTTCGCCAGTTTCGCCATTTTCGCCATTGCATGCGTGGCAATTTTTGCCAAAATCGCCAATTTCGCCAAAATCGCCAGCCTCCAAGGGGCCACTTTTGGCATCCAATTCAAATCGCCAGAGGCTGGTGATTTTTCGCCAGTTTCGCCATTTTCGCCATTGCATGTGTGGCAATTTTTGCCAAAATCGCCAATTTCGCCAAAATCGCCATTTTTGCCAAAATCGCCAGCCTCCAAGGGGCCACTTTTGGCATCCAATTCAAATCGCCAGAGGCTGGTGGTTTTTTGCCAGTTTCGCCATGTTCGCCATTGCATGCATTTCTGGACATAAGTGATATTTTCGCACTGATATTCGATCGTATCATCATGTTAACGATCATAAAGCCGGTTATGGACATAATATGGCAACTTGAAAGTTGATGTGGACCTGCTACAGCAAAATTAAAATACACATGGCCACAGAACATCGCATATCCAAAAAGACTAGAATGTCTAACCATTTGAAGATTTTAAATAATGATAACAATTGTTTTACTAATAATAATCATCATGATCTTATAATAATCATAATCATAATCATAATCATAATCATAATCATAATCATAATCATAATCATAATCATAATCATAATCATAATAAATGGCAGCACAATCTCATCAGTTATTTTAAGACCATGAGTGATGACCTGGCCAGTGCAAAACTACGCTCGGCATACCGGGCACATCATTCAATTAAACTAACCGGGCTAGATCAGATAATTTTTTCAGTGGAAATATTGTCTTTTAATTAAAAGAAAAATCAACGATAAAAAAGTCTCCATGTCATCATAATCAAATGCGAAGAAAATTAGCATGAATAGGTGATATATATACAAAAAAAGAAAGTGTCAGGAATATGTTAAAAGTTAAATTGAGGCGTGAAAATAGAGCAACCTAACAATTGAATAAAAAGTTTCGCTCGGACGGAGTCCCCTTGAGTGTTTAATGTAGGTCTTTTGTTTCTGATGATAAGCATTTCGAAGATCAATCACTCAAGCTTCCCTTGGTATTTCTTGAGGACCTTTAAGTTTGTGTTAAGATTCATCCGTTTTAAGTGTTTTTCCAAGAAATGCTTGCCAATATCGGAATGTTTGTGTTCCTCTACACGCTAATAGACGTGACGGCACGTGTAACCGATATAATTTGCATCACACAAATCACATTTAAATTCATAAACAACATTCTGCTGGTTCAATAGCGTAGGCTTTAATTCCGTTTCTCGTAGATCATCGATGATCTTTTTGCTTGTTAAGATTGGCTGCAAAGGGTGATTGATCTTCCTTCCGAGGTGGCACAACTGTCCCCGAAGTTGGTCGGCAGATTTCTGATCCTTGTAGGGCAAGGTAATCCGAAGGGGGCTGTCAGTGGGCGTGTGGTTAAGGTCTCCCTGGTGTTGGGCACTGTTAATGGTCGATTCGATGAGCTTCTTGGGATATTTTAATTTCAAGAATATCCCTTTCAAGGTTTTACATTCCTGCGAGAGGAAATCTTGGAAAAACACAACTTAAAACGGATGAATCTTAACACAAACTTTAAGGTCCTCAAGATATGCCGGGGGAAGATTGAGTGATTGATCTTCGACATGCTTATCATCAGAAACAAAAGACCTACATTAAATACTCAAGCTGACTCCATCCGGGCGAAACTTTTTATTTAATTGTTAGTTTGCTCCATTTTCACGCCTCAATTTAACTGTACATATTCCTGACACTTTATTTTTCTGTATATATATCACCAATTCATGTTAATTTTCTTCGCATGTGATAATGAGGACATGGAATCATCGAAAGGCCGTGTTACTATTTTATCGTTGATTTTTCTTTTAAAATGAATGTCGAAATCGATCGTTATCGGAAATATTGTCTGCTCTTTTATTAGTCTCTCTCCTTCTGATTGTAAGGTTTCAATATATCACTTTCTTTTATTCACTTGCAAATGTCCAAATGTATTTTCTTAACCTTATTTTATTATAATATTACTATAAAAGTGGCCTTTGAGTGATTTGTCATTCGTGTGCGAAAAATGAGGAAGTATTGCCACGCCTTCCTGAATTCTGATCTTGAAAACTGATATAGATTTAAGACCCGAAAAATTGACCAACCACAACGCGCATACGTATTAAAAGATATACTAAATATTGTTCAGAACTTACTCGATAATAGATACAAAATTGGCAAAATCAGATATTTATAGCTATTTACAGGAAGCGAAATATATGTTCTAAGGCGCTGATTTTCATCCTTTTTAATGGCAAGAAATGTTGCTACATTTTATATATAAAAAAGTATTAATGTTCACATTCTTGTTTCTATGTTTTCTTATGCTTTTCTTATGCAGGGCAACTCTAAAAACGCTGAAGAGGCTTGACGGTGGCTACAAGAGTGGAAAAAAAATAGAAGCATATCTGTTTAATGAAATACATGTAATATATCATTATTAGCAGCTGACGCTGTCCCATTAACTAATCTACCCTCATGAGGTGTTTTTAACTTTTATAACGTATTTTCTATAAATGTCGTCAAATTAAATGTTCGAAACTCAGAAGTAATTACTGAAAAGTTCAATTCAACATAAGATTGAAGACTGTGTCGTCGTTGCCAAGAAAAATCGCAATAGGTTTCCAGGAAGTCGCGTAGCAGCTAAACTACACCCTCAAATGCACCGTCAACATATGATGATATGATTATGTTATTGACCATAAAGAAGGTTATTTGCGACATTTACGTATATGGCAGCTTAAAATTGATGTGGACCTGCTACAGCAATATACAGACAGCACATCGCATTTCTGTTTTTGCCTACGGTTTTCTTTCTTATCCGAAAACAATAGAATGTCTAACTATTTGTAGATGTCAAAACAAGGCAGTAGAATCTCATCAGTTGTTTTAATACCCTGGGTATTGACCTGAAAAGTTCAATTCAACTCAAGATTAAAGACAGTGTCGTAGTCGCCAAGAAAAATTGAAACTGGTTTCTAGGGAGTCGTAGCAGCTAAAGTACACCCTCAAATAGCACCGTCAACAAGAAAATAATGTATATGATCATGTTATTATGTTATTGATCATAAAGCAGGTTATTTACGTATATGGAAGCTTAAATATTGATGTGGACCTGCTGCAGCAATATACAGACAGCACATCGCATTTCTGTTTTTGCCTACGGTTTTCATTCTTATCCGAGAAGAATAGAATGTCTAACCATATGTAGATGTCAAAACAAGGCAGTACAATCTCATTAATTTAGTTGTTTAAATAACCTGGGTATTAACCTGGCTAGTGCCAACCTTACGATAGGGCAGACCCGGGTGCAATATCTAACTGAGGCAGGAAATTATTTCAGTAGAAATATTGTTTGCATGTTTTCCTTTCTCCTTCTTATTATAATTTTAAGTTATGATATAAATAGCTTTGTTTGATTAAGAGTATATTAAGCTGTGGTAATTACTATCCTCTAACAGTTAGTTATCATCACCTAACTAAGCAATAAGGCTCTCCAGGAATTCAAGACAAAAACAGTACGTATACATTGAAAACTTTGGAACCATCTTAAATAAGTGTGAGTATGTAAAAGGGTTAACGTCTACTTTGAGTCGATCTACAAGTCCAATTTTTCATAGATTTAATTCAAATATTTAGTGAGTTATACTCACGCCAAGGATATACGAGTAATAGTCAAAGATCATTTATTAGTGCGCACAACAGATGTATTTCAGAAAGAACACATGTCAGTTTTTTTTTACTGTAGGGGTACTAATTATTTTTAAAATTCTGACCATGCAATCTTGCCAAAGTAACACGCATTTAATCAACATTTTCTGGAAAATCGACTGCCAGTTTCGTATGGTGCAATGGTGACTGCATGGTCGACCAGCTTGAATCCACACGGTTATCAAGAAAATGTGTCCTTTAAATTAAGCCATTTCCCAGCTAATTGATGAAAAACCGAGCCAAAAAAGATTAAAGCTGTGGCATAAAAGACTTTTTTTTTCTCGCTACTAGCTGGGGGTCTCCGAAAGCTTTCAATCTTGCGCATAATAGGTCTATAAGTTGAACGTTTTGTTTTCCCTACTGCTTCATAGAACTCGCAATGTTTCCCACTCAATATAACTCAATAGACACAGGAAACCTATACATCACAAACTGAGTGCTATCGTCTCCTCTTTGTACATTTATATCTAGGTTGCCGTGATATAATTATGGAATACCTATAGGCGATTGGATCGTGTTCCTTTTCCTTTATACTGCTTTTGCTTTCCTTTTCGGGTGAAGTTTCTTTATTACTGGGCGTAAAATATAATTTGTAACCGTACATTGTAGCCGTGGTTTCTACCAGTTTGCCAAGAGGTTTGTAAATCTTTGGTATCAAACAGCTTACTTTCGTTTACTTTACTGCAAAGAAAACGGAAGTGATACTCAACGGATCATTAATTAGCAGGGTCTTTTACAAATACTACGAAAGATTCTGTTAAGATAGATAATAGGTCGGCGTTAGATCGCGAGGCTAGTGACTTCTTTCTATTTCTACTGTTACGCATGAACTTTGATGTCACTTTTCATACATCATAAATTTATTGCACCCAATTTTTCTGGGGCGCTTTCCATTCAGCTCAAATATCCGCAACTTTTGGTTAGAAATCAAATGGAACGAACCATTTCCTGTATTTCGGTTCGGTCCGACCGGAATATTTGGGACCACCTTTGAAGGTGTTTCACTTTGACCACTCCACCCATTTCGGTCGGTCCGACCGAAAAGTCCCTTCCATTTGACAAAATTGTTGTCCCCAGTACCGCTCTTTTGTATCCTGCTTGCAGCAGGAACAGTAAGCAAACACCCTGGGGCTTGAAACGGATCTGTGAAACCGGAATGAACCGTTCCATTTGGCTCGTGGAATTTTCGAATTTTCAAACCAAAATGTTTGTTGAATGGAAAGCGCCGTGGCACTGGGGAGCACTGGGGTGTCTTTTTCAAATAGCCAATACCAGGGCCTTTTAGTGCCCCGAGATTTCTTGCAGAAAAGTACTGGGGAAGAGGTTGTACACATAAGTGCTTAGGAAGTCGGGGTAAAAATAACACTGAATCGTGAGTGGCAATACGAGGAATATCAAATTAAGCTCACTAAAACACGAACACGAATTATCACAGATAGAGAAACGAACAGACTCCATATTGAAGACAAGCCTAGGATTTATTTGTTAGAAATTATGTAGGCTCCTGCTACTGATGATCTTTAAACCCGGATTACTCGACACATGGTCTGGTCGCCTGGGATACCTGTGGTCCAGCAACACTTCCGCTTCGCATCCTAAGTGTCATGGGCCTTGTTCCTTTTAAATTATATGAAAATCGAGCGGTGACTGTGTCATTATTTATACCAGCTGCCCACGCCTGAACAATAAGCAAACACGCTGTGGCTTGGAACGGATCTGTAAAACCGGAATGGACCGTTCCATTGGGCACGTGGAATTTTCGTCATTTCAAACCAAAATTTTTGTTGAATAGAAAGCGCCCCGGCACTGGGAGGCACCGGGATGTCTTTTTCAAATAGCCGATACCAGGGCCTTTTAAAACCCCCAGATTTCTTGCAGAAAAGTACTGGGGAAGAGGTTGTACACATGAGTGCTTAGGAGTCGGGGTAAAAATAACACTGAATCGTGAGTGACAATACCAGGAATTGCTGGTTTTCAGTGTCACGCCATTCAAAATAGATCAAAATAAAAATCAAACCGTTCAATAGATAAAGTCCAGAATCTGGGAAATGAAAGGAGGTACATATACAAAGACCCTCGCCAAGATTCAAGTGAGAGGAATATTTCGAATACGAGATATCCGAAGAAATGTTTTACCCAAACTTATAGAGATTTGTATGGAGACGCCATGCTGGTGCTCAGCTGGATGAGCTCCAACATGGCGGAAGGAAACCAACAGAAACATCTGTTACCGAGTTTTCCTACAATACCGTGAATTTATTCTTCGAGAAACTCATAAGCATTAAAGTAATACTTTTTCTGATACATGAACTGTTTAGATAGCAAAATTTCCTGAAATAAGTCATCTTTTTAACCTACATGACAGCTCTCGTAGCCGTCATTTAAATGCCGTGTCACGCAGAAGCTTAGAAATTCGAGCGCACTCTATCACAAAACGAAGCACCCTATTGAAGCGAAAATTTGTATGAAAATTAGGTTTCAGCTGCTCCAATGCATCGTGAAAGTAAAATCTCGGTAGGATCGATAGTTTTTTAGTTGGAATTTTAGTGACTTCATGTGAAAACCAACAATATCAAATTAAGCTCACTAAAACACGAACACAAATTATCACAGATAGAGAAACGAATATACTACATATTGAAGAAAAGCCTGGCATTTATTTGTTAGGGCTGGGCTTCCTGTGGTCAAGCAACACTTCCGCTTCGCATCCTAGGTGTCATAGGTTTTTTTCCTTTTAAATTATATGAAAATCGAGCGGTGACTGTGTCATCATTTATACCAGCTGCCCACGCCTACAGTGTCATTTTTGTCTTTCTATTAGAGACTTCCACAGTGGTTTTTGTCAGTTGCCCTACGCTATGGAAAACGTGACAACCTCATCTGCCACAGTCCCGGACGGTATCCGAATCGGAGTTTGTGGTTTGGTAGGTGCCTTATATCTAAGTGCATCAATCGTCACGGTTACATTCAACGGCCTGTTGCTGTACGTGATGTTCAAGGATCCGCTAAAATGCTTTCGGCGACCATTTGCAGTGTACGTGACGGGATTGGCGATGACCGATTTTCTGTTTGGCGCCGTTCTTGGCCCCCTTTCAGCCAGAATAGAATTCTACTGTGTCAAGGACAAAGACGGCGAAACAACTTTCTACCACATCATCGATTATTTTATCGATAACTCTGCTACCGTGTTGATATTTGCCGTGTCAGTTGACAGGCTTCTTGCTGTCGCTTTTCCAATTTTTTACCGCGTCTCCGTCAAGAACACTCACGCGGCCATTGTCATTGTTTGCGCCTGGTCTTATTGCATGGCGTTCAGTTTAATTCAGCTAGCGGACGTCGCTGAAGAAATTTACGACACGGTGGATGTTCATATGTTTGTTACCTTTGCCCTAACGGCTAATGGAGTGATTTACCTTTTCATCTATCTCATTTTCCGCAAAAGAAGAAAAGCCTTCCCAGTACGAGACGACACATCTCAAAAACATGAAAAACAACTTAGGCATCTGAACAGGGAGAAAGAATTGGCCTTCACTGCGTTCCTGATACTTCTTGCTTTGGTAATAACCCAGATCCCCTATCTTGTAATGACAGTTATTGAGGCAAACTGTCAAAGTTGTACTGAAACCACATGGTTTTTCGTATGCCACAAGTTTGCAGACTTCCTTTTATGCCTAAGTGCTATTGCAAACCCTTATCTATATGGATGGCGAGTGAAGCAGTCGAGGGATTCATTAATGGCAGTGTTCTGTAGATCACGCTTAGAACCCGCAGATCCGGAAATTCCACAAAATACAAAGGAAACAAGAAATCAAAGTTAAAAAAAATAAGAAGAATATTGATTCTAATGATAATTATTGCTGAAGCACTTGTTTTTCCCTTTCTTAAGAAACTGCAATTGAAGTTCCTTATGTTTGTTTAATACACTGAACTGTAATTTTAGCTTAATAGTTAATGGCTTTCCCTTTATTAATTTTTAATGCCTATTGCTTGTGAATAGCCCTCTGCACACAATCTCAAGAAAAAGAATAAAACTTTACTTAAACTATAATGCTATAACTGGGTGCCTGATGCAGAACCATTTGGTGCTGGCCTAACTTATCATCCATTTTGCTCATCGCCTAGCTGTATCAGGACACAAGTTCAGTCCTGTTTCCGAAAATATACGTAAATTATATAACAGTCAATTCAAATTTTGAATAAGCTGATAATAGCAATTTAGCGATTTATGATACGCAGGCTATGAGAAGCCTTTGTAAAATTATATTAAGCGGGCCGTCTGTCATTATTATTAAGCCTGCTTTTGGTCCCTGATTGCCGGTTTAGCTTGCTGCTTTTAATGTATGAAATAATTTTTTAGTCTTCAACCAAATCGAATCGTAACTGTAAGTTACTATAGGACTGCAGATATATTGAACATTTTCGAATCAGAACTGTTTTAAGTCGTTTTTTAAATCTAATTTCGCTATTGTCCCTGAATCATTTTAAAATATCAGTATCTTTATTTCCTTTAGCGCAATTCCATTCAAATTAGAAGACCAATTTTCCTGCTTTTAATTTTCATCAGTTTGCTAGTGGCATAAAATTTATTCATAGTTTAGAAGCTGTGTAAATATTCCTTAAAACGACTCTACAGTCGTTTATCATCTACACCGTTTTCAGTTAGTGAAACTGATCAGTTCTGCCAGTCGTATTCAAATTAAAGTACGCACCAAAGTACGCTTACTCTGCTAGGCTAGCCATAACGGACCGTATAGTTTAGTATTATTTAAAGTGTTTTTTGGCGTGTAACAGCAAGCAAGGAAACGAAATAAATTAGTGTATTCGACGGGACTTTCAAATTTTTGACAGGTAAGACAGGAAGTTTTAACATTACATGGAGAAACCATGACTTAAGAATTCAGTTGCTGTCTGACGCTGAGAGATCGGTATTAAAAGAAAAAGGAACAAATACGGTGGAACGTCGATGTAACGAAGGGCCAAGGGACCGATATGTTCGCTGTAAAGGGGCTTCGTAATATCGAGGTTCTCATTTCCATCAGTAGTTTACTGTTACTGAGGCTAGGAATATCTTTCGTTATACCAAGGACTTAGTTGGTTTCGAGGTTCCACTGTAACCATATATTGTGACAATATATATCATTATCAAGCTCAGTGCAGTATTAGGAAATAATGACGAAAAAAAGAAAACACTATTAATTTAGTTGACAGATGGCCATAATTAGTCCTTTTCCTTTTCCCGGTGGAGGTACGTGTCCCAACCCAATACTGTACCAATACATAGACCATAGTTTATTACGGCGATTGTCGTTTCTTTCCCTCGTCCTAACAATAACTTTATGGCTTTTTTCATGATAACTAAAGCTTGGAATGTTAATTAAAAAGAGAGTTCATTCGATTCACTAACAAAAAATGCCTAATAAAATCATTTCGTTTGCAACCTTTTTTTTCGCATAGTGACGACCGTGGAGAAGAGGGGTGCTCAGCATAGTACGGTGAGGCAAAACTTGAAACGAGTACTAGTTTTTAAAGCTTCTGGCTTATAAAAGGGTAAAGATTTGGCGAGTTGAATTGTATGAAAAAGTAGGAAAATCTCCCAATCAAGTATTTAAAATAAAGTATTATATAATTGAAATATTTCAAACCTGAGAAACACTTAAAGGCAGTATAATTTAAATTTATTAAACGCTACAAGAAAGTGACAAAGAGTCTTGTCCTGTTTAATGATTAATCAGTACTTCCCCACTGTCAAGTACATCTCAGGCGCACTTCTAAGTTGTATTTACTATTAAAGCACCTGCCAAGGGGCTATTTGTGGCTCAGGTGTAAAGTTCCTCTAAGCGAAATTTATTCTTATTGTTATTGTTATTTTGGAAGGTCCGCTTTAGGAGAGATTTCCTTTAAGCTTTTACAGTTTCAAATAACTTATGATTACCAGAGTTTGACGATAACAATAAAGAGAATCAAATTTACGCGCAAACCTAAATTTGTACCACTTGACCAAGTTTTCTCCTTAATTGTCGTTTACTGTTTATTTCTTCTACTCAGAAATAAGTGCAGTTTCGCGCCAGTTTTATCCATGGATAGGAATTGTCCTGGACAGTTTTATCTGCTTATTTTCTATTCTGAGAAATCGTCAACTTGAACCTGACGTTTGGCGTTTGTCGTAGACGTGAATCTTAATATCTCTATTAACTCTAACTAATGCTTCACAATAGCACGCGCGGGGAAAAGGATTGCCTGTCCGAGCTGAGAGGACTATAAAACTGTTCTTCGCCCTCTCTCGTTTAGCGCGTGTTATCATCTCTCTTGCACGATTCTTCTGTCTCAAAAACGCCCGCCAATTTGTCTGGGATTTAGGTTGTCTTTCAGAGATTGTCTCTGATTCTACATTTAAAGCTTTTAACAAACAGGCCGGAGAAAAACGCAAAAAAAAAAATTATGCCGACATTTTGCATCAGGAATAGAAGGCAGTGTGTGTAATACACACTTCCCGTTTTACAGAAAGGAAGAAAGCAAACTCAGAGAAGTCAAGAACTGAAGTTGTCTTGAGTAGACTATTCCTATTTCGACATAGACATTTCTATTAGTATACGGTACCGAGTCTGTTTGTTATTTATACCGCTCTTCAGAGCCGAGTTTTGCTTTTCGCAAATGTGTTTGTTGGCTGTTAAGAAAATGAGAAGCAAACAACGAAATTGCAAGTCATGGTTATTACAAAATGAAAATCCTACCCTGTTCGGATATACATACAGAGAACACCCGCTAATAAGAAACTACTTTTTTAAAGTCTGGCAAAATGGGTTCTCGTATTAATTTTGGGGTACTTAATGGCAATTTAGGCTAAGTAGGTTTTTAATTTTTATGAGGGAGATAATAGATTGTTGATTATATACCAGAAAAATAAATAAACTTTTTATTTCTTCAGAATTAACTGAACTAACACAACTGATTTCCGAATCCATGTACAGTTTAGTAGTCTTTTCCTGTTATTTAAATTTACAACTCAAAGTTACGCTCCCTTGTTGACTGAATTATTTATCATCATTTAACATCAACCAATATATAAGAACCTTCTTGATCTTGCTTGGCTAAACAGGTTCTTGTATTTTGGGGTATTAAAGTGGCAAATTTCTGCCAGGTGTTTCTTAATCCACCGGTTCTTATTAACGGGAGTTTACTCGTGAAAGGTCCGCTAACATCTTACGCTGTATGGTTATATGCACACCCCATGGCCAGATAGGTAGGGTAACAAGCGGCGGGTCACCCCACCTATCACTTATCATGTACGCCTTGAAGAACCAAATTTTAACATGAAAACTTATGGCCAGCGAGCGTTTTCCGTTACTGCCCCCCGCCTATGGAACAAGCTCCCCTTTGAAATTCGAGCTTGTTCTGATGTTAATCTTTTTAAATCTAAGTTGAAAACGTTTCTTTTTAAAAAGGTATATGACATTTAGTTTCATCATATTTGTTTTTGTTTTCTTTCCCAATATGTACAGTAGGGTTATATGTAAGCTTGTGATTAATGATATTCTTATGTCCTTTTTTACATTGTAAAGTGCTTAGAACAGCGATGTGTAAGCGCTATATAAATTCCATTATTATTATTATTATTATTATTATGTAAACGTGATCAAATTAAAATGAGAGATTAATGTGGACAGGTGGGTTACCCCACCGAAGCAGGTTACCTCACCTACCTGAGGTCCAAACCTCCGTGGAAACAGGCCCTTAATATTTAATTTGCACTTTATATCAATACAGAAATAATTCAAAACAAGACGCTTTGGGAGCGTATATTTGGGCGTCGTTTTACGACGTTTACAAGATGTCTTTTATGTGTAGAGTTGTACAGTCGAAGCTCTTCTTGCCACCACTCTCGTAAGCATCCAGCACTTGTTACGACCACATTTGTGAAACCCCGTTTGAACTGTGACTTAAACGTTTTAATGAAAAGCTATCGTAAGCGACCACGACCACTTTCAGGATTACCCAACGGGACTTTTTTTTGTTTTTAAGCTCTCGTAAGTGACCACTCAGCGACCACTCAGTCTTTCGCATATGAATCAAAACTTTCATGAAACTGCACACTGAGGTAATGGTCTAAAAAATTTAGCCTTGTCTATATCAGGTGTAAAGACACTCAGACATTAAACATTTACTAATATGGAGAAAGGGGTATGAAGATGTTTGGAGGGGGGTGAAATTTTGGGTGTGCGGGTTCGGGGAGCTTTGAAAAATCGGTGAGGTCAAGGGAGAGGGCGTAAAATCTGGCTAAAAAACTAAAGTTTTGGTAAAACCGGCAACCTAAACGTGCAACTTGTTTTGCAACATTGCTGAAGAACAAGTTGAAAATCGATGTTGCGCGTTTTTCTAGCCACGTTCAATCCTGTTAACAACCTGATTTGTTGCAAGACAGGTTTGATATGGGTGGTAAAACACGCAACATCGCTATTCAACTTGTTTTGCAGTGTTGTTGCATGACAAGTTGCGTGTTTTTTGTTGCCCGTTTTTCCGTACCTTAAGGGCCTGATTATCGAGGCACCTTAGTTATAAACGCAACAAAAACAGTCAACGTTGCGATTTCATGACAACCAAGCCTGCACAGTTAGTTCGAATCCCAGTTTTATGATGCCGAGTCCCGGACGAAAATTTTCTAAGTAATCACGCTTGCCGAGCAGCCCAATTTACATTCAGCGCAATGTAATTGCAACCTTCAGAAGCTCCATCTCTTGCGTCCATGTTCAAAAGAAGCTAGTACTTTGCTTGGTCAAACGTTGGAAAAACCGTGGAAGGGTTTATTCGAAACTGGCCTATTCTTAGTTTGCAATCACGTAACAGGGCTGTCATGTTGGTTGACAAAACAAAACAAAACAAAAATACTTTTGCTCCCGGCGGTAGAAAAACGCTCTCTTTCTTATCAACGAAAATGGTCCCGTGACTTCAACTAACGTATATAATATGCTCGCCCAAGTTTGACCAGACTCACAAATTTAAACTCTTTTAAACCAGAACTAACGTTAACCAACAGCTTATGGCTGGTTTCGCAAGCGGGGTAAGATTAATCGAATCCAGTGTTCTAGCTGCTGGCTATCCCCGGGTAAGAACGGTCGATATTAGCAGACCCTAAAAGTGTTTGGAAGGGGTGTCAGAAAACCATCATTTACTTTGAGCAAAGTGTAGTTTGGTACCCAACATTTCTGATAGCACTAACCATCATTTAACCCCTCAATCCCAGATAACAACGACATATCTGATTAATTTTAAATTGAACATGAAGGCTAAGCCCAACTGCATGGCAAAAAAAAGTGCGATATTTTCCTCAATGCTGTCTTTTTTCAGACCTTACAAAACGAACGCAATTTTTCTACTCTAACTTCGAGCGGTCTCATCGACCATTTTTAAACCTTTATTACCAAATTCACCATCTATAGCCGCAATTTTTGCTAACTGAATTGGACAGGAGTATGCGATAAAATACGACGTTTTAGAAATATCAAAAAAATGTTGTTTTAAAAATTACACTGACGGTAAAACGTTTTTGTTTTTACTTTGCCAAAACCATACGATGGTTGGAGAATCCGGGTATCGACCCCGGTACCTCCCGCATGCTAAGCGGGCGCTCTACCATTTGAGCTAATCCCCCTTCAGTCACACTGCGAAAATCATTTAATGTAGATTCTGCTCGCAGGGTGTAGCAATCGCCCATCGTTCTGCTGATATAATAAGAAACGTGCTTGTTGTTGTTGTTGTTTTTTTTTTGTGTGTGTGTGTGTGCGCCTGATTTAAGGTGAGTGGCCAGCCCCCAGTGGGATAAGTGCAATGGCGCCAAACAAAACACTATAGCAAAAGCCACAAGACACATCACAAACAACGGACGGGTATGGAGGGGGAACCAGTCCACCCAACTCGCCAACGTGTCGAACCTCGCCCACCAGCAAACATTAAACAAAATACGAGGCAACAAAAACATTAACACAGCAGGAGGATGTCGAATACATCAACAACGGATCAATCGAGGAACGAAACAAATTACTGTCAGGGGAACTTAGCAGGCCGACCAGAAGGCAGGGGGTCAGCAGCATTTTCAAAAATAGTAAACTCACACCGCATAAAAGATGCTTTCTTCCTCGGAACCTGACGACGAACATATTTCACGCAACGATCGTATACTCAAAGGAGATCGAATCCACTTCTTCAATGGAGCGGGAGAGAGAACCAAAGTCCAAGAAGACTTGAGAATCAGGACATTCGAATACAACATAACCAGAACCAGAACGGCGGGAACCCCCCCCCCCCCCCCCCCCCCGTTAGTTCGTAGACAGGCAGCCAGAAGACTTTGCAGTAACAGGAACGGGCGTTTTAGAAGCAGGAACAGACTTAAAGGAAGCAGGAAACAACGGACTTTGTAACAGAAGACTTTGCAGCAGCAGGAACGGAGACCGCGAGGGAGAAGGAGAATCAGATTGACTATGCAGCTCATCAAGCTCGTTGTCCTGGAGATCGACGGGGGACTCAGCAGAAGACTCGAGAGTCACACGAGAAGACGGAGGAGGTGAAGCCGAAGCAGCACGCCTCCTGGAACTGGAAACCAAGACAGAAGTGGGAACAAGACTGAGCACTCGTTGTCACCATAACAGGAACCAGACTCATAGGCGGAAAGGTCAAAGAAATCTGGTTCTCTTCTTCATCGGCAGACATTGAAGGATCGGCACCGGAAACAGAAACAGAATCAGTAGCATGAAGGAACAGGAGGAACGGAATCAGAGGCGGGGGCAGCAGCAGGCGGTTGAAGGGAGGCACGCTCGCGAGCCATATGCCCAGGCTGACGGCAACGACGTCAGACACCACTAAAAGGACAGTCTTAAACGCAATGACCAGGCGAGCAGCACACCGGGAAGACGTGAGGCTGGCCTTGATACCACAAACGAACATCATAACCGGCGATGCGGACTCTAGACGGTGTAGAAGGCCTAAATGTAATAAACGGTCCTAAATGTAATAAAGTCCTTTATTATATACATACTGAGAAATACTCACCAAAAAGCTATGTCGTAAATTTTCGTACGCAAATTAGTTCTAGCCAATCAGAGGAGCGAACGATGGTTTTTCCCACGTGAAAAAAATGATACGTCCAATCAGAATCGCGAACGATGTTTTTTCACGTGTGAGAAAAATGATACATCCAATCAGAAGCCACAGAGGTGTGTGAGTTTCGCGCCAAAATTCCCGCTTTTTATTGCAGCTTGCAGCGCCGCTTCGCACACATTCAACGAGAAAAGTTTTACTCAAAGAGTTTTTCTCGCTAAAAAAGTGAAAAACATTTCGGAAATGGAGTGAAATAGTTTCGTTTGTTTCACTGTCGACAAAGAAAACGATAGAGAGCCGGCGAAACAACAGCGGAAAGGGATAAACAGCACGAGACGTAAGCTTTTGTTGTGCTTTTTGTCGGAGCTACTTTGCCTTAAGCTTATATTAAACCGGCATTTTACCTAAATTCACTCATTTCAATTGTGCATTGAGAACAAACAGTTAAGATTACTTATAGTTCTTGGATTACCTCATATCCTCAGCTTCATTTATGTTTTTAACAAACGTTTTTACTAAAAAGCTGATACTTCGTTTTCGTTGACATTTTGCGGTAAGTGTGTAGCGGCAAATTTTAGCATTTTTGAAAGATTTAAAACAAAAAGGCGGCCAAAATGATGAATGTCTCAGTATGTATATAATAAACACAATACCACATGGAAAGTGCTTTGTACGGTATTTACGCACTCGTTGTTTTTGTATCAGAAATCTTACTCGTTCGCAGCGTTCACTCGTTCGATTTCTGATACGTCAACAACTCGTGCGTAAATACCGCACTCCAGCACTTTCCATGAAGTATTCTCTATAAATGTAATAACATTTTAAAGTCCTAAATGTAATAACAATTTGCCCTAAATGTAATAAACTCTTAAGCTGCCAATTACAGTAATTACATTTAGGACTTTATTACATTTAGGACCGTTTATTACATTTAGGCCTTATACAGACGGCAGGTCCTTGGCCACACGAGTACCGTTGAGAATATAGGAAATATAAGGGTAGGCCTGAGGAGTCAACGAATGGACGACGCTATAACCACAAAGGAAGACTTAGACTGTTTCATCTGGGACCTCGCACGGAAGATCACGCACGTAAACCAGTTGGGTACGGGCATCGGGAGCAAAGAGGAGATTGGCACCCCGGAAACTGATACCACGAGCAAGCGCAGCATCACACTGAGCTGATTCCCGGTACGTTATATGTTGTAATAAAGATATTTAGATGAAGTAAATTACTGTCACGCGGTCCTGCAGGTGAATTCCATTATGCTCTGAACTGGGAAACAACTTTTACCCCTGCAATCAGTTATTGGATAGCTAGTTTTGTTATCTTAGCAAAACGCCGGTGACCGAAAAAACTATTTTGTTTTAAAGTTGGTTGTCGAAGTGACGTTATATATTTCACTGTTTATTGAGTAGACAGTTGGTAGTTTTAATTTGTAAAATAATTAATGGCATTTAATCTGCCTTCTTTTCTTTAACCAACTACAGGCGTTCAAATACTGACAAGCGAACAGAATTGAATTGTTCGGATTATAATCCCAAGTAGACCACGAAAAGAAATTGAATTAATTTTATATTTTTTTCCTTTTTTTACTTAAGAATATATTCTTTGTTTTAGACATAATTTTACGTTGGATGGCAATTTATTTGTCGGGCACAAAATACTCTTGAGGCTCTAGTCGCTCTTTTCCTTTCACGATAAGGGTGATGCGTTCACTTTAAAAACGCTTTTTTTTTTCAACACTATTAATAGGTTTAAGTATTGTGAACATAAGAGTACATAATTATAAATTTCAGATGTTTATACGACAGATAGAATTTTTTAATAAAGTGGTTGATTGAAACTATCGTAAACTTTTACTTTAATTATTTTCTTTTTGGAAAGTTTTTTCAATTTTTTATTCTTTTTGTTTGAGCAGTAAAATCGTTCCTACTAGAAAAAGTGTTACCACTTAAGACAAAAGAGGCTCTGTACCGTTCCCTCATTTTGCCTACGTCTTCTTAACAAGATAGGCAGGACGAGCCTGAAAAGTAGAAGGGTAAAAGTCATTATCATCGCCTTTACATGAACAAGTGCCTTAGTAACTTGTTTTTCTTGCCGTGTTTTAATTTTAGGCAGTAATTCCGCTATTTCCTCTTCGCCAAACGTGTGAAATGCTTCCGCCACTTTTGTTTTCGACTGCCAAAACATTGCAACCTCGTCCCCAGGGCTTCTCGATTACTGTCCCTTTTTCTTCCGTCTTCCAAATTTGGTCAACGCTAGCGACGCTAGCTGGTTAATTATGAAGAATAAGCTGTGGGATTTGAACCAATCAGAAACAGTAAAATATTTTGAATGAATAATAATCGATCTTATTTCTTACTTTTATTTTTCTTCAGGAGTAATTGGGTCAAAACCAAAAGCTCTCGTGGAATCTTTTAAGTAATGTCAATTCAAACAATTCAGCTTTCACCAAAAGCAAGAAGCAAATTAAATTCCTCCCAAAAGAATGGACATGAGCCAGAGGAAAACTTAAAAAGCACGTCACCTCAATGAATTAAGAACCTGAACCCCGATACAGTCGAGTGACACTGGTCAGGAGATGCGCTATTTTGAAGCTTTCAATTGACCATAGCATGGATGTCCAATATCAAGTTAAAAACAAATTGTATATGTCTTGGACTCCAAGCTAGTAAGTGTGACACTGTCTCACATCCGTTTTTTGTGAGACACTAGAAGAGGTGGCGGACGTACGGACAGATTTAGCCACATTTTACTACCCAGGAGGAGGAAGTGCTTCGCGCGCGAAAGAGTTCGCTAAAATTTGTTCTATGCCTGCTTCCAAGAAATACTTTTGTGATAATGACACTCTTACACTAACTATAAAGACTTCATTTGGCTAAAAATAGTTAATATCTTGGATTTTTTGGCAAAAAGACTGTGTTTCTAAATTTAAAATTTCTGCTATTTTTGGTCTTGGTGTCAACACAATTAACATTTCCGAATCATTTCTTGTACCCTTGTGACGAAAAACAAGCAGATCGAGGAAAATTCAGATTGTGACTCGAAGGCTTAACCCTTACGAAAAATCTCACATGTCAGCAACCACGCAAAATCGAAAATTTGATAAAAAAAAAAAAAATGGCAGGTTTAAGGAAAGAAAACAATTGAGGCTTCTTTTGCAGTGACTGAAGCACAGATTACGTAAATCATTACTCGCAAAATATCACAAACGTACAAAAGAACCAAACGATGAAACTCACAAGGACACTGTTTGCCTACTTGCTTTGATCTGACGGAAACTGCATAAAGACCCGAAAATTAAGCGCAAGCTGACCCGTTATAAGCAAATTGGTTACTCTTGCAGTTTGCAGAAGAGATATGCAAAAACAGAAAAAAGGAGAAACAAGAATTATGGTTCGTGTAAGAATTGAACTCACAGCCTTTGCGTTATCAG
>OZ037784.1:18629360-18724360 GCA_964035525.1 Porites cylindrica
ATTAAAAGAAAAATCGACGATAAAAAAAGTAACACGACCTTTCCATGACTTCATGTCATCATTATCAAATGCGAAGAAAATTAGCATGAATTGGTGATATATATATACAAAAAAAGAAAGTGTCAGGAATATGTAAAGTTAAATTGAGGCGTGAAAATGGAGCAACTAACAGTTAAATAAAAAGTTTCCCCCAGATGGAGTCCCCTTTAGTGTTTAATGTTGGTCTTTTGTTTATATTGATAAGAAAGCATTTCGAAGATTAATCACTCAAGCTTCCCTCGGCATTTCTTCAGGACCGACCATAAAGTTTGTGTTAAGATTCATCCGTTTCAAGTTGTGTTGAAATGCTTGCCAATAACGGAATGTTTTTGTTCCTCTACACGCTAATGGAGGTGACGGCACGTGTAACCAATATAATTTGCATCGCACAAATCACATTTGAATTCATAAACAACATTCTGCTGGTTCACTAGCGTAGGCTTTAATTCCGTTTCTCGTAGATCATCGATGATCTTTTTGCTTGTAAAGACTGGCTGCAAAGGGTGATTGATCTTCCTTTCAAGATCGCACAACTGTCTCCGAAGTTGGTCGGCAGATTTCTGATCCTTGTAGGGCAAGGTAATCCGAAGGTGGCTGTCGGTGGGCGTGTGGTTAAGGTCTCGGGGTTGTTGGGCACTGTTAATGGCTGATTCGATGAGCTACCTGGGATATTTTAATATCAAGAATATCCCTTTCGAGGTTTTACATTCCTGCGAGAAGATATCTTGGAAAAACACAACTTAAAACGGATGAATCTTAACACAAACTTTAAGGTCCTCAAGAGATGCTGAGGGAAGATTGAGTGATTGATCTTCGACATGCTTATCATCAGAAACAAAAGACCTACATTAAACACTCAAGCTGACTCCATCGGGGCGAAACTTTTTTTTTAATTGTTAGTTTGCTCCATTTTCACGCCTCAATTTAACTGTATATATTCCTGACACTTTATTTTTCTGTATATATATCACCAATTCATGCTAATTTTCTTCGCATTTGGTAATGATGACATGGAGTCATCGAAAGGTCGTGTTACTTTTTTATCGTTGATTTTTCTTTTAAAATGTATGTCGAAATCGATCGTTATCGGAAATATTGCCTGCTCTTTTTTTAGTCTCTCTCCTTCTGATTGTAAGGTTTCAATATATTACTATCTTTCAATCACTTGCAAATGTCTAAATGTATTTTCTCAACCCTATTTTATTATAATATCACTATAAAAGTGGCCTTTGAATGATTTATCATCCGTGTGCGAAAAATGAGGAAGTATTTCCTCTCCTTCCAAACCTGAATACTGATGTTGAAAACTGATATAGATTTAAGACCCGAAAAATTGACCAATCACAACGCGCATACGTATTAAAAGATATACTAAATATTGTTCAGAACTTACTCGAAAATCAAAAGATACAAAACTGGCAAAATCAGATATTTATGGCTATTTACAGGAAACGTAATATATTCTAAACCGCTGACTTTCATCTTTTTTAACGCCAAGAAATGATGCTACATTTTATATTTAAAAAAGTATTAATGTTCACATTCTTGTTTCCATGTATTCTTATGCAATTCTTATGCAGGTCAACTCTAAACAGGCTGAAGAGGCTTGATGATGGCAACAAAAGTGGGAAAAAAAATAGAAGCGTATCTGTTTAATGAAATACAAGTAATATATCATTATTCGCAGCTGACGCTGTGCTGTTAATTGATCTACCCTCATGAGGTGTTTTTAAGAAGTAGTGAACTATTTTCTACAAATGTCGTCAAATTAAATGCTCGAAACCTAGAAGTAATTACTGAAAAGTTCAATTCAACTTAAGATTGAAGACTGTGTCGTCGTCGCCGAGAAAAATCGCAAATGGTTTCCAGGAAGTCGCGTAGCAACTAAAGTACACCATCAAATGCACCGTCAACAAGAAAATAATGTATATGATGATGTGATTATGTTATTGATCATAAAGCAGGTTATTTACGACATTTACGTATATGGCAGCTTAAAAATTGATGTGGACCTGCTACAGCAATATACAGACAGCACATCGCATTTCTGTTTTTGCCTACGGTTTTCATTCTTATCCGTAAAGGATAGAATGTCCAACCAGTTGTAGATGTCAAAACCAGGCGGTAGAATCTCATCGTCAGTTGTTTTAATACCCTTGGTATTGACCTGAAAGTTCAATTCAACATAAGATTAAAGGCTCAGTGTCGTTTTCGCCAAGAAAAATTGCAACTGGTTTCTAGGAAGTCGTAACAGCTAAAGTACACCCTCAAATGCACCGTCAACAAGAAAATATATGATTATGTCATTATTTCATTGATCATAAAGCAGGTTATTTACGTATATGGCAACTTAAAAATTGATGTGGACCTGCTACAGCAATATACAGACGGCACATCGCATTTCTGTTTTTGCCTTAGGTTTTCATTCTTATCCGAAAAGAATAGAATGTCTAACCATTTGTAGATGTCAAAACAAGGCAGTACAATCTCATCAGTTGTTTTATTACCCTGGGTATTGACCTGGCTAGTGCCAACCTTACGATAGGGCAGACCGGTGCTATATCTAATTAAGCTAACCGGACTGAGGCAGCTAATTAATTCAGTAGAAATATTGTTTGCTTGTTTTCCTCTCTCCTTCTTATTATAAAGGTTTCAATTAATGTATAACTGTCTTTCAATCGCTGGCAAACTTCTACATGTATTCTTGTTAACCTACATGTAACTTTATATCGACCTTCTATTTCTTTACATATTTTAAAACTGGCCTTTGAGTGATTTGTCATTCGTGGGCCGGAATAATTAATTGTAAGGAAGTACGGTACTGTTTCCAAAACTGGATATTGATGTTCAAGGTTCAAAGGAAACAAAATGAACGTTCAAGGTTCAAAATGAACCGATGATCAATTCAGCTCTCTTCTCTACCTTGACAACAAAATATTTGTAAGGTATAATATAAATAGCTTTGTTTGATTAAGAGTATATATTAAGCTGTGGTAATTACTATCCTCGAACAGTTAGTTATCATCACCTAACTAAGCAATAAGGCTCTCCATGCAGGAATTCAAGACAAAAACAGTACGTATACATTGAAGAATTTTGCAACCATCTTAAATAAGTGTGAGTATGTAATAGCTTTAACGTCTATTATGAGTCGGTTGACAAGTCCAATTTTTCATAGCTTTCCAATATTAGTGGGTTATACTCAAGCTAAGGCTGTACGAATAATGGTCGAAGATCATTTATTAGTGCGTACATTGCCAAAGGAACACGATCGAACAGATTTTTTGGGCTCTGGGCATAGAACTAAGAATTATTCTAAGAAGCTGATGTATCATAGAATACGACAAAAGTTTATTCCCCATCGGCGATCGATGTTTCCTGGAATCTATGTTAAACTTTAGTTGGTAAAAGGGTAGGCTATATACGAACTTAACCTCAAATATTTTTTCATGACAAGTTGAGATCAACATGAAAAGATTTTTTACCATGCGAGGAATTTAGTAAAGTTCAAAAGAGAAAAATATAATAGAGGCTCCTTGGTTTATTTAATTTTTGTGTAGAAAAACGCCAACCCACGGAACAATTTTGCCCAGCATACCACTTGCTTTGAGGCAAGAGAAATAACTATATGATAGTGTGGAAAGGAGCGATGTAGCATGGCATGGTTCAAATAAACAGGAACAGACCAATTAGCATGTCCCTTGCATTAAGTTTAGATTCACTAAGGTTGGATTCGGCGTCTAACTGGCCATGGAAAGAGGGTTTTTAAAGATTCCATGCGCTTCTCAGAGAAATCTTTACCGAATCGAACTGTTGTACTGGTGACCTTTGATTATATTCATGTTTCTTATCTCTCCGTTAGATGGCCATTCGAGTACTGTTCTTGGCAGCTAACCTACCTGTTCTTTTGGGGGGGTTGCTTTGGAAGTGGGAAGTTCCACGCAATGGCGAAGAGTTAACAAAGGGCCTCAAACTTTTGGGATTGAAGCCAGGTCCACTGGGCTACTTCAATTCCTTCTACATGGCCTTTACCAAAGCAGAAGCGGACAGATTTCCCAACCTGGTGTCCTACCACTCGAAGAAGGATGTTGAGAAGGATGAAAATCTACAACATAACTCGGGAATCTCAAGTCCTTTTGCATTCAAACAGGAGCAGATTAAGGAGGAATGAGTCTAGCGACAGCGACTCGACGGACGGGTCGACGGGCCCCTCCTTCCCCGTTACTGAACCTAGAGGTCCTTGTGAGTCTAAAACAGAAGGGCTTTGTGACATTTGTCCAGCTACAACTAGACTTGGACCTGATAAGAGACCCGAGTTTATGAACGTGATGGTGTGTAGAGGACAGCAGTCCTGTGGACAAGGTTCCGTGAGAGGCGAGTGCATAAAAATTCTGCCGTGACTCAAACGTTCTTACAGAGAGTAGGTGTGGATGAATGGGAAACTTACTTACAGGAAATTACTTTGTGCTGCGAATGTGCACTGTTCGGCTAATATGACGTAATTGTAAAAGAAATTTCATGATTCCTCAGCCTGTAAGCAAGTAATCGTTGACGAATAAAATTCCCAACCAGCGATATCATGCAACATTCTATGCGTACCAAATTTTGACAGTTTAGTCACGGCTAACGGTTAACCCTATTCAGATTTGGGAGGGGTCTTTTGAGTCACTCCCCTGCCCTTCGCTAGAAAGTTGATGACTTCAGTACTGTTTAAGCTATGACCACCAAACTTGGCCACTTTTACTAAAGTTATATGCCTTGAGAACATTTGAAAGTCGTCGTCATGTGTACGTGTAGGTCATTATTGACGTTACCATGGCATCCGAAAGTTTTGACAGCCATGCCTTTCACAATGTGCCTTTTTTTCCTACAAAAAGGCCTAATTTCATCGGCCTATGTCCGTGCTTCCCTTACTCTGCAAAGTTTTAGAGCGACAAGCGTTTAATGAATTATGTAATTATCTAACAGAGCATGATCTCGATACTGAGAACCAATCCGGATTTCCTAAATACCATTCCTGCCAGTCATTATTGATCAAGGTAACTGATTTTCTACTAGGCAGCATCGATAGTGGGAAGATCGCTGCATGGTTTGTCTATGATATTTCTAAGGAAAGCCTTTGATCTTGTTGATCACCAAATACTCCTGGAAAAGGTACAGTTATACGACCTCGGTACGACAGTGGTAACCTGGTTTCAATCGAATCCTATCTCAGCGACAGATATTTTCAAGTCAAAATCGGTAAAGTTCTTTCCTCCAAAACGCCACTTCAATATGATCTAGAGTCCCCAGGGATCAGTACTACGCCCCCTTATATTTATAATTTATATGAAAGATCTCCCCGCTTCACCTGAATGAAACGCACATTGATTTTTTTGCTGACAATGCTACACAGTACTCTTCAGATATGACATTTCAAAACGTCGAAGAAAACCTAAACACTGACATTCAGCCTATAGTTCTTTGAAATGCTAAAAATAAAATGGTTCCAAAAAAAAAAGAGGCCATGATTGTGCCGTAATCAAGTAAAATTTCAAAGCTTCCAGATCATCTCAGTATCACCATTAATGAATCACAAATTGAAACAGTACCATCAGAGAAATTATTGGGTGTTCATATTGACCCAACGCCGAGCTGATCCACGCATATTAATTACATATGCAAAACGTTTTTCCAACGGCTGGGTATACTTCGACGCATTCGACACAACCTGACATATAATGCCCGCTTAGCCTTCTACAATTGCCTTCTACTGTCAGTAATGGATTATTGCTATGTAGTATGGGCCAATCCATCAAAAGGAAATCCTGATAGGATTTCTCGCTGAGAAAAAAGCTGCCAGACTGATGTTAGATCGGGAATCCAAAGCTCCCTCGCTACCTTTGATTTCTGTAACTTGGATGGTTCCCAATTCATGACAGAATTAAACTTATGCATGCTCCTATTGTCTTTAAAGAGCTTTAGATGGTCTATCGCCAAGTTATATATTAACTGACTTGACATTACCTTTCACTAAAAGTACATAACATCGATACGCATGGAGCCAGGGGAAACTTGAAACTCCCGAAAGCCAACGCTAACTCCGACAAACGTACCTTTGCTTTCCTCGCTTCTAGTTAATGGAACTTGCTACCGGATAGTGTTAAAACTTCAACATCGCTTTCCTCGTTTAAAACAAACTTTTCGAGGATGGCCTTCTCCAATCTCAAAGAAGTCTGACTCTTTTCTGTACAGACTCGTACATGATGTCCATAACTAGGGAATGTCATGTAGAGGCACCTCTTTTGTATTCTGGTGAATAGTCTTGTTGTTGTTGTTGTTGATTTCTAGTTTTGCTTATTCATTTATAGCGTTACACTTTATTTTGTAATATTTTATCAAATTCATTATGCAGGCTTGTTAGTGGGTCGACTGATTTAAGAAAAAAAAACATTTATTTAAAATGACCAAATGTCAGACGCTGGCTTCAGTTTGTCGGAATTTCACAACTTGCACAGTTTTTGCTTCATACGCATTCTTTTGAACAGGGACCAATTTTTCTATCACGATCACCTCCATTTCCTAGGGTTTTAATCAAAATTGAATAGAATTACATTTATACATAAAATGGCGGATCCCAGATGGTGGACGGTTCCAGATCCTTCTTTGGTAATAAATGACGTCATTATAACATCATTGCTCTTGCTAAAAGTCATCAATGTGTTAGCCAACTTCTGCATTCCAATTTCCTCATGTTGTTCATTCTGTTTAACACCTTACTATTTAAGTATTTATTACTATTCAACATCGATGGAATTTGGGTTCTTCAAATAACATTAACATTATGACGTCAAAATGACCTGAAATTACATCACCGTGTCAATCAAGTTATGCTTAGAAGTTGGAAATGGAGGGTAATAAATATTCTGTGTAATTTTAGTGGCAGTATCACAAGCGGTTTTGAAGTTATAGAGGAAGACAAAAGACTTTTGAATCGTCTTTCCAAGGACAGTTAGTTGCCGAATCCATACCCGTGGCGTTGAAAATAATTCTGTTGCAATTAGTTTGATGCTGAACCTCAAAACTGCCTACTTGTAGATTGACTGGACTAAATTGCTATGACGCCTGTCAAACTTCAAATGTTTGGCGGCGTAACATGTCACGTTCACGTGAAAGTAGACCACTCGGGTCACGAAAACAGCAGACAAAAATAACCATCGTAGCACGCGCGCAAACTCCAAATAGATTTCAAATGATTATCATACGGGCTAGCGATTCGCTCTCTTGCTCGTTCTTTCTTGTAATTTGTAATTAACTCGAAGTCATTTTCATCAACTGTTATTGAACTCATCACTGAGTTTGCTTACTTCTTCTTCTTTGCCTCGTACATTTTTTTAATCCAATCTAGTATTTTCAGAAGATGGCAAAGTTGTTATTAGTCTCAGTCATTTATTTGAAAATATTAGGCGGATTAACTTCCGATTTATCCTGGTTTTATATTATTTCTATTCTTTTTCGCGATTTAATTTCAAATAAATCATGATGTCTAGCTTCTGCTTTAGATGGTCAACCAAACTGGTGTCTAAGGTAACATTTATTTTTTTGCTGTTGAATCATGAGATTTGCACACAAACACGAACTGGTCCAGGGACAAAAACCAAATTAACTGAACCTACATCAAACCTTGAGAAGATTACCAAACACCTTGGTTACGCATGGTGCTCCACGCCCTTAACTCATCCGTAAATGTTAATGTCGCCACCTTTATGCCCACAAACGGTCTGCTTCCTCTGGCCCGAGAATCCCATGACGAGAAAATAAAGACCTCGACAGCTCTTCATTTGCTTTACCACAGGTTATTTTGCATTTATTAATTTATTATAACAACCTGTCGAACCACACAAACAAAGGGGCAGCCACTATTCCATTTATGTTCTTGTCGGGGCCTGTTGGTCTAGTGGTATGATTCTCGCTTCGGGTGCGAGAGGTCCCGGGTTCGACTCCCGGACAGGCCCTTTTTGACAAACATGTGAAGTAAAAGACAAAACTTATCTCTTATTTTAACAGACCTAAAAGAAGAAGATTTGGCGGAGAACTCTCGGATGTTTACCGGTTTCTGGGTAATCGAGTTCGATGTTTTTCAGTCGGACCCGAATATCAACTCGGACCCGATTTCGTTTTATAGAGCACGATAACAAATCGGGTCCGTTTTCTAGTCGGGTCCGATATGTTTCAGATCGGATTCCAAAACTAATCGGGCTTGAATTCTTGTTAAATCGGGCCCGATAAAGTAATCGGACTCGCTTTAAATTAATCGGGCCCGAATTGTCTTAAATCGGGCCCGATTTCTGAATGTCTGATCCTGTCAGAGGGAAACTCAATCGGGTCCGATTTCTCGGTAAATCGGACTCGATCGTTTTGACAGTCAAAATGGGGGGGAGGGGGGAGAGGGTAGGTAGAGAACATCTTCAAAGTACGGAAAAAGGTATATTTTTCAAAGGAAAAAGTAACGGAAATGTTTCTTCATAAATAGAAAGGTGGAAGTTGTTATCTCGTCGCTTCTCGTCCCTAGGGAAAAAAAACAAAACAAAACAAAACAAAAAAGACAGCTGGTAACGTAAAATAACCACTGGTAATTCTCATGACGGAGAGGCTGCTTAATGTTTCCGCCAACCCGAAGATGTCTCAGTTTCACCCCGGAAAAAATAGCCGCGTGAATCTGAAGTTAAGTTATTAGGCTGAGGAATACATGAGTGTATCAGGTTCCACTAACGCTCAGCAAGCTTACTTGAAACTTGATTCACTTAGTTTCCAAACTCTAATCAGAATTCGGGGTGGGTGTTTGGATTCCGCGTTTTCCGCAAACCTCTTTCATGGCCATCTAGGCCATTCTCCCTAAAACTTCGCGAGTTTCTGCCCTACGATAAAAGCATGTGATACTAATAGCTTCGCTAAAATTATGATTGACCACAATCAATGAAAAAGAAAAAGGGAAAAGGGATTTTAAAACTTAGTTTGGTCTTTAATCAAAGGACAAATTTTGAATTTTATCTATTTACTTTTTGAAGGGGTTTTGGTGGGGGGGGGGGGGGAGGGGCAGGATTTGTGTAATTGTATCCTGGCTCAACTCTGCTTAACGTATATAGCGATTTACTTCCCGCTAAAGATGGTGTCTATACTTGATTGATTGTTTGTTCCTTTTGTCAAAAGGGAAAAAATATCCCTTTATTTTTCTCCCATTTCAACAGACGTTTTATCTGATCTAACTGTGAGAAGGGGACTAACGTTCTAGTCCCCAGATTGTCTCGTCCCTGCCCCGCCGCCATAACTTGTGACAACCAAGTGGCAACCTATGTGATTTTATTTCTAAAATCTGTACTCGTACTCTCTATCTACGCATTAATCCATGTGTCAAGCGTTTGAAACGCCCGGTTTGATATAAATGGTGGCTTCCCTTCAACAAAATCGGAATGTTACTGAAATACAAAGCGGTTTTTCTTTAATGCACGTGAGGTAAGTGTTCAAGCAAATAATAATTATTAAACTATACCCTGCTAGTCGGCGAAAGCGTAAGTTATACTCAAGTCGTCAAGGAAAAACTTTTTTTTCTGCAATGACTGAACATTAAAGTTTGCTGCAGGTCTTAGGCTTTATATTTTTCACATGGCCGAAATGAACTTCATAAAAAGTCAAGTAAACATTGAACAATTAGCCGGCTCAGGCGACGTGAATATCGGCGAATAGTCACTGAGACGACGTCGAGGTGACTATTCGCCGACTATTACTATACTATTTTCCATATTCATCAATGTAATTATACTAATAATGGTTAAACTTAAAGACTTACGTTTATGCTGAACGCATTTCATTTATCATTGCATGCCAACTTCGGTGATCTTTTAATACAACCAGTTTAAAAATTTGAATCGACAGCTTCATGCAGTCACACAAATTAAACGGAACTGGAGCTCAACTGAAACTGATAAGCTTATAATACTATTTTTGCAAAAATTTCCGGTTACTAAAACTGTAAGAGTTTCTACCCTTCATATCACGTACTCATGAGGAATGGTAGACACCTTAAGATGCACAGATTCAGTAGGTGGGTATGCCTGCCAACTCTCATGCATTGTGCGCGAGTCTCACGCCTGCAGACTAAAGACATCAATCTCGTACTTCAAGGACAGTTTCTCAAACCTGCCTCACAAATCCAGACAAATTGTTCCGTATCAAGAAAAGTGGGTCCAATTCGAAAACAATAGGTATTGTTTTCTGTTGTAAAATTAGCCATATTTGGTCATTTTTGAAATGACTTAAACAATGGTCTCTTTACACATGCAAAATTCCGATTACTACCGAGGCGGCAAATTTGAAACTTCGGCGAGTGTCAACGAGTGAACAATATTCCTCGGGGGGAGGGTAAGGGTTACATTTGCCTCAAAGCAAACTCACTTAGAGGGAGGGGCACAAAAATACTGTCGTCAACCTATCGGTTCGGTTACACAACTGCAAAGGTTGGTTAAGGCCCTTTGCGAATATTGGTCAGACTGCATTCAAAGATTTTTTTTTACAAGTTTTTAAATTCAGCTTTCAAATCTCGCGCTTCATTGATTCATTTGAATAACTAATAGACACACTCAGTGGGTTATTAAGTTCGAAGTGGTAAACTTAGCATTCAAACCTCGCGCTTCGTCGATTCATTTGAATAGATTCGCACCCGGCTACCCGGAGAAAAAAAATCTTTCATTTCAGTCTACTACAAAGTGTTTTTCATCGAAAAGAGCGGGACATACTGTCGCTTTTGATTTCGCTTCGCAAGGCTTCCTTGCTTTTCACAGCGTTATGAAAAAAAGCATTTAAATTTTGCTTCAGTTGTCTGACAAAGAGAATGAATAAAAAGTCTCACATCCGCGGCATTCAGCTATTGAACTAAAGCGTGCCCTGTTCGTGCCTTGTTTTATCCGCGCGCGCTCACGTTCTAATCCAACTTCTGCGTAAAGGCGTTTTCGTCATGAAAACTTGGTTCAACTTTGGAATTGTTTTATAACGCTTCTAGCAATATCTATCTTTTCGCGTGCTTACCGGCAATGGGATATTAAAGGCCAAACAACTCTAAGTTCAGCTTTCAAATCTCGCGCTTCATTGATTTATTTAAATAACTAATACACGCACTCAGTGGGTTGTTAAGTTCAAAGGGGTAAACTCAGCATTCAAAAATCGCGCTTCGTCAATTCATTTCAATGAATTTGCACACGGCTACCCGGGGAAAAAGATCTTTCATTAAGATTCTACAAAGTGTTTCATCGAAAAGAGCGGGGCATATTGTCGCTTTTGACTTCGCTTCGCATGGCTTCCTTGCTTCTCTCAGCGTCATAAAAAAGCATTTAAGTTCTGTGCTTCAGTTGTCTGACAAAGAGATGAATAAAAAGTCACACATCCCATTCAGCTATTGAACTAAAGCGTGCCCTGTTCGTGTCTTGTTTTATCCGCGCTCGTGCAAACGTTTTTATTCTGTTTTTATCTGTTGTCGAACTCGCTTGTCCATTTTTTTATAGAGAGCAATTGATCGAGAGTTCAATGCCCTCGCCAATACTAACAACAATAAGCGAACAACAATGATCTGAAAAATCTCACCTTTGTAAAGTTCCGCCCACAGGCTAACAAAGCATTTGGTTCTTAACGTTTCGGAATTCTCGTAAAACTCTTTTCTTTTCTCGGGAGAATGAAGATGCACACACAAAAAAGTCGCATAAATTTTCAGAAGGAAAAGTTTGCGGATTACAAAGGTCGTGAAAACGTATTCTGGGCCGCTTGGGTGAGAATAAGAACGAAAGTCGTTCAATCTTAGAAAAAGGTATGGATTACATTCAAAGATCGCACCTCTGAATGTAGGACGCGCAAATAATAAGCTTGTTTTAATAACTGTTTAAGAACGCTCTCTGTAAGGTATTACTGAAATTTTTTTTTGTTCAGAGCGCTCAGTATAAAAGCGCGATCCGATCAAAAGCATCGCGTCAAGGCAAAAAAACCCTCTCCCCTCCCCCCTAGTATTACAAATTTGTCACGCCGAAGATTAAACGATCATGCACAGACTGTTCGGTCTGTTTTCGCTAGTATCACCTAGGACAAAAGGCTGTTGTTTTGATGAATTGGACCCGGTACAATAGACCATTTCTTGATACGCTTAAATACGTGATGAGTGACAAAAGTTTAATTCAATTTCCACAATTAATATTCCAGGCTTTGAATGATGACTTTTGTGTTCCAACAAAATCAAAACACGCTAAAGTTGGTGTCTTTTACACCAGTTTTGAAAGTGCTCAAAGGCCGTCAGAACATCTTCGCAAGTTTTCGTGAAGGTCCACAAGGCTCCCGAAAATGTACAGGAAATCTCGGGAGTTCACTGGGACGGTTTTGTGTTATTTATTTGTTTGTTTGTTGTTGTTTGTCTGTTTTTTTTTGTTTTCAATCTCTCAGTAGTGAGATTTCGCTTTAACAGCATAAATTTAAAGTGATTCAATAATTTTGTGTTGCTTAACTGATGCAGTAAACTGATTACTGAACCTCAGTAGCACCAATCCGTGATACAGAAAAAATACAGTTATAACGCCGAGTGATGACTTATTATGATTTATGACTTATTATGATTTATGATTATGATTATAATTTTAAAAGAGTAAAAAAGCAAAAGAAATGTCAATAATTTTATGGAGAATCTTGATACGGGCGCACTATGAGATAAATCCCCAGCACATATCAGCATATCAATATCGACATCCGCCGAAACCCACTGAGTGGCATTTTTGCCATTATCTAGTTGACGATGGTCAACTATTTCTTCTTTACACAACGTGTGAAATCTTCTACCATTTTACCCAGCTAATAAGCTGCAACGCCCATTGATGTCCCTTTTACTGTCGATTTCAGTACAGCTGAGGTCATCAGAATTGATATCCCGCAAGCATCTTCCAAGTTCGGTCAAAAAATCATAGCTGTTTATGAATATTAGCCGCGGAAGATTTTAGCCAATAAGTGACGGAAAAACAATTTGAATGGGCAATAGCAAGAGAGGATAGAATAGTTAACAATTATTGGACGAGGTTGAGCAAGATATCCTGATTTGTCAGGGGCGAGCAAATAATTTTTTTGATGCAGAATTCTAGAACCCTGTTAATTTGACTACAACAAAGACTCAAAAATTCAGATGACTTCATTACGGATACGTTGTTACTCAGTAATAGAATGATACCAACAATCTCGGCCGTACGTCACGTATGGTAATATAAATCTTAAAAATTTACGCCATGATTATCATGGTCTAATATCATGATCAGTGTGTCTCAGTATTTTAGTTTTTGTTACTCAAGAAAATTAACTTAGAGTTTTACAGGCAGGGGAATTAGCTCAAATGGTAGAGCGCCCGCTTAGCATGCGGGAGGTACCGGGATCGATACCCGGATTCTCCAACAATCGTATATTTTTTACCAAGTAACAGCAAAAATGTTCTTCCGTCAGTGTAACTTTAAAACAACATTTTTTGACAGTTCTAAAACGTGGTATTTTAACGCATACCCCGGTCCAATTCAATTAGCAAAAATTGCGGCTCTTGATGGTGAATTTGTTAATAAAGGATTTAAAAATTGTCAATGAATAGCTCTTTATAGTTTAATTTATTTTATTACAACACGAGTTCCTGTGTTGAAAAAGTAAATCTAGTCCGCTCTGTAAAGGCTTTAGTCGCCGTTTAGCACGCGCGGGACTATACAGTGGTTTTTTCACAAGCGATGGTAAATACAATTAAATACTCTGCCGATTCTAGTAACCTGCACTGTAAGAATTTTTATCTGTCTGATCCAATATTTGTCAAACAAATGTTTGCAAATCGTTTAAAAGGCTTTTTTTTACCGTCCAGATAAGTGTTTTTTACCTTTATCGCCGAGATATTTGTGTAATTTTAAGCGAATAGCATTACGCCTTACTATTCTTGACAATTAATTTTATCAGCTGTAACCCTGGTCAAAACTCTGGGGAAATCAAAGCAATAGTTCGTCAAAATGACGCATAAAAAGGTGTTGCCAGGGTTCGGAAAAGGTATACATAAAGGTAGAGACAATTAGTACTCAACTGAGTAACATGATTCCCTGCTGGACAAGTGCTACGAGGCGCTAAACTTGACGAGCGAATTTACTTTGCAATATGATGGTAGTCGCGACAAACGAAACGAGAAGTATTTCTTTGCTCCTCTCTAGGGTATTTACATCATGGCCTGTATAAGGGTTCTATGCTTCTGTAGTAAATTTGAGCTTGAATCCTATTATGATAATCAAACCTTCGCGACCGTTCCTACCCTACGTTCATGTACGCTTCGGTTCATGTACGTAGGAAAAGACTCACATCCAAATGCCTATAAAGATCTTTCTGCGTTGTAATATCCCTTATATCATAATACAAATTCCAATAACGAACTTGTCAATGAGTCACAATCATCATCATTTTCATCATCATCATCATCATCATCGTCATCATTACTTATCTGAGCCATTATTATTACCATCACGCATCCTCCTCGCAATAGTCTGTTATATGTTAACTTTTTTCACTTGAGGTCGCGTAAAGTTTCAACAAGACCTCCCTAAGCTAAACAATAGTGTCTCGTCGAAAACCAGGATAAATCTTACGCTTATCGCTCGGAGATGGCTTAAACTAATAAAAAAGGAGGGAAAATCAACTGAATTATCCCACTTAACTAACGTTAACGTTAATCAATTTCATTTTTATCCTTTACAGTAAAATACCAAAACATGAATAATTTAACCACGTTATACTTTTCTCAGGACAAAGAGCTACATAGAGCAAGATGATCAAGAAATTGATCGTGAATTCTAGTCCATAAGTTAAGTCCTAAAATCAAAAATCAAAGCTGAACCCTGGGATGGTTTGAGCCACAGCGAAACAGGTACTTTTTAAGGAGCAGGTGGAAATAGAATGTTGACAGTAGTAGTGATTAGCTAAAAAGTCGACTTTAAATTAAGAATGGCCTGTTGGTCTAGTGGTATGATTCTCGCTTTGGGTGCGAGAGGTCCCGGGTTCGACTCCCGGACAGGCCCCTTTTTTAGGTCTCTTAAAAACAAATTATCACCGAGATGGATAATTTTGGTACAGTGAGACAGGCCATCGCGTGATACATAGAGGTTTAACTCACAATTTTTAATCAATTTTCGTGCTTCTTGTGCCTTTGCAAAAAAATCAAGAAGTGCTACACACTAAATCTACTTACTGTTAAAAAATATCATTTTTTCATAGGTTTAATGCAAGCCAATAATTAAACCAACTCGTGACGGGAATCCCTTCTATTTTCTTATACTAAATTATCATATCTCGGTGAGTATTCGAAAGTCAGCCAAGCGTGGTCATTGCACGCGTGCTGAACAAGAATGCTGTATAATGACAGACTAGAAACAATAGACAACTCCCAAAGCACAAACTCAGCCAAAACGCTAAAAATCTTCATTGTTTACTCAAGTTTGGGCTTATAGAAAGTAATGTCACAGTTTTTCAATGACCATGAAATTCAGAGTCCAGGTAGTCAGTTAATCAATTGTGGCCCAGAAAAAATTTGAAGGAAAAAAAACTACGAATTTTTAAGAAAATGCTTTTTTCGTGAGATTGACTCTTAAACGCTGACAAATGTCAACAAATAGCGAAAACTATAATTTCTATATGTTTGCTTTCTCGAAATCGCGCGCATTTACAAGGCCCTAAATTGTTTTGCTGACTTGCAAGGACCCATCTGTTATAACGATGCCCAAAATAAACAGATGAATCTCATAGTTTATTAGATATAATCCGTGTAAAGTTTGCTTATCATTTTCGCATAAATTATGACCTAAATTTGGAAACCGCTGAATTTCTCGAATTGGGTCTTTGCGATTTTGGTGAAACTCTGTTCAGCGCAAGGCACTAATGCGCACTATGTGTAGCCGAGAGATTTTCACGAAAAAATGCCGGCAACAGCAGATTTTCGACTCAGACCTCAAAGGGACGTGGCATTATAACCACGTGACATTTACTCTGATCGCCAAAAATTTTATGTTATATTGCAGATTGATCTATATGTTATCCATTCTATGTGTTAGACTTACGATAAAAGTAAGGGTGGGGATACCAGAGAGCTTCAAAGTAAGACGGTACCCCCCCAAAAAAACTGGGTCGAGTCACCTTAAATGAAGCAATTCCGCCAAAGGCAGATACATGTATTTGTTCAGCCAACGAATTTCACATGACGAACACGAATCCGACACTAACTACGCGGGTTACCCCACCTTGAAACGTTTACATGGCAAAATTTGAATAGCGGGAAGATAAATAGATTTGTTTCAGGTTTAATTTAATTTACAGCTTAGCTTCTAGGCTGAGCTTAAGCTGAATTCACACATTTTTTTTTTTTAGCGGATAAAAAGGGTTACAACTTGGTGTTACGGTGATAACCAAAAAGTGCAAGACATGACAGATCGGTATGATTACACATCGCTGCAGACACGTTCAGTTAAAAAAAATGGAGAATCTGGGTATCGATCCCAGTACCCGCCCGCATGCAAAGCGGGCGCTCTAAAATTTGAGCTAATCTCCCTGCCCGGAAAACCAGCGTGAATAATTAGCTAAACTTTCACTAAGCTATAAACGAGAGCCAGGATAAATCTGTGCTACCTTTAACTAAGGAAAACGACAAAAATTCACGTTTATCAAAGTGTTCTCAGCAGATAGTACAAGACGTTAGCGAAGAAAATGAACAGCTATTTGGAAATAAAACTTGAAATCATGAGTTAGTTTCAGATACATTTTTCAGAGACACCGTACAGGTACTCAAACGAACAGCTTGAAATTTAATGTTGCGAGACTAGTAGTCATTAGCTAAAAAGAAGTCAAGTTATCAAGAATGGCCTGTTGGTCTAGTGGCATGATTCTCGCTTAGGGTGCGAGAGGTCCCGGGTTCGACTCCCGGACAGGCCCCTTTTTATGGTTTTTTGGAAGTTCCAATTTTACAATCAAATAACAAGAACAGAAAACTCAAACCAAAACATAAAAACAAAATATTCATCAAGCAAGCATTCAAACTCACTAGCAATACAAGAAAATTTAATTTTCAACTAAATTATGCAGGACTTTAAGTCTATAAATTAACCACTGCTTTTTACGCCAAAAAGCAACTAATTGGTCATGTAAATTGATCGAAGTGAAAAAGGATGGGTGAAAAAAACTAATACGCTGTACGTGACTTGATCAACTTCTTTTTTATTATTGTTAAATCTAAATTTTTTCGCTCTCCAGAGGCGCAAAAATCTCAGTAGCGGTATATAATTAGTCGTTTGAATTGAAAAGACGCCATATAATAAAATTGCGTTCGACGGAGGAGACCGCCTTTCTAGATTAGAGGCTGGATGAGTTTTTTTGAGTGTTTCCTTTCTTGTTGTCGAACTAAGAAAGCCGCAAATATCAACGAGCAATGTCACTTTACGGTCCTTTCTAAAGCCATGGAACCACCCACTTTTAAGCGCTATCTAATTGTAAACGTCAGTGGCTACATCTCATGCGTCCATATTCAAAAGAAGCCGCAATAAGTACCCTTTCCCCAAGCTGCAAGAAAAAAATGAGCTTTCTTTTTACAGCGGAAAAAGACCGGGGAATCTGGGTACCGACCCCAGCACCTCTCCCATGCAAACCGAGCGCTCTACCATTTGAGCTAAACCCCCTGTATTAGAAAATCTTGGCGAAAAATCAGCTAATGATAAATGTTTCTTACACCACACTTAACACGAAAACCAGAAAAAAATCTTACGCTTATCAGTTTCAAAGCAGAACTAATAAAATCGAAGGGAACATCAACTGAACTATCCCGCTGAACTATCTAAAATCAACTACATTGTTATCCGTTACAGTAAAATACCAAACCATGTTTAATTCAATCGTTCCACAGAAAACGCATTCTCAGGACATGGAACACAATGATGGTTAAATAAATGAATACTGCTATTTTTTTTTCTAACTTGCATCCTTTATGTAGCAATTTGAATGCTTCATTATTATTAAATCAGATATGCCTGTTTTTTTTGTTTGTTTTTTTTGAAAACCGGGCTAGGGTTACTTAAACATGTCAGTCTCTCGCACTGATTAGTAATTTAATGCCCCTTATTAGCGGAAATGTAAAATCTCACCTCAAAAAGAGATTCTTGAATACATGAGCTTCCATTTGATAGAAACGTCTGTCTTGAAGGTAACAAAAGTGAAACATTCCTCTTAGTCTGGAAAATAAGGCATTTCAAGGAACAATTTCTAGTGCTTTAGTGTCACCGATTGCAAAGACATTTCCCCAGTTCACCCCATTTTTATTGCAACTGGTCTCCCAAAAACAATCCAAGCCAACACTGCTCGGCAACAAAACCAGGTCCTACAGCCACCAATTTAACTGTTTGCTGACTTGGAACATTATCAGCAGAGTGGGTCATTGCTTACTTGCGAACAGCACAAACAAACTGCATAACAGTGCAAACACATCAAACTTTACAACAACCCCAACTCCCTGGAAATTAACCAGGCTACCCCAAATGCATACCAGATGATAGCCCTGTGTCTGTGCACAAACATGACACCCAGATAGACACAAACCTTCCTCAATTTGAGGGAGACACTGAGCTTTGAAAGACATGGATAAGCCTCGGTACAAACACTCAGCACTAATCCACACTCTAGCACAAAGCATAGTCTTTAGAACAACCCCACTTCCATGGAATTTAACCAGGCTACCCCAAATGTATACCAGATGATAGCCCTGTGTCTGTGCAACAACATGACACTTAGCTTGACGGAAGCCCCCCTAAAAAAAATTAGCTGGTCGGGCCGGCCTGTTGCCCCCCTCGTGCATAATTTCTGGCATTTCCACTGATTTCTGTCAATAGGCCATTTTACAGTTATGGATGGAAGCGAGTCTGGAGTTGACCTTGTTTTGATACCAACCTTCCTGTTTTATTATGTAAATCAAGTTATTCTTATGCTAACAAGTATTTTTCAAGGACAATTTCCATAACAAAGCAAAGGAGGTTTGTATCGAAACGAGGTCACCGTCAGCCTCACATTCACTCAAAGGCTAGGGCACTAAGTCTACAACTGTAAAATGGTCTATTCCAGGAAGTTATTTCGAGTCCATGGTTAAGAGCTGAGGGTGGTTAGTCCCGGAGATGGAGATTTTTATTTTTACACTAAAAGCATCACGGCTTTAAGAAAATTAAATTTTGAAAGATTGCCTGCAATGTGCTGGATTTGACTTAAGATTTCAGGCAACCCGGTTTTCAAAACTCCAGGTAGATATGAATAAACATAATTCATTACTGCTTTGTGGCTGTCGTGTTGTTGAGTCTTGCCCAACAGCTTGTACTACATGTATGAAGCAGGGGGGGATTAGCTCAAATGGTAGAGCGCCCGCTTAGCATGCGGGAGGTACCGGGATTGATACCCGGATTCTCCAAATTGACAATAATTTTATTTCTTTTCGTACGCAAACGCTACCTTATTTTAGGCACGTTTGAATAGAACCGTGTTGGCAGCAGTTAAAACGTCGTATTTCACAAATAGCCCTGACTTTAAAAGGAATAAAGAAGAAGTCACGAGGGCTAAGATTTTTCTCACGGTTTCTATGATGTAGGGTCCATTGCTTCGGTTTACTTTTTGAAAAAAAAAATGGGTTGCTAATTAATAGCAAACACGTCCGCTGCCATAGTGGCGAAAGTGCAAGAAATGATAGATCGATATTAATTCGCAATTTTACAAAAGCAGACTTTTTTGTCTAATTAAAAGAATTTTTCGAGCTCATTGTATTTTATCTTAGTTATTTATCATTTGTCTAGAAATTTTTATAGCATTTTTTTCTTTCCTATACACATTGCTGCCAAGTGAACACATTTAGTTTAAAAAGAAAACAAACTGGAGAATCTGGGTATCGATCCCAGTACCTCCCGCATGCAAAGCGGGCGCTCTACCATTTGAGCTAATCCCCCCTGCCCGGAAAACCATCGTGAATAATTAGGGTATAGAATCTATAGAAACGTTCCTCGAAAAACTTGGGTCTCGGAAAAGTTTGGCCCGATCTCGAAATCTTGGAAGCGTTTGTGATAGCTCTCGAACTCTCGTTTTCGGGTGATTTTGCGTCTCGGAGTTTTTACGTCTCGGGGTCTTTCAGTCTCGCGCAGTCTCGAATTTACCATTCTATACCCCTGTAATTAATTAAACTTGGATTTTTCTTTCCACTAAACTATAAACGAGAGCCAGGATAAATCTGTACTGTCTTAAACTAAAGAAAACGAAGAAAACTCAAAGTTTATCAAAGTGTTATCAACAGATAGTACAAGATGTTAGCGAAGAAAATAGATTTTCTAAGCTCTTTAGAAAAAAAACCTAAAATCATGAGTTAGTTTTAGACGCATTTTTCAGGAACACCCTACAGTACCTCTCGCATGCAAAGCGAGCGTTCTACCATTTGAGCTAATCCTCCCTTCCTAGAAAATCTAGGCGAAAAATAAGCTAATCATAAATGTTTCTTGCACCACACTTAACATGAAACCAAGAGTAAATCTTACGCTTATCGGCTTTAAAGAGGAGAACAAATAAGATCGAAGGGAAGATCAGCTGAACTATCCCGCTGAACTATCGAAAATTATTTACATTGTTATCCTTTACATAAAAATATCAAACCATGTTTAATTTAATTATTCTACAGAAAAAGTGTTCTCAGGACATACAGCACGATGATGGTCAAGAAACTGAATACTAATTTGTTAAGTTGAGTCCCAACAGGAGATTCAGATATTAAAAATTAACACTCAGATTGTTTAAGCCACAGAGTAGAGGTACTAATCAAAAATGGCCTGTTGGTCTAGTGGCATGATTCTCGCTTTGGGTGCGAGAGGTCCCGGGTTCGACTCCCGGACAGGCCCTTTTTTCTTCCTTTTGCTGTCGTCTCTTTAAAGAAACTTTGTATCTCCCAATGTAATTGCTTAGTCTGTATGGTTTTCAACACACTCCATAAATTTCAATTTTAAATCAAGCTGGATTTTAACCTTTTAGCTTTAAAAAGCTGGTTTGCTCTGGTGGTTTATGGCATTGTATAATTTAGCCTTCTATTGCATATATCATTTGATCTTTGGCAAAAAAAGATATTTTTTTATTCCATTACACAAAAGCAGAACGTAAGAGATCGTATTTCAAGTTACGCATACTTACTCGCTATGAAACTTGATTACTTGTCTCCAAAGCATGCATTTGTGTAACATCAAACGTTATAAACAAAAATATGCCATGAACTTAGGCTAACAGTACAAGTTTTCAAAAACCACCATTGCAATCCGTTTCAATCTTCTTCACATTATTTTGTCCTATTTCACGTGCCATTTTTACCTTCTTTTAACGTTTTTTGCAGTTGTTTTTGTGTTTCACTCAAACAGACAACTTAAGGTGGCGGTTCCCGATATTATATAATATGATAAATTTCGTGATGCAGCTCCTTTGTTAACAAATTGAATTCTCCAGCGCTTATAGCTTTTAGGCTTAGAAAAATGAACATTTCTTACTTTATTCGATGAAATATTTCGACCATTAATTTTATTTTATATAAATTTATTTTTTGTAACTTGTATCCTTTATACAGCAATTTGAGTGCTTTGTTTCTTTTAATCATACTGAATGAACATTGCTTTGTGGCTGTCGTGATGTTAAATCTTACCCAAGAGCTTGTACTATGAAGCAGGGTGATTAGCTCAAATGGTAGAGCGCCCGCTTAGCATGCGGGAAGTACCGAGATCGATCTCCGGATCCTCCACATTGACAATAATTTCTTTTTGTGCCTAAACACTAACTTATTTTGGGCTGGTTTTGACAGTGCCGTGTTAGCGGTTAGCGGGTTGTTAAAACGTCGTATTTTATAACGAATAGCCCTCACTTAAAAAAGAATAAACAAGAAGTCACAAGGCCTAAAATTTTGCTCACGGTCATGATGTACGGTTCAATGGCTTGGGTTTAATTTTTGAAAAAAATGGGTTGCTAATTAAAAGCAAATAAGTCCGCTGTTTTAGTGGCTAAAGTGTAACAGATCACAGATCGGTATGAATTAGCAATTAACAAAAACAATTTTTTTTTCTGATTGAAATAAGGTTTGAGCTCATTGTATTTTATTTATTTATTGTATCCTTTATTTGAAAATGATTAAAACAATTTCTTCTTCCTTATACACATTGTGGCATTCACATTTATTTCCAAAAAAAAAAAATGGAGAATCTGGGTATCGATCCCAGTACCTCCCGCATGCAAAGCGGGCGCTCTACCATTTGAGCTAATCCCCCTGTCAGGAAAACAAGTGCGAATAATTAGGTAAACTTACACTAAACTATAAACGAGAGCCATGATAAATTTGTGCTGCCTTAAACTATAAAAAACTAAGAAAATTCAAAGTTTATCAAAACTTTCTAAGAAGATAGTACAATCTGTTGGCGACGAAATGAACAGCTCTTTGGAAACTAAAACTTAAAATCATGAGTTAGTTTCAGATGCATTTTTCAGCGACACTGTACAGGTACTCAAGGAAACAAACTGAAATTTATTGTGGACATTAGTAGTGATTAGTTAAAAAGTAGACAATTTATCAAGAATGACCTGTTGGTCTAGTGGCATGATTCTCGCTTACGTTGCTAGTGCGACTCCCGGACAGTCCCCGTTAGGGTTTTATGCTTTTTTGGAAGTTCCAATTTTACAATATAACAAGAACAGAAAAATCAAACGAAAAAATAAAAACAAAATATTCATCCAGCAAACAGTCAAACACACTAGCAACTTATGACAAGATTTCCAATCTTTTGATCTTATATAGAGAATCAGACTCCTGCCCGCTCTGATTGCCAAGAGATTAGGAGAGATAAATTTTACACTGCTTTTAGGCCATGCAAAATTCAACTAATTGGTCCAAGCAAAACTGATACGCTGTTCATGACTTGATCAACTTCTTTTCTATTGATTGTTAGATCGAATTTTTTTTGGCTGTCAAGAGGCACAAAAATTTTAATACCGGTGTCTTATTGGTCGTTTGAAATGACGCCATGTAATGAAATTGCGTTCGACGGAGGAGACCGCCATTCTAATTTAGAGGCCGGATGTTTTGCATTTTTCCTTTGTTGCTGTCGAACCAAGGCCCGGTTCAGACGCCGTACTTTTCATGAGCCGAACCTAATACATTGTATTAAGTACATGAAAAGTTCGGCGTCTAAATCAATTAGGAACGCCTGTTTCAAATTGAAACGGCTCAGCCGTTCTTTTCGCTTAGCCTGGCCGGGAATTTCGCCTTTGGAGCGACTTTGGAACGGCTTTGACTGAGACGCCGAACTTTTCATGTACGGAACCTAATGCATAAATTATTATAAAGTATTTTCGAAGCAGTTTGACGGAAATGGGCATTTTCTCCTTTTGAATTAAGTTCGCCGGGCTGGAATTAAGATCGGCGTCTGACCCAATTCAGCCTGTCTAAATAATTTGGGTCGGCCTTAATTCGAATTAGGTTCGGCTCATCAAAGGTTCGGCGTCTGAACCGGGCCTAAGAAAGCCGGATATATCAACGAGTAATGACAGTCACTTTACGGTCTTTGCTAAATCCATATCATGGAACCACCTGATTTCAACAGACTAATCTGTTGATATCGTCAGACACCATTTCTCACTTTTCATCTTTTTTACATAGGATTTGTTTACATTCAGCGCTATCTTATTGCAAAAGAAGCGAGAACTATTTACCCGAGTTGCAAGAAAAAAATGAGCTTTCTTTTACAGTGGTAAAAGAATGGAGAATCTTAATCTTTTACAAAAGTAGATTTTTTTTCCAATTGAATGATTTTTTTTGAGCTCAATTTCATTTATTTATCATTCATTTAGAAATGTTTATAGAATCTTTCTTTCTTATAAAAGTTGTCGCCAGCACATTCAGTTTAAAAAGAAACAAAAAATGGAGAACCTGGGTATCGATCCCAGTACCTCCCGCATGCAAAGCGGGCGCTCTACCATTTGAGCTAATCCCCCTGCCCGGAAAACCAGCGTGAATAATTAGGGGTATACCGTAAAATTCCGAAAATAATCCCCTCCAAATATAAGCCCCCCAAACCGGTTACGCAAAGAACCCTCCGTTAAATCGCCCCTCCAAATATAAGCCCCCCGGGGGCTTGTACTTTGAAAATTGCCCTCCAACACAAAGTAAAACAAAGCAAAAACAGAAAATTTACTTCCAACTATAAGGCTAGCCCAATCGATTTTGAAACGCAAATTTCCCTCCGTAGATAAGCCCCTCCAAAAATAAGCCCCTCAAAAAGGGCCTTTGAAAAATATAATTCCCGGAGCTTATTTTCGGAATTTTTACGGTATAATGGTTCCTCGAAAAACTTGGGTCTCGTAAAAGTTTGGACCGATCTCGAAATCTTGGTAGCGCTTGTGATAGCTCGAATTTATCATTCTATACCCCTATAATTAGCTAAACTTAGATTTTTCTTACACTAAACTATAAACGAGAGCCAGGATAAATCTGTGCTTAAAATCATGAGTTAGTTTCAGATGTATTTTTCAGGGACACCGTACAGGTACTCAAATTTAATGTTGACACTGGTAGTGATAAGTTAAAAAAAAGTCATTCTATCAAGAATGGCCTGTTGGTCTAGTGGCATGATTCTCGCTTAGGGTGCGAGAGGTCCCGGGTTCGACTCCCGGACAGGCCCCATTTCATGTTTTTTTTTTTAATTGGGAGTTACTATTTTACAATATAACAAAAGCAGAAAAATCAAACCAAAAAATTCATCAAGCAAACAGTCGAAAACACTATCAACAGGAGGAAATTTTCAAATAAATTATGTGCAGGGCTTTGGATCTTATATTGTTGTTTTTCACATGACATCACTAAAATTAAAATTAAAAAAGTATCGATCCTACCGAGATTTTACTTTCACGATTTATTAGAGCAGCTGAAAACTAATTTTCACACAAGTTTTCGCTTCAAAAGGGTTGTTGGTTTTTGTGATAGAGTACGCTTAAATTTCTAAGCTTTTGCGTGACGCGGCATTTACATGACGGCCAAGGTAGCTGTTATGTAGGTTTAAAAAAATGACTTGTTTCAGGAAATTTCGCTATCTAAACAGTTCATGTATTAGAAAAAGTATTACTTTAATGCTTATGAGTTCCTCGAAGAATAAATTCACGCTTTTGTAGCAGAACTTGGTAACCGAGATGTTTCTGCTGGTTTCCGTCCGCCATGTTGATGCCCATCCGGATGGGCACCAGCATGGCGTCTCCATACAAATCTCTAAAAATTTGGGTAAAACATTTCTTTGGATATCTCGTATACGAAATATTCCTCTGACCTGAATCTTGGCGAGGGTCTCCTACCTCCTTTCATTTATTATTATTTGATCTATTTGAATGGCGTGACACTGAAAACCAGAAATAGCGAATGGGACGTCTGCCTGCTCTGATTTCCAAGACATTAAGAGAGAAGTGTACATTGTCCTCTCCTATTACGCCAAAACTCAACTAATTGGACATGTAATTAAACGAGGTGAGAAAGGATGGGTGAACAAAACTGATACGCTGTTCATGACTTGACCAACTTCTTTAATTTTTATTATATGAAAGAAGATCATCGCAGCTATAGACGCAACTCCTTTGCAGTTGCGAAAAGAAAGCCTGAAAAATTTCTTTTCGAAACTGCAAAAGTTGCGTCTATAACTCCGATGATCTTCTTTCATATTATTCTTCACCACGCAGTTCTCATATATGATTTTCATATATTCATAACTTCATCATCATCCTTTTACAGGTTTATAACGAACCTATTCAACGGCCTGCTCCCAGCTGGCTTGTTAGTTCAACTGGTAGAGCGCTGCACCTGTATCGCAGAGGTAAAGGGTTCGAATCCCGTACAAGCCCGAAAATTTTTTTTCACGCTTCTTTTCGCAACTTCAAAAGTTGCGTCTATAACTGAGATAATCTTCTTTCATATAATTCTTCACTCCGCAGTTCTCATGTATTATTTTCATATATTCAAAACTTAATTCTTTCTTATTGTTGTTAGATCAAAATTTTTTCGCCGTCCAAAGGCTCAAAAACTTTAAAAGCGGTATCTTATTGGTCGTTTGGAATGACGCCACTGTAACGAAATAGCGTTCGACGGAGGAGACTGTCAGCCTAAATTAGACGCCGGATGACTTGGTTTTTTTCTTTGTTGTTGTCGACCTAAGAAAGCCGGAAATATCAACGAGTAACGGTCCCTGTACGGTCTTTGCTAAAACCATGGAACCATGCAACCAATTTTAACAGACTAATCTTTTGCTATCGTCAGACACTGTTTTAACTTTTCATTTTTTTACATGGCATATGCGTTTACATTCAGCGCAATCTAATTGCAAACTTTAGTAGATCCATCTCTTGCGTCCATACTCAAAAGAAGCAAGTACCCGTTCCACGACTTGCAAGAATAAAAAGCTTTCCTTTACAGCGGAAAAAGAATGGAGAATCTGGGTATCGATCCCAGTGCCTCTCGCATGCAAAGCGAGCGCTCTACCGTTTGAGCTAATCCCCCTGTACTAGAAAAACTAGGCAAAAAAAAAAGCTAACCATAAGTGTTTCTTGCACCACACTTAACACGAAACCCAGAATAAATCTTACGCTTATCGGTTTTAAAGAAGAGCAAAAAAAAACGAAGGAGAATCAATTGACCCATACCCCACTGAACCATATCGGAAATCAATTCCATTGTTATCTTTTACATAAAAACCCCAACCATGTTTATTTTAATTATTCTACAGAAATAAGTGTTCTCAGGACATAGAGCTCGATGATGGTCAAGAAATTTAATGCTAGTTTATTAAGGTGAGTCCCAACAGGAGATTTAGAAATTAAACATTAACCCTGAGATTGTTTAAGCCACAGTACAGCTACCGAAGGAGTAGGTGGAAATAAAATGTTGAAATTACTTATGATTAGCTTAAAAGTCAACACCTAATTAAGAATGGCCTGTTGGTCTAGTGGCATGATTCTCGCTTTGGGTGCGAGAGGTCCCGGGTTCGACTCCCGGATAGGCCCAATGCATTTTCCTGCTTTTTTTGGAGGCTATAGCAATAAAGCCTGTTTAAGCTCATTTATAGGCAGGTTCTTTTATCTCACTCTGGTGATGACGACCGATTTCTAACTTGTGCAAAGCAGTTCGCTGTTGCGTCTTTAGAGAAACTTTGAATCTTCCCATGTAGTTGCTTAGTCTTTATGTTATCCTTGTTTGTTTTTGGAACTATTTGAACAAACTCCGTTAATTTTCAGTTCTAGAAAAAGGCAGTTTTTAACTTTTGAGCGTTAAAATGTTGGTTTGCTCTGGTGGTTTACAGCATTACTAATAATTTAGCCGTCTATCGAATTTATTATTATTTTGATCTTTGGTACAAAAGATATATATTTTTTATTTCTTTGCACAAATGCAAAACGTAAGAGATCGTATCTCAAGTTACTCACACTTACTCGCTACGAAACTTGATTAGTTGACTACAACTACTTGAGAATGACAAAATCGCAACCATGTGTCAAACAAATATGTCTCCCAATCATGCATTTGAGTAACATTAAAAGTTATCAACAAAAATATACAACAAACTTTAACAAACTGTTAGGCTAACAGTACATTAAGTTTTCAAAAACCATTATTGCAATCTGTTTTAATCTTCTTCACGTTTGTCCTATTTCATGCGCCATTTTTACATTTTTTAAACGTTTTGAGCAGTTATTTTTATGTTTCACTCAACTTAGGGTGGCAGTTAAAGAAATTAAATTAAATTTTCGTCACACAGCTCCTTTATTAACAAATGGAATTCTTTAGTGCTTATAGCTTTCATGCTTAGAAAAATGAACATGTGTTATAACATAGCTAGAATATTCGCCTAATCCACTTCCGAGCGTACTACATATTCCCATTGAGCACGCTGATGACGTCAATAAACTATACCTCGAGTTCTTGTGAGCTTAGCAATCCTCCCAAGACGTCTCCCAAGTCCATCCATAACTCAACAGTACATGATGAAGCGTTAACATGCGTTTTATAACGCAAATTAAGAGAAAACCTTTGAATTTGTTAACCTATAGTAGGAAAAAGAGGTGAGTGTTGTTGTTGTTGTCATATCTGTCATATCCGCTAGCTGTGCGGGCTATGGCGTGTTCAGATTATTTTTTGCAAAGTTGTTTCTTCCAGAGAGAATTTTTCGAGCAATCAATAGTTTTCCGGCACAATCTTTTTTAATATTATCTTAATCGACTTGAGTAAACTTTCTCTCAGTTTCAAAACAAAACATACCTGTGAGGGAAAATATGTAGTCACGAAGACACTGCTTTGAGCGCGCACTACAATCAATAAAATTTTAAGTTAACTGCTATATTAATCGCTTTGATAATGTTATAAAACAATTAGTTCATGCTTCAGCCGAGTGTGCGTATGTCAAGATATTGAGCACTTGGAAGTTTGGAGAGCATTCAAAAGAGGCTAGGGTTGCTCTTGGCTTCGCCTCGAGCAACTCTTACGCCTCTTTCGTGCTCTCCAAACTTTCAAGTGCTCAATGTCTTGACATACGCACGCCGACGGATGAACTAATTGTTAATTATTTGTCCATGAATTTTATATTTTTTTGTAACTTGTATCCTTCATATAGCAATTTCAATGCTTTATTTCATTAAATCATATGCATAAACATTACTCGGTATTACTTTCTGGCAGTCGTGGTGTTAAATCTTGCCCAAGAGCGTTGTACGCTGAAGCAGGGGGATTAGCTCAAATGGTAGAGCGCCCGCTTAGCATGCGGGAGGTACCGGGATCGATACCCGGATCCTCCAAAGTGACAATTATTTTTTTGGTACATAAACGCTAACTTACTTTAGGCACGTTTTTAACAGTCAAGTGTTAGCGAAAGTTAAAACGCCGTATTTTATGAATGGCCCTGACTTAAAAAAAAGAATAAAAACAAAGTCACAGGGACTAAGATTTTGCTCACGGTTCCTATGATCGGATTGCGGACAGATTTTACGTCATCAGTATGGAATTTTCTGTCGCTGAGTCGCAGACGTTCTACCTTGCGAAACGTCTCCAGCGGCGGGGAGCGAGGAGGAACGCCGGTTTTCGAAGACTGTAGCTTCTGTAGCTTCGGATTCATTTTTGAAAAAAAATGGGTTGCTAATTAAAACAAATAAGTCCGCTGTTTTAGTGGCTAAAGTGCAAGACATCACAGATCGGTATGATTTCGCAAAATTACGTAAACATATTTTTTTTCTAATTGAAAGAATTTTTTGAGCTCATTGTATTTTATTTTATTTATTGTAACGTTCATTTAGAGACGTTTGTAAATTTTTTTCTATACAGAGTTATGCAAACACATTCAGTTCAAAAAAAAAAAAAATGGAGAATCTGGGTATCGATCCCAGTACCTCCCGCATGCTAAGCGGGCGCTCTACCATTAGAGCTACCATTAGAGCTTAGGGTGCGAGAGGTCCCGGGTTCGACTCCCGGACATGCCCCTTTTTCTGCTTTTTTGGAAGTTACAATTTTACAATATAACAAGAACAGAAAAATCAAACCAAAATATAAAAACGAAATAATCATCAAGGAAACGGTCAAACACACTAGCAACATAAGAAAATTTTTTTAAATAAATTACGCAGGACTATGGATCTTATATAGAGAATGGGAGTCCTGCTTCTATGATAGCCAAGAGATTACGAGGGAATAGTATAATTTGTTTTCTATCTTATTGGTCGTTTGAAATGACGCCACGTAATGATTTTGCGTTCGATGGAGGAGACCGCCAGCCTAATTTAGTGGCCGGATGTTTTTTCTTTGTTGTTGTCGAAATAAGAAAGCCGGAAATATCAACGAGTAATGTCACTGTAAGGTCTTTGCTAAAACCATGGGACCACCCAGTTTTAACAGACTAATCTTTTGATATCGTCAAACTCCGAGTTTAGCTATTCATCTTTTTTTCTGTAGGATCTGTGTTTACCGTGCAGTGCAATCTAATTGGAAAAGTCAGTAGCTGCATCTTTTGCGTCCATATTCAAAGAAGCAAGTACCCGTTCCACGAGTTGCAAAAAAATGAGCTTTCTTTTACAGCGAAAAAAGAATGGAGAATCTGGGTATCGATCCCAGTACCTCTCGCATGCAAAGCGAGCGCTCTACCGTTTCAGCTAATCCCCCTGTAATAGAAAATCTAGGCGAAAAATTAACTAATCATAAGTGCTTCATACACCACGCTTAACACGAAACCCACAATAAATCTTCAGTTTTTCGGTTTCAAAGCAGAACAAATAAAAACGAAAGGAAAATCATCTGAACTATCGAAAGTCAATTACATTATTATCCTTTACATTAAAATACCAAACCATGTTTAATTTAATCATTCTACAGAAAAAACATTCTCAGGACATAGAGCACGATGGTGGTTAAGAAATTGAATACTAATTTATTAAGTTGAGTCCCAACAGGAGATTCAGAAATCAAACATTAAGCCTCAGATTGTTTAAGCCACAGTGCAGGTACTAAAGGAGCAGCTGAAAATAGAACGTTGAAATTAGTAGCGATTAGCTTAAAAGTCAACACTTAATTGAAAATGGCCTGTTGGTCTAGTGGCATGATTCTCGCTTTGGGTGCGAGAGGTCCCGGGTTCGACTCCCGGACAGGCCCATTTTTCTGCTTTTTTTGGAAGCTATACCAATAAAGCCTGTTTATGCTCATTTATAGGCAGCTTTTTTTTTAACTCACTCTCAGGTGATGGAGACCCATTCCTAACTTGTGCAAAGCAGTTCGCTGTTGTGTCTTCAGAGGAACTTTGTATCTTCCCAAGTGGTTGCTTAGTCTTTATGTTATCCTTGTTTGTTTTTGGAACTATTTTAACAAACTCCGTTAATTTCCAGTTCTAAAAAAGGATAGTTTTTAACTTTTTAGCCTTAAAATGCTGGTTTGCTCTGGTGGTTTATAGCATTGTATAATTTAACCTTCTATCAAATTTGTTATTATTTTGATCTTTGGCACAAAAGATATATATTTTTTTATTTCTTTGCACAAATGCAAAACGTAAGAGATCGTATCTCAAGTTACGCATACTTACTCGCTATGAAACTTGATTAGTTGACTACAACTACTTGTGAATGACAAAATCACAACCATGTGTCAAACAAATATGTCTCCCAAACATGCATTTGAGTAACATCAAAAGTTATCAACAGAAATATACAATGGACTTTAACAAACTGTTAGGCTAACAGTACATTAAGTTTTCAAAAACCACTATATTGCAATCCGTTTCAATCTTCTTCAAGTTTTCTATTTCATGTGCCATTTTTACCATTTTGTTTTTAATGTTTTGAGCAGTTATTTTTATGTTTCACTCAACTTAAGGTCGCAGTTAAAGAAAATTAAATTATGTATGATAAATTTCGTCACACAGCTCCTTTGTTAACAAATGGAATTCTTTAGTGCTTATAGCTTTTATACTTAGAAAAATGAACATCTATGATAACATAGCTAGAATATTCGCCTAATCAACTTCAATAGCGCGAGCGTACAACATATTCCCATTGAGCACGCTGATGAAGTCAGTAAACTATACCTCGAGTTCTTGTGAGCTTAGCAATCCTCCCAAGACGTCTGCCAAGTACATCCATAACTCAACAGTACTTGATGAAGCGTTAACATGCGTTTTATAACGTAAATTTAAGAGAACATTTTTGAATTTGTTAACCGATAGTAGGGAAAAGAGGTGAGTGTTGTTGTTGTTGTCATCTCCACTAGCTATGCGGGCTATGGCGCGTGTTCAGATTATTCTTTGCAAAGTTGTTTCTTCCAGAAAGAATTTTTCGGTGAATCAATAGTTTTCCGGCACCTCAATATTGATTTAACAATCTTTTTAACATTATCTTAACCGACTTGAGTAAACTTTCTCTCAGTTCCAAGACAAAACATACCTGTGAGGGAAAAAATATAGTCACGTAGACGCTGCTTTGAGCGCGCGCAACAATCAATAAAATTTTAAGGTGACTCGACCCAGTTTTTTTTGAGGGGGTACCATCCTACTTTGAAGCTCTCTGGTATCCCAATCTTTACTTTTATCGCAAGTCTAACACATAGAATGGATAACATATAGATCAATCTACAATATAACATAAAATTTTTGGCGATCGGAGTAAATGTCACGTGGTTATAATGCCACGCCCCTTTGAGGTCTGAGTCGAAAATCTGCTGTTGCCGGGATTTTTTCGTGAAAATCTCTCGGCTACACATAGTGCGCATTAGTGCCTTAGGCTGAACAGAGCGCCAAAATCGCAAAGACCCAATTCGAGAAATTCAGCGGTTTCCAAATTTAGGTCATAATTTATACGAAAACGATAAGCAAACTTTACACGGATTATATCTAATAAACTATGTGATTCATCCCCTTATTTTGGGCATCGTTATAACAGATGGGTCATTGCAAGTCAGCAAAACGCTTTAGGGCCTTGTAAATGAGCGCGATTTCGAGCAAAGCAAACATATAGAAATTATAGTTTTCGCTATTTGTTGACGTTTGTCAGCGTTTAAGAGCGGATGTCAGTAAATATCGACCAGAGGTCTACAAAAGTGAAAAATCGAAAATTCTCAAAAAAATTCACAAAGTAGCACTAGGTAAGCTATTAACATAAATGTAATTTTTACTTCGATCCGATAATTATTTTCCACGTACGGGGGGGTTATTGGTTTCGCGGCTCTCGGACCGGGTTTTCCAGGCCCGAGACCATGTGTCACAAAAAAATCGTTTTAAAATTGAAATCCATTGTAATGTGGACAACAAATAACTTATTCAGAAGAGTACTTAATTGCACACACTCTAAGTGGTGATTTACTCAGTTTGAACGAAAGTGTAATATTTTGGAGATTTTTCATTATTTTCAATATTTTGAACGTTTTCGTTCAATGAAAAAATGGCAAATTTCAAAGCCCAAAATCGTCGACTGGTACCTCGATTTCAGTAACGAGTCTTATACCACGTTAAAGAGCGTTATCTCTTCTTTCAAAATCTGTTTTCAAAACTACGGGCAACTTAAAAAAAAATTTTTGAGGCCAAAAAATACAAGTAGTACTTTTCTGAAATTTGAGCTTTCCAGACTCAGCGGGCCGATGCTAAAAACTTGGAAAAATACAGTAAGAAATCAGTTTGAGCAATAGTGGTTTCATGTTTTCAGCTTTCAGAAACCAAAACGTGTTTATACAGCGATCTGATATAAATTATTGCCGTTTGCTATCAAGAAAAGCAGATTTAAGCTGTCAACTCCTGCCAAGTGCACCAGTCACGTGAAGTTGTCAAAGGGAGGGCAAAGCACTAATATAAAAAGTCTTAAAATTCAAAACGTTTTACGTCCATGAAATCAGATTTTAGCGTACAAAACAATGTTGCGAATGTCTGTTGTTCGTACCTTAGCATGGTGTTTCCATATATTGGAAATGTCAAGTATCCACACGGGAGAACATACCAAACAACAACGTTTCAAATCCAAGCGCCGAAAGATCGTAAACGGCAAAGATTGCGTTACATTTGGTTTCACAGAACGACCGCTTACCACTGTTGTCACTCCTTTTTTCGCTGGAAGCTACGAGAAGTTTTCATTCCGTCATGAGTGATTCTTGATCAGCGTTTCCTTGAAAGAACGACCCCGGACAGGTGATAACTGAGGACGTTTCGTCAAGACTCCTGTTGTTCAGTTTCAGGCTTTAGCAGGTGCGTAGTCAGGATTTTTCCGGAGGTACGCCCAACTTTTTCTACATCTTCTTCCCCACCTCCCCCCCCCCCCCCCCCCCACCCCAAATCTCAACATTTTTTAAGGTGCCTTTATTAAAGGTGGGGTTAACGGTTGTAGGCAAAAGCATTTTTGCTGTTTATGAAATGACACAACCTCTAAAATTCTTTAATTCTGTCGGCTTGTTATGTTCATCGACGTCAACTGTTTATCATTAATTCAGCTATTAAAAATCAAGCTTGTAGTACCTCCGACTTTAGTTTACAAATGACTCTTTTTACCCCTTTTTGTCACATTATTTTTGACCGACAAAAGCACCACACATTGACGTAATTGTGCCCTACTTCGTCTACTCCGAAGACAGGTCGTGGAGAAAACAACGCGTTCACGCTTTACATCATCAAGCTTGCTATATAAATAAATCATCCAAGATTCGGTTCTCCAATTAATGTCGTCGCTTCTCTGGAAACCGATTTTTTTTAGTTATGTTTATTTCATTCTATTTTTTTTCCTCAATGTTTTCGGGTACGCACGTGCAAACCGTGCGTACAAGTAGCTACGCCCCTGTTTAGTCTCCTTAGCCCTGAGCGTTCCTCTCTTGCGGTTTTCGCGGGAGTTCAGGATGTGGTCCACCCAGTATTTCACGTCTCTTTTAAATGAGAGGCAGCACTTCTTGTTTACCGTTTCGTTATCAGACAGTGCTTAGGCTCTTAGCCTTTCATTTAATTTTGATCAAATTTTTCTCATTTAGTTACTCAGTATACGTTCGATCCTGTCCTTGTAAACTTATACTTTTATACTTTAGGGAAGCTTAATTCCTATATTAATTTTTTCTTCGTTTAGTGTCGTCCAAAAGACCCAGTTTTTGGCATTTTTTAAAAAAGCAAGAAAAAGAAACGACAAGGTTTATTTTTTTTGGACTTAGATTAATTCTTTTAATCTAAAAAATTAGCATTATAACATCATTTCGAGGCATAAAACGTTCGGTGGTGTATCCTCTTTGCGTTTTACCCTTCTTGGGCCTTTTTTTATGAAATTGACCATCAAATTTTCCGCCATATTAAATTGGTGTCGATTTGGTGACCATGTCTTGTTGTTTTCAGTCTCCACGGCAATGATGCTGGTGTTTGAGGCCTCCCGTTCTCAGATTTCTTGTGATTTTTTTTTTCACCCCACCGACCGACCCACCCAAAACCAGGAAACCTATTCGACGCTAAACGAACGAAAAGGGGATGACCTAAGCCTTATGGTTTCTTTTTGGGCTTCCTCACCACATTGCTTCTGCGTGTTTCTGTATACTTGTCTTTTGCTTTGTTTTGATCTTTTTTGTCGGTAAAATCAACTGAAACTGTACAAAGACCCTCAATATTCCGTTTGGAGGTTCTCGAACACGCATAAAAAAAATGAAAAACGCGATGATTTATTGACCGCAAGGGCAATGGGGTGGGGTTAGGGCTCGTTACTGCGCTCCAGTTCACTCGTACGCTGTCAAACGGTCCCGAAATACAAAATGAAAAATGACTGTGGACAGACTATTCACGTCTAGACATCAAGCATCTTTTAAGATGGGACTTATCGCGTCTCCCTGTTCATGGAGTTGATTCAAGGTGTTGACGTTAATTTCGTGATGCCCTGCATGTTGCCAGGACATGTTTCAAAAGGGCCTTTCCAAAGGTACGGAGTCCGCCGTCACCTTGTCAACCGTGCGAGAAATGATGTACTTCACAAAAACAAAGAGAAGTTATTTTCGATTTACCCCGCCCCCTACCCCCGAAAGTCCCCGACAGGACCGCTTCAAAGTACTCCCCATGTGGTTGCGCGGGGGATAGTAACAGGTCTACCTAATTGCACCGTGCATCAATGACAGTTTAGCTCAATCACAAGCCCCTTTTCCCTGGCTAGTTCAAGGTGTGTGCACCTCCTTTAAGCTGTTGTTTTCGGTTCTTACTGAAATTTTTTATCTTGAGGAAATTCACAACGACAGGAGCAGGTTATGGGCTTTTTTCCTAGCCCTAATCCTACATCACGGGAAATCCCTCAGGTTAGGCAAGAATTCGATAATCCTTCCATAATCATCCATTTTTCACCGCGTGAATTGGGTATTTTTAGCTTATTTCGAGGAAATACTTTTTGCTTCAAATCCAGGGTGGGCTTTTAAACACATTTTTTAAGCCAAATGGTTTTTGCGAGAATCTGCTTACCCGAACTTTTCGCATAAAAAACGACAAATACCCGAAAAAAAGCTCATGTTGTTGTTGGTGGTGGCATATTTCCGATAAATTCAGCTCAATGTCTCGTGAAGAAGAGTTCAGATCCGTGCCCCGCGCCTCTCGAGGCAACCGTTCCGTCGAAATGCGAGCCCAAAAACAGGTGGTAAGCGGTCAATCTGTGAAAAGTAACGCAATCTCCGTCGTTTGAGAGCAGCCGAAGATGCTCTTGCCGATGCTGTCCTTGATGTTTTTTATTTCCAGTATCTAGGAAACCCATGCTAAGGTATGAAACATACACTCGTAGGCATTGTTCTGTCCGCTAAAGTCTAATTCCTGGATGCAGAAACGTTGTGCTTTTTGAAGTTTATTATTGTGCTTTGCCCTTTGACAACCTTACGTCACTCGTGCGTTTGGTAGCAGAAGATGGCTAAACTCTGCTTTTCTTGTTGGAAAACGGCTTTAAATTTTATCAGATCGCTCGATAAACACGTGTTGGTTTCTGATAGCTGATAACGTTAAATCACTGTTGCTCAAACTGATTTCTTATTGCATTTTTCTGAGTTTTTAGCATCGACCCGCTGAGTCTGGAAAGCTCAAATTTCAGAAAAGTACTACTAGTATTTTTTGGCCTCAAACATTTTCTTTTAAGTTGCCCGTAGTTTTGAAAACAGATTTTAAAAGAAGAGATAACGCTCTTTAACGTGGTATAAGACTCGTTACTGAAATCGAGGTACCAGTTCGACGATTTTGGGCTTTGAAATTTGCCATTTTTTCATTGAACGAAAACGTTCAAAATATTGAAATATTGTGCTTTGGGAGTTGTCTATTGTTTCTAGTCTGTCATTATACAGCATTCTTGTTCAGCACGCGTGCAATGACCGCGCTTGGCTGACTTCCGAATGCTCATCGAGATATGATAATTTTGGTAAAGTGAGAAAGGCCATCGCGTGATACATAGAGGTTTAACACACAATTTTTAATCAATTCTCGTGCTTCTTGTGCCATTGCAAAAAAAATCGAGAAGTGCTACACACTAAATCTACTTACTATTAAAAAATATCATTTTTTGATAGGTTTAATGCAAGCCAATAATTAAACCAACTCGTGACGGGAATCCCTTCTATTTTCTCATACTAAATTATCATATCTCGATGAGCATTCGGAAGTCAGCCAAGCGTGGTCATTGCACACGTGCTGAACAAGAATGCTGTAAAATGACAGACTAGAAACAATAGACAACTCCCAAAGCACAAACGCAGCCAAAACGCTAAAAATCTTCAATGTTTACTCAAGTTTGGGCTTATAGAAGATAATGTCACAGTTTTTCAATGACCACGAAATTCAGAGTCCGGGTAGTTAGTTAATCAATTGTGGCCCTGAAAAAAATTTGAAGGAAAAAAAACTACGAATTTTTAAGAAAATGCTTTTTTCGTGAGAAGGACTCTTAAACGCTGACAAACGTCAACAAATAGCGAAAACTATAATTTCTATATGTTTGCTTTGCTCGACATCGCGCGCATTTACAAGGCCCTAAAGCGTTTTGCTGACTTGCAAGGACCCGTTTGTTATAACGATGCCCAAAATAAAGGGATAAATCACATAGTTTATTAGATATAATCCGTGTAAAGTTTGCTTATCATTTTCGTATAAATTATGACCTAAATTTGGAAACCGCTGAATTTCTCGAATTGGGTCTTTGCGATTTTGGCGCTCTGTTCAGCCTAAGGCACTAATGCGCACTATGTGTAGCCGAGAGATTTTCACGAAAAAATCCCGGCAACAGCAGATTTTCGACTCAGACCTCAAAGGGGCGTGGCATTATAACCACGTGACATTTACTCCGATCGCCAAAAATTTTATGTTATATTGTAGATTGATCTATATGTTATCCATTCTATGTGTTAGACTTACGATAAAAGTAAAGATGGGGATACCAGAGAGCTTCAAAGTAGGATGGTACCCCCCCAAAAAAACTGGGTCGAGTCACCTAAAGTTAACTGCTGTATTAATCGCTTTGATAATGTTAAAAAGCATGCTTCAGCTGTGTGCATGTCAAGATATTGAGCACTTGAAAGTTTGGAGAGCATTCAAAAGAGGCTAGAGTTCCTTCGCCTCGAGCAACTGTTACGCCTCTTTCGTGCTCTCCAAACTTCAAAGTGCTCAATATCTCGACCTGCGCACAATGACGGATGAACTAATGGTTAATTATTTGTCCATGAATTTTATATTTTTTTTGTAACTTGTATTTTTTATATAGCAATTTCAATGCTTTATCTCATTAAATCATATGCATAAACATTACTCGGTATTGCTTTGTGGCTGTCGTGATGTTAAATCTTGCCCAAGAGCGGTGTACGGTGAAGCAGGGGGGTTAGCTCAAATGGTAGAGCGCCCGCTTAGCATGCGGGAGGTACCGGGATCGATACCCGGATCCTCCAAATTGACAATTAATTTTTGGTACGTAAATACTAACTTATTTTAGGCACGTTTTTCACAGTCACGTGTGAGCGGTAGTTAAAACGTCGTATTTACGAATGGCCCTGACTTAAAAAATAATAAAAACGAAGTCACAGGGACTAAGATTTGTTCACGGTTCCTATGCTGTAGGGTCCATGACCGGATTCCGGTCAGATTTTACGTCATCAGTATGGAATTTCTGTCGCTAAGTCGCAGACCAGTTCTACCTTGCGAAACGTCCCCAGCGGCGGGGAGCGAGGAGGAACGCCTGTTTTCGCAGACTATAGCTTCCATAGCTTCGGATTAATTTATGAAAAAAAAAGGGTTGCTAATTAAAAACAAATAAGACCGCTGTTTTGGTGGCTAAAGTGCAAGACATGACAGTTCCGGCGGTATGATTTCGCAAATTTACAAAAACATATTTTTCCGTTTCTAATTGAAAGAATGTTTTGAGCTCATTGTATTTTATTTTATTTCTTGTATCATTTATTTAGAAATGTTTATAGACTTTTTTTCGTTCAATACAGAGTTCTGCAAACATATTCAGTTCAAAAAGAAGGAAAAAAAATGGAGAATCTGGGTATCGATCCCAGTACCTCCCGCATGCTAAGGGGGCGCTCTACCATTTGAGCTTATCCCCCCACCAGGAACACCAGCATGAAGTATAAGCTAGAATTACATTTTTTCTTACACTAAACTATAAACGAGAGCCAGGATAAATCTGTGCTGCCTCTTAAACTAAAGAAAACGAAGAAAAATCAAAGTGTTTTCAGCACATAATACAAGATGTTAGCGAAGAAAATGAACAGCTCTTTGGAAAATAAAACTTGAAATCATGAGTTAGTTTCAGGTGCATTTTTCAGCGACACCGAACAGGTATTCTGTTGCACAAGTTGAAATTTAATGTTGACACTGGTAGTGTTTAGCTAAAACGAAGCCAATTCATCAAGAATGGCCTGTTGGTCTAGTGGCATGATTCTCGCTTAGGGTGCGAGAGGTCCCGGGTTCGACTCCCGGACAGGCCCCTTTTTCTGCTTTTTTGGAAGTTACAATTTTACAATATAACAAGAACAGAAAAATCAAACCAAAATATAAAAACGAAATAATCGTCAAGGAAACAGTCAAACACACTAGCAACATACGAAAATTTTTCAAATAAATTATGCAGGACTTTGGATCTTATATAGAGAATGGGAGTCCTGCCTCTCTGATTGCCAAGAGATTACGAGGGAATGGTATAATTTGTTTTCTATCTTATTAGTCGTTTGAAATGACGCCATGTAATGAAATTGCGTTTGACGGAGGAGACCGCATGCCTAGTTTAGAGGCCGGATGTTTTTCCTTTGTTGTTGTCGAACTAAGAAAGCCGGAAATATCAACGAGTAATGTCACTGTAAGGTCTCTGCTAAAACCATGGAACCACCCAGTTTTAACAGAGTATTATCTTTTGATATCGTCAGACTCCGAGTTTAGCTATTCATCTTTTTTTCTGTAGGATCTGTGTTTACCGTGCAGTGCAATCTAATTGGAAAAGTCAGTAGCTGCATCTCTTGCGTCCATATTCAAAAGAAGGAAGCACCCGTTCCACGAGTTACAAAAAGAATGAGCTTTCTTTTACAGCGAAAAAAGAATGGAGAATCTGGGTATCGATCCCAGTACCTCTCACATGCAAAGCGAGCGCTCTACCGTTTGAGCTAATCCCCCTGTAATAGAAAATCTAGGCGAAAAATTAGTCAATCAGAAGTGTTTCTAACACCACACTTGACACGAAACCCAGAATAAAGCTTAAGCTTATCGCTTTTGAAGCAGAACAAACAAAAACGAAAGGAAAGTGAACTGAACTATACAGCGCTGAACTATCGAAAGTCAATTACATTATTATCCTTTACATAAAAATACCAAACCATGTTTATTTTAATCATTCTAGAGAAAAAACATTCTCAGGACATAGAGCACGATGATGCTTAAGAAACTGAATACTAGTTTATTAAGTTGAGTCCCTACAGGAGATTCAGAAATCAAACATTAACCCTCAGATTCTTTAAGCCACAGTGCAGGTACTAAAGGAGCAGTTAAATCTTGCCCAAGAGCGCCGTACGCTGAAGCAGGGGGATTAGCTCAAATGGTAGAGCGCCCGCTTAGCATGCGGGAAGTACCGGGATCGATACCCGGATCCTCCAAATTGACAATTATTTTTTGGTACGTAAACACTAACTTATTTTAGGCACGTTTTTGACAGTCACGTGTTAGCGATAGTTAAAACGTAGTATTTTACGAATGGCCCTGACTTAAAAAAGAATAAAAACGAAATCACAGCGACTATGGTTTTGCTCATGGTTCCTATGATGTAGAGCACATGGCCGGATTCCGGACAGATTTTACGTCATCAGTATGGAATTTCTGTCGCTGAGTTGCAGACTAGTTCTACCTTGCGAAACGTCCCCAGCGGCGGGGAGCAAGGAGGAACGGCTGTTTTCGCAGACTATAGCTTCCATAGCTTCGGTTTCATTTTTGAAAAAAAAAAATGTGTGCTAAATAAAAACAAATAAGTCCGCTGTTCTAGTGGCTAAAGTGCAAGACATGACAGATCGGTATGATGTCACAAATTTACAAAAACAGATTTTTTTTCCTAATTGAAAGAATTTTTGGAGCTCATTGAATTTTATTTTATTTCTTGTATCATTTATTTAGAAATGTTTATAGATTGTTTTTTTTCGTTCAATACAGAGTTCTGCAAACACATTCAGTTCAAAAACAAGACAAAAAAAAATGGAGAATCTGGGTATCGATCCCAGTACCTCCCGCATGCTAAGCGGGCGCTCTACCATTTGAGCTAATCCCCCCACCAGGAACACCATTACGAAGTATTAGCTAAAATTACATTTTTCTTACACTAGACTATAAACGAGAGCCAGGATAAATCTGTGCTGCTTCTTAAACTAAAGAAAACGTTGAAAAATCAAAGTTTATCAAAGTGTTCTCAGCAGATAGTACAAGATGTTAGCGAAGAAAATGAACAGCTCTTTGGAAAATAAAACTTAAGATCATGAGTTAGTTTCAGGTGTATTTTTCATCGACACCGTACAGGTATTCAATCGAAAAGGTTGAAATTTAATGTTGACACTAGTAGTGTTTAGCTAAAAGGAAGCCAATTCAACAAGAATGGCCTGTTGGTCTAGTGGCATGATTCTCGCTTAGGGTGCGAGAGGTCCCGGGTTCGACTCCCGGACAGGCCCCTTTCTCTGCTTTTTTTGGAAGTTCCAATTTTACAATATAACAAGAACAGAAAAATCAAACCAAAATATAAAAACGAAATAATCATCAAGGAAACATTCAAACACACTAGCAGCATAAGAAAATTTTTCAAATAAATTATGCAGGACTTTGAATCTTATCTTAGCGGTGAATGGGAGTCCTGCCTCTCTGATTGCCAAGAGATTACGAGGGAATGGTATACCGTATTTATTCGATTAACCGCCCTGGGCGCTTATTAAAGTTTTGGACCTTGAGAGTGGGCGCTTATTCGAGGTGGGCGCTTATTCGAGGCTGGGCGCTTATTAAATTTTCACCATTTTCAGCAAGTGAAGTAAGTTTATTTTGCAGCGAAACAATATATGCTAATAACAAAACGCGAAGAAGTAACAAAGCAAGGTTTCTGTAAAATACTCTGAAGAAAACTCCGTCCTCGGGGAAGTCTCTTGTTAGAATTTATTCACTCAAGTGGGTGGGGTGGGGGTGAGCGCTTATTTGAGTTTGATTGGGAGGAGGAGGGGGTGGGCGCTTATTCGAGGCTGGGCGCTTATTAACTTTTTCTGCCTTTCGGATGGGCGCTTATTCGAGGTGGGCGCTAATTCGAGGTTGGGCGCTTATTCGAATAAATACGGTAATTTGTTTTTTATCTTATTGGTCGTTTGAAATGACGCCATGTAATGAAATTGCGTTCGACGGAGGAGACCGCATGCCTAATTTAGAGGCCGGACGTTTTTCCTTTGTTGTTGTCGAACTAAGAAAGCCGGAAATATCAGCGAGTAATGTCACTGTAAGGTCTTTCCTAAAACCATGGAACCACCCAGTTTTAACAGATTATTATCTTTTGATATCGTCAGACTCCGAGTTTAGCTATTCATCTTTTTTTCTGTAGGATCTGTGTTTACCGTGCAGTGCAATCTAATTGGAAAAGTCAGTAGCTGCATCTCTTGCGTCCATATTCAAAAGAAGCAAGTACCCGTTCCACGTACTAGTTGCAAAAAAAATGAGCTTTCTTCTACAGCGGAAAAAGAATGGCGAATCTAGGTATCGATCCCAGTACCTCTCGCATGCAAAGCAAACGCTCTACCGTTTGAGCTAATCCCCCTGTAATAGAAAATCTAGGCGAAAAATTAGCCAATCAGAAGTGTTTCTAACACCACACTTAACGCGAAACCCAGAATAAATCTTAAGCTTATAGGTTTTAAAGTAAAACAAATAAAAACGAAAGGAAAATCAACTGAACTATACCCCGTTTAATTTAACCATGTTTAAGTTAATCATTCTACAGAAAAAACATTCTCAGGACATAGAGCACGATGATGGTTAAGAAACTGAATGCATAATACTAGTTTATTAAGTTGAGTCCCAACAGGAGATTCAGAAATCAAACATTAACCCTCAGATTGTTACGCCACAGTACAGATACTAAAAAGGCAGGTGGAAATAGGATGTTGAAATTATTAGTGATTAGCTTAAAAGTCAACAATTAAAAGAGAATGGCCTGTTGGTCTAGTGGCATGATTCTCGCTTTGGGTGCGAGAGGTCCCGGGTTCGACTCCCGGACAGGCCCTTTTTTCTTCTTTTCGCTGTCGTCTCTTTAGAGAAACTTGTATCTCCCCATGTAATTGGTTAGCCCTGTATCTTATCCTTGTTTGTTTTTGGAACTGTTTTAACAAACTCCGTTAATTTTTAATTCTGAACCAAGGAAGTTTTTAACTTTTTAGCTGTAAAAAGCTGGTTTGCTCACACCTGGTGATTTATAGCATTATATAATTTAGCAGTCTATCGCATTTATCATTTGATCTTTGTCAAAAGAAGATGTATTTTTTTTATTCCTTTGCACAAAAGCAAAACGTAAGAGACCGTATCTCAAATTACGCATACTTACTCGCTATGAAACTTGATTACTTGACTACAACTACTTGTGAATGACAAAATCACAACCATGTGTCAAACAAATTTGTCTCAAACAAATCAGTCTCCCAAGCATGCATTTGTGTAACATCAAACGTTATCAACAAAACATACAATGAACTTTAACAAACTGTCAGAACAGCACAAGTTTTCAAAAACCATCATGATTGCAATCTGTTTCAATCTTTCTCGCATTATTTTGTCCTATTTCATGTTCCATTTTACCTCCTTTTAACTCAACTTAAGGTGGCGGTTCCCCAAATTATATATGATAAATTTAGTGACATTCTATTCGATAAAATTATCCGTCCATTAATCTTAATTTTTTTGTAACTTGTATCCTTTATAAAGCAATTTGAAAGTTTTATTTCATTAAATCATATGTATAAACATTACTCGGTATTGCTTTGCGGCTGTCGTGATGTTAAATCTTGCCCAACAGCGTTGTACGCTGAAGCAGGGGGATTAGCTCAAATGGTAGAGCGCCCGCTTAGCATGCGGGAGGTACCGGGATCGATACCCGGATCCTCCAAATTGCAATATTTTATTTTTAGTAATTTCTTATTTTGGACACGTTTTTGACAATACCGTGTGGGCGGTAGAATAGCCCTCACTTAAAAAAGAATAAACAAGAAGTCACAGGGACTAACATTCCGCTTAAGGTCATGATGTAGGGTTCCATAGCTTGGGTTTAATTTTTGAAAAAAAAATGGGTTGCTAATTAAAAGCAAAAAAGTCCATTGCCTTTAGTAGGTAAAGTGCAAGTATGATTTCGCAATTCACAGGACTGATTTTTTTTTTTTTTTTTTTTTTTGTAATTGAAAGAATTTTTTGAGCTCATTGTATTTTATTTATTTATTGTACCTTTTTATTTAGAAATGTTTTCAAGAATTTTTTTTTTCTTTCTTATACATATTGCTGCAAACACATGCAGTTCAAAAGAAAAAACATGGAGAATCTGGGTATCGATCCCAGTACCTCCCGCATGCTAAGCGGGCGCTGTACCATTTGAGCTAATCCCCCCATCAGGAACACCAGCTTGAATTATAAGCTAGGATTACATTTTTCTTCAACTAGACTTTAAACGAGAACTAGAAAACGAAGAAAAGTCAAAGATTATCAAAGTGTTCTCAGCAGATAGTACAAGATGTTAGCGAAAAAAATGAACAGATCTTTGGAAAATAAAACTTAAAATCATGAGTTAGTTTCAGGTGCATTTTCAGCGACACCGGACAGGTATTCTATCGAACAGGTTGAAATTTAATGTTGACACTAGTAGTGATTAGCAAAAAAGAAGCCATATCGTCAAGAATGGCCTGTTGGTCTAGCTAGTGGCATGATTCTCGCTTAGGGTGCGAGAGGTCCCGGGTTCGACTCTCGGACAGGCCCCTCTTTCTGCTTTTTTGGAAGTTACAATTTGACAATCAAATAACAAGAACAGACAAATCAAATCAAAATGTAAAAACGAAATAATCATCAAGGAAACAGTCAAACACGCTAGCAATATAAGAAAAACTTTCAAATAAATTATGCAGGACTTTGGATCTTGTATAGAGAATGGGAGTCCTGCCCCTCTGATTGTCAAAAGATTACGAGGGAATGGTATAATTTTTTTCTATCTTATTGGTCGTTTGAAATGACGCCATGTAATGAAATTGCGTTCGACGGAGGAGGCCGCCAGCCTAATTTTTCCTTTGTTGTTGTCGAAATAAGAAAGCCGGAAATATCAACGAGTAAAGTCACTGTAAGGTCTTTGCTAAAACATGGAACCACCCAATTTTAACAGACTAATCTTTTGCTATCGTCAGGCACCATTTTAACTTTCCATCTTTATTACAGAGAATATGTTTTTACATTCAGCGTTATCTCATTGCAAACGTCACTGGCGGCATCTCATGCGTCCATATTCAAAAGAAGCAATAAGAACCCTTTCCCTGAGTTGTAAGAAAAAGAATGAGTTTAAGCTTACAACGGAAAAAGAATGGAGAATCTGGGTATCGATCCCAGTACCCCTCGCATGCAAAGCGAGCGCTCTACCATTTGAGCTTATGCCCCTGTACTAGAAAATCTTGGCGAAAAATTATCTTATCATAAATGTCACAGTCTTACACCACACTTGACACGAAAACCAGAATAAATCTTACGTTTATCGGTTTTAAAGCATAAAAAAAAAACGAAGGGAAAATCAACTGAACTATACCCCGTTGAACTATCAGAAATCAATTACATTGTTATCCTTTACATAAAAATACCAAACCATGTTTAATTTAATCATCCTACAGAAAAAGAATTCTCAGGACATAGATCACGATGATGGTTAAGAAACCGAATACTAGTTTATTAAGTTGATTCCCAACAAGAGATTTAGAAACAGTACAGGTAACCAAGGAGCAGGTGGGAATAGAATGTTGAAATTAACAGTGATTAGCTTAAAAGTCCACAATTGATTAAGAATGGCCTGTTGGTCTAGTGGCATGATTCTCGCTTTGGGTGCGAGAGGTCCCGGGTTCGACTCCCGGACAGGCCCATTTTCCTGCTTTTTTTGGAAGCTATAGCAAAAAAGCCAGTGTAAGCTTTTAATCGGCCGTTTGTTTTATCTCATTCTGGTGGTGGAGACCGATTCCAAACTTATGCAAAGAAGTTCGCAGTGGTCTTTTCAGAGAAACTTTGTATCGTCCCATGCAAATGCTTAGTCTATATGGTTTCCTTGTTTGTTTTTGGAACTGTTTCGACAATTAAACTCCGTAAATTTTCAATTCTAAAACAAGGCAGTTTTTAACTTTTTGGCTTTTAAAAAGCTAGTTCGCTCTAGTGATTTATAGCATTATTAATATAATGTAGCCTTTTATAGTGTTAATCATTTAATCATTTAAGCCTTTGTTACAGTACAACTACTTGTGAATGACAAAATCACAGCCTTGTGCCAAACAAATATGTCCCCCAAGCATGCATTTGTGTAACATCAAACGTTATCAACAACAACATCATGAACTTTAACAAACTGTTAGGCTAACAAGTTTTCAAACACCACCATTGCAATCCGTTTCAATCTTCTTCACGTTTGTCCTATTTAATGTGTCATTTTAACCTCCTTTTAACGTTTTGAGCGCTTATTTTAATGTTTCGCCCAATTTGGTGTCAGTCCCCGAAATTGTGATAAATTTCGTGACGCAGCTCCTTTATTAATAAACTGAATTCTCTAGTACTTATAGCTTTCAGGCTTTGAAAAATGAACATTTTAATTTCGTTATTTTAATCGATAAAATATTTCATTCATAAATTTCAACATTTTTTTGTAACTTGTATCCTTTATATAGCAATTTGAAAGTTTTATTTCATTAAATGATATGTATAAAAATTACTCGGTACTACTTTGTGGCTGTCGTGATGTTAAATCTTGCCCAAGAGCGTCATACGCTGAATCAGGGGGATTAGCTCAAATGGTAGAGCGCCCGCTTAGCATGCGGGAGGTACCGGGATCGATACCCGGATCCTCCAAATCGACAATTATTTTTTTGGTGCGTAAACACTGACTTTAAATATTTTAGGCACGTTTTTGACAGTCACGTGTTAGCGGTAGTTGAAACGTCGTATTTTACGAATGGTGCTGACTTAAAAAGAATAAACAAGAAATCATAAAGACTAAGATTTTTCTCACGGCTCCTATGATCTAGGGTCCATAGTAGCCTACGAAAACAGCCGTTCCTCCTCTCTCTTCGCAGCTGGGGAAATTTCGCGAGGAGGAACGTCTGCGACTCAGCGACATAAATTCCATACTGATGACGTAAATTAATGTTTACATGATATATCCGGTAGTCATGGGGTTTCAAATGCAAATTTGTTCAATCCTACGTTTCTGCTGGCCGATTCTGTGTTCATTTGCTGTCGAGCTCCAGCAAAACTGAAATTCTTCTTCTAGCGAAGAATATATTCCACAAATATTGACTGTTTTGTTATAGATTCATTGCGTTTACATTTGACCTTTGTGGCCGCTTGTCTTTTGTCTTTCATTTATAGTAAACAATAGCTAAAACAATCTAATTACTCCGTCGTCCAATCAGCGCTTGTGACTGGATTCCGGACAGATTTTACGTCAACAGTATGGAATTTCCGTAGCTGAGTCGTGGACGTTCTACCTTGCGAAACGTCCCAGCGGCGAGGACCAAAGAGGACCGGCTGTTTTCGCAGACTAGGTCCATAGCTTCGGTTTAATTTTTGAAAAACGAATGGGTTGCTAATTAAAAACAAATAACTCCTCTGATTTAGTGGCTAAATTGCTGACATGACAGATCGGTATGATTTCGCAATTTTGCAAAAACAGATTATTTTTTCTAATTGAAAGAATTGTTTGAGCTCATTGTATTTTATTTTATTTATTGTATCATTCATTTAGAAATGTTTATCGATTTTTTTTTCGTTCGGTACAGAGTTCTGCAAACACATTCAGTTCAAAAAGAAGAAAAAAAAAATGGAGAATCTGGGTATCGATTCTATTACCTCCCGCATGCAAAGCGGGCGCTCTACCATTTGGGCTAATCCCCCTGCCCGGAAAATCCGGGTGATTAGCTGGATGATTTGAGAGTTTTCTTTGTGTCAACACACATTCTGCTTGCCTTGAGGCCCTTATTCACGTGTTGACGCCTTCATATTTTCCGAGTTCGCTCGTGTCGTAATTCTTTGTCTTTGCTGCTCTTGGCAAGTGAAATATCCTCGATAATGAAAAAGCATTTTCAGAAAAATTATAACAGGCAAAACTTCAAAACCATCGAGATAAAGGTTTGAGGAACAAAAATACCATTTTGACGTAAAGGGAAAAGGGCCTAAAGTTTAGAGAATATGGAATATAGTGAGGAGCTCTGCAAGCCTTAAATGCTCGCGTGTAGCACCTTGGGTAAAAAAATATGATGACCTATCAGATGTCATGTTATGATGTCACAGCATACGTAAATAAGGTCATGAATCGGCTGTTTACTTAATTCTTTCTGGAACTATTTTTACAAACTCCACAACTTTAATTTTTACCCTGAAACTATTCAATTTCAGCTTGAAACCGGTTAAATATAGTATTTTATGTTCTTGCGCACATTTGGAAAAGCAATAAGTAAGTTTAAGGTTATCTCGCGACAATTGGAGTAATAACAATAAGTTAAAGTTAAATGATCTGGTTAAAGATTTGAGCTCCGCTTTTAGACTTAGATGAAAGCGTACTGATTGTATTTATTGATAACAAGAAGCACCCATCAAACTGAAATCTTCTGCATGTTTTATTCAGTTCGGTCAACTGTCAACTAAGTAAACAATTTCTTTCCTTTAATGTACCTTTTCATTATTTCTAACAGGATAATATTTCCGTTAAATGGAAGAGCATGACACCGAGCTAGAGGTGAAAAAAGCTAGGAGGTCATTATTACGATTAATAACGTGCTGTTCCCATTACAGCAAATTTTTCACAGATCCAACGCGCGCTTATATATTAACAGATATATCCAGGGGCAGCTAGGAGGTCTAGGACCGAAAAACGATGTTCTCAAAACTATTAAGGCTTTTACCATGTGGGGAGGTCAGCGGGTAATTGCTGCAGATTTCCGAAAAGAAATCTTTTAGAAGCTGGAGACGAACCAACAGAGGAAATAAATCAATAATTGAGAAAATAATATCATTTGTTTTTTCTCGCATATCGTATTAATTTGTTCTTTGGTACTGAAATTGCAAGAGAACCAAAACACAAGCTACGGTCACTGCAACCGTATACGTGTAACAACCGACAACATACACTGAGCTATCGATCGATTGATAGATCAAGTTTATACATTGCCGAGCAAGGACATCAAAAGATTATAAAAGTTGTGATGCTGCTTACCGGAACTAAGTCTAAATCAAAATAAATAGGAGGATACATACCTGAACAACATTTTTACATTTCTTAACATTTCACTTCAGAATTTCTTCTACTTTGGTCAGTATGGGGACTGATTGCAGATGCTAAAATGAAACAAAACTCCAAGTTACTAAGGAATACAAATCAGATGAAAGCCAAGGCCAACAAAGAAATAACACACAGGAAATGGAAAAATCGAAGCAAAGATACTTACAAATGATGTGAGAACTGTCGCGAAATAAACGATAAAACTCACACAAATGATCTCGAAACAAAGGAAATTATGCGGGAAATCCAACAAAAGATGAACTGCAGTAAGTGAAAAGAATGAAACAAAGGACAAACGCGAGAAGCATATCACATGCATGTTTCTGTTCAGGAATGCGGCTGCAACAATAGACCAATTACGATATATTAAAATTCATACTTGGCTGCGAGACTTGGGGGATTAAAACAAAAGAAATGATCATGAAATCATCTTGAGGCTCAACAGTGAATTTTAATATATCGAAAATGATCTATTTCAATACAGTCATGTAAGCCTCAATAATGACCTCTTGGTTTTAAAACAATGAAAAGGCCTGCGCTGAAGTTCGAGAGGTCATTCTTTTTAGAAAGGCTTTGGAGTTCCGGTCTGCTGACCGTATTTTCTCGATTAAAAGCCGAAACTCCTATTAAACGCCGGCCTCGAAAAATCGCCGGGTCTAAAGTGCCGGTTTTTAAATAAACGCCCAAGGGCGTTTAATCAAGAAAACACGTAGTAACCTTAAGAAACCGGGGGGATTAGCTCAAATGGTAGAGCGCCCGCTTAGCATGCGGGAGGTACCGGGATCGATACCCGGATTCTCCAAATAACAATTTTGTTTCTTTACCTCGTAAAATCCAATCCAAAGACACTTTCAATTATTTTGTAAGACATTGTAAAAAAAATTCTGACACTGCCCAAAAAAATCGAGGTTTTTTTACTTCAAACCTGTCCGCAAAGAAATAAAACGAAAACTTACCGTTTGTTAAAATTTGAAAAAAAAAACTGTTTTTGGCATTTAAAACACCCCTTTACAAAAGTAGTTGTGAAATTAGGGTCGGTGTTACTGTTGATTGAAATAAAGCATTGAAAAGGTATCTTGTGGCTGTACTCTGATGTACAAGGAATATGGCCTGCAGAACAGGCGTTTTTGTTTTGTTTTGTTTTGTTTTGTTTTTTTTCAAAGTGCAACTTAAAGGAATATGGAGGAAGAGCAGGCAAGGGGTCAACCTCTCCCTTGGAATCATTTTTTGACTCGCCCAAATCTCGGTCAGTTGAAAGTCCATGTCGATCGCACAGCAAAATTCCCCTGCTTTGCAGGCTAGAGCCATTGCTAATCACCCTACCATCAAGTTTACTATTGAAGTATCAGAAATAGAAACTACATTCTTGGACACAATAGTCTATAAGGGAAAGCGATTCGAGAAAAAAGAATCCTCGATGTGCGTACACATTTCAAGCCTACTAAAACATTTCATTGCAGTACACACACTCCAACAGCTGTCACCCAGCGGGCGTTAAAAAAGGCTTTGCCAAAGGAGAAGCTCTCAGGCTTCTAAGAACAAACTCTTCCAATGAAAAAAAGTTAAACATGAACGGAAGGAAGCTCTCAAGCAAAAATTGAAGTCGTAGAAAAAGTTTCCACCCTTTCTCACGTAGCCGTCATTTCCAAACTTAAAAAAACCTACTTATGGACAAATGGCATCGAATACAGAACCAGCCGTGACTTGGAGGGATATTCAAGGAGCCTCTCTAGTTCTCTTATAGAAAAGGAATTTAGCTAAAAGACATGCTTGTTAAAGAAAAACTTTAAAGGCTTAGCATTGAAAGACTCAATGCTCGGTAGAGTGTGAACATGGCATAAATAAATGCTGTGTGAATTGATCATGTGACAACTATCCTCGGAGTCACGAGAGTTGCAAGAGCAAACGTTTGCCGGAACTCGGTCGAGAGAATGTAATCAACCCACAATCCTGGACAAAAGTCCTTGAGACAGTACTGCAATATTCATATTTTTCTGTCACTTCAGTAGTGTTCCCTCTTACGGTACATCCTTTTCGAAAATTTCTTGCGTATCTCATAGCGGTGGTGCTTTATTCCAAAGGATAAAAGCGCAGCTCTTTTGTTAATTAGCACAATTTACTTGCTTATTAAACGAAAAAGGCGCAAGTTTTTTTTTTATCAAGCAAGAAATACCATGTTTCTTGTTTAATAAACAAAGTTTGCAGGACAAACTGGTTTAATAAACAAAAAATACAGGCTGTTTTGTTTAATAAGCCCTATTCCAGAAACCTTCTGACAGTCCGGAAACAATCTGACTCCTATTGTATACAACAGTTAAGCTAAGATCCTTCGCAGGATCTATATCTTACACGAGTCCTGAAATACAAGGTCGATCTTGATATTAGAAGTTCACAGAAAAAAAATGCCAGAGAAAAAAGTTTGTTCAACAACGCTCTGGAAAGACTGCGACTGGAAAAAATTCTACGACTAAGCTTTGATTTGCTGGAAATACTGCAGACTCACAAGAGGCGGCCGTGGGAAAAATTTCTGTGCTAAAATCGTCGGCAGCAACACATTTGATTTACTTGCTTAGTTACACCATTACTTTTACTCAATTCATCATGCACGCTCAGTGAAAGAAATAAATGATATGTTCTACCATTTCCTATGGGATGGCAAGGGTTACAAAATCAATTATGATCAATAAGTATGGAGGCCTGAAGAAGATCGACGTCTGCTTTCTCAACAAATCTTTCAAGACAACGCGTGTGAAACAGTACTTGGACACCACTAACGGTGGAAAATGGAAACTTCTCTTCTCTTCGCGAATAAGGGCCGGAATTTTCGATTAAGAGCCAAAGTAATCGTGACGTCATTTTCACGTGATAGCAATTTCAATCTCCAAAAAAAATTCATATCCTGATCGTGTTTGTGGTATTCATTTAGTATCTATGGGATAAAAGCAACGTCACGTGGTGATTTCAGGGGGGCAAAGCAGTAATCGTGGTCGGGTTTGTTTATTTTATCAAAAAAAGACGACGATTTACAGTCATGCATGATAAACATCATTATCGTTTGCTGAGAGGACATCTACGTTCGCTGCTGCATCCAGAATGAGCATTCTGCCCCCAATGTCTTTTCTAAGATGAAGATTTTCTCATTTTAGTTCTATACATAAACCAACTTGATCGCGATTTCTTGGCAATTTTTTGTCAGTTGTTTGTCCCAAGAAACCACGTGACATTGCTTTTATCCCATAAGTTAATCCCTTAAACGCATGCAAAGATGGTGGCGTGTGTGGCGAGTGCAAAAAGGTAGTGTGGAGGATTCGGTTATCGATCCCGGTACCTCCCGCATGCTAAGCGGGCGCTCTACCATTTGAGCTAATCCCCCTTGCTAAAGATTTTGGATACTAATTTATCTAGAAATAAAAATTAAGAAGTGGTTCCCTAGTTTAAGGAAAGTTGATGACATTTGCTTTTGATATTTCCAGATTTCTTTCACATAGCATGTGAGCCAGGCAGCCAAGGTACAAAGACAGGAATAAGAATCTAGAGAAGAACTAAGTCTGATGCAGTTAACGCGGACCAGAACATAATTTCAAAAAGGTGGCTAACAAGTAACTGATGATGATGATAATAATAATAATGACGATGATGATGATGATGATGAGAATAATGTTGGTGATGATGACAATATGGCTCAAAGAAAAGTTCGTCTTTGGAATTTGGAATACTTTACTAAGGGTTCCCTGGTCGCACTAATGATCTTAGGCATTGAGATGAGTAGTACTCGAGGTACATTTACCCGAAACGTACATGTAAGTAGGGGACGAGTGGGAGCCAGGGTTTGATTATCATAATTAGTTTAAGCCCAAATTTACCAAAGAAGCATGATGAATCCTTTACGGCAGGTGATGATGTAAATACCTTAGAATAGGTGCAAAGAAATCAGAGATGCTGCTCTCTTTTGTCGCGACTATTATATTGCGGAGTTACTTCGATGGCGTTTTTTATGATTATATGTTATACGACCTGCCCAAATTAAGTAGCTAGTTTGAAACCAGGAACAAACTCCCTCTTAGATAAATCTAAGAAATCTCAAACTATAATAGCAAAAATATTAAAAGAAGAAACAAAAAAAACATAGGCTGTCCGGGAGTAGAACCCGGAACCTCTCGCACCCGAAGCGAGAATCATACCACTAGACCAACAGGTCTCAGTATACAATCTGCTGTTACAACAATGCCAAACAAGTACTAAGACGTTCTTAGGTTCTTGTAAAAATGACACAAATTCGGCGATTGATTGTTGCTAAAAGCTGAGCATCTATCCTTACTTGCCACTGCCAGTTACTAGTACCGAAGAGAATAGAGTTTCTCAAAGAGTCATAGTAGTGACAGGTTATTATTATTTTTTTTTTCGAGGAGGGAGTTAACATCATTAGTTTGACGGGAAATAATTACTGCCTATAGTATTCATCTAAGACTACGGGGGAAACAATAGAGAGAAAATAAAGAAATGAAATGACGAGAAGTGAAATAACTGAATTAAGGAGGAGAGAGAAATGGAATATTTAGTGCTAGAAAGAGCTAGTTTACCTTCAAACGTAGAAATATGCACGATTTCCGCACCAAAATTCAGTGAACCGAAACCAGAACAATTTTTTTATCTACCTGATGGACAACGAAAGCGGGCAGAAAACTGTCTTACGTTAAAGCTCAGTGATTTTGAGTCACAGGAGAGTTAGCACTTATTCCTTCTATGGCATGAATGAACATGGTTTCTGGACTCGGTTGCCATGGTAACGTCAATGTTAACAAACACAGCAAGGCCGCATAAAGGAATAAATTTTATGAAAACTTGCAAAGTTTGGTGGTGATAACTTGAACAGTTTTGAGGTTCTTCAACTTCAAGGTGAGGGTGCCCTAAAGAGCCCAAATGCTCAAATGGTAGAGCCGAGACCGCTTACAATGCGGGAGTCATCGATACTCGGATTCTTCAAATTGCTGCTACTTCTTTTTTGTAAAGTAAACTTTTGGCCATTATTTTTGACACGCTTTTGACAGTCTCAAGTTAAAGGTACTTTGGAGTACCTTTTTTAAAGTACGTTTTTTAAATAACGTCGTATTTACAAATAACTCTGACTTAAAAGTTTGTGGTTAACTTCGGTTTATTTCGGATGTTACTAGCCGGAACAGGGAAAGGGGAGAACAGAGAACAGAAATATAAAAAATGGCAACAAAGTGAAAATGAAGTAGTTACTGATAGGGCTAAAGTTCAAGCGACACAGGTACTTAAACGAGCAGGTGGAAGTCTAATAACGCTGACACTAGTTGTGATACCGTTAAAAAGAAAACATTGTAGCCAAGGGTGGCCTGTTGGTCTAGTGGCATGATTCTCGCTTAGGGTGCGAGAGGTCCCGGGTTCGACTCCCAACCAGGCCCCCTTTTATGTTTTTTGGAAGCTACAACAATAATAAAAAAGAACAACGAACCAAAACAAATGAAAACAAATTACTCAACAAGCAAACAGTCAGTAAACAGTCGATCATTTTCAATTGCTGATTCTCCAAATTGCTGCTTTTTTTTACGGTTAAGTTCTTGGTCATTATTTTTGACACGCTTTTGACAGTCCCATGTTAAAGGTACTTTTAAGTACGTTTCAAAAAGCGTTGCATTTACAAATAGCCCTGACTTAAAAGAGTATGATTAACTTCGGTTTATTTCGGATGTTACTAGAACAGGGAACGAGGTGCAAGGAGAACAAGAAAATAACAAATGGCAACAAATTAGAAATGAAGTTACTGATAGGGCCAAAGTTCAAGGTCGGTTTTGTTCCCATTTTCTAATTTTCTCTTCTCGTTTCTAGTGCTTGTTCCCTGTGCTTACTAGCCTCTAGTTAAGAGAAAATTAGACCGCTTTTTTTAGGGGCTATACATGTAGGGCAAGACATAACAAAACAATATCGTTTAACTAAAATTATACGAATATAGAGTTAATTGTATTTTATTTAATTTTTTTTTTCAGAAACTTTTTCTCAGGAAAGTTTTCAAGAATTTTTTATATATATACACAGTGCTGCAAATACATAAGATTAACAACGAAAAAAAAGTGGAGAATCTGGGTATCGATCCCGGTACCTCCCGCATGCAAAGCGGGCGCTCTACCATTTGAGCTAAAACCCCGGCTAGGCAAACTCTACGTGAATGATTTACCTAAACTTTGATGCTTCTTCACCAGACTATAATCGAGAGCCAAGATAAACCTGCGCTAACGTAAACTAATGAAAAGAGGGAAAATCAAAGCATATCAAAGTATTCGTAGTATCTGTTTGGTAAAATAATCTCGACAAAAAAGGAAGTATTTAGCTTCAAACACACTCTAAAACAAACAGTTCCAACTGAGTTGTTAAGTTTTGTTTAATAAACACGTGATATCGTAAGAAAGGGTATTAGCTCTTTTCTTAGAATTGTAAACAAGTGAGATAAAGAAGAAAAGAAGAAGCAGAGACAAAAATAGCGTTCGGGACTAAAAAATTCCTAAGCTGGCACAAATCCTCGAACTGTCAAGCGGTACGACGCAAGTGTGTAGATGTTGTTTTTTCTTCCTCCTTCATCGTATAAAACAAATAGATTCCATGTTGCCGTGGGTCTGTTCAGTAATAGATCACAGAAGACGTTAAAAAGTGGTAAAAACATCAATGACACACTCGCCTGCGGCTGCCGCTCGTGTGCCACTTCTTTGTTTTTACCACATTTTGACGTCATCCGTGATGTATTACTGAACGGACGCATAGTAACATGGAATCTATTTGTTAAGTATTCTCATTATACATCAAGTGCACTTGTCTCCAATAAGTATTATCCTTATTCTACATGTCCCAATACTATGTTAGCGCGACGGTCGGCTATTAAAAGAATCATCTACGTAAGTACTTTACATTTAAATCGTTTAGCCACGCCTAGAAGAAAATTTACTAAAATTGCTTTTTGGTCTGATTCAGTTGATTGGTTCGACGCCTGAGCCAGCAGACGATCTTAACCCTCAGACGTTCAAGGGGGGGATGGATGCCACCCCGCCTAAGTTTTTTCCTAGAGGATAAAACATCAGCACCAGGCCCCGGTTGTTCTAAAGGTGGATAGCACTATCCACTGGATAAATCACTATCCAGTGGATAACACAATTGGTTTTCGTACTTCATCTCCGCTGGATAGCGATTTATCAGGTGGATGGCGCTATCCAATTTTTGAACAACAGGGGCCTGATGTTTTCAGTAGCTGTTCGTTCATCACTCACGCAAATTTTGACACAAGTTCAGTGATGGTCAGTCGCTATGGTTACGAGATATGACGTCATAAGTAGCAAGTGGTCAAGCAAAAGTAAATCTTGTTGCTAAAATTATGCGAAGGACTTATTTATGTGTTGCTTTTCATGTAAAGCACAAAAAATTACTACTTCTCACGGTTTTAACCTGTTTTCTATTTCTTTGGAAAATCGAAGATGGTGGCCAAGATGGCGACCATTGTTGGTGACGTCACAGGCCTCCAGCAGCGCCACCACCCATAAAATATACCTCTTCATGTTAAGAAAATCAAAGGCTTTCCACCTAAGGAAAAATCGTTTCGAAATACTACAAAAAATCAAAACCTCCGGGGGGGGTTCCATCCCCGTCTCCCCCCCCCCCCAATTCCTTGTACCACGGTGGAGGTATGAATCTGCGTGTCCGTTCGAGGGTTAACTTAATTTAGGTCGACCCAAATAAGAGTTTGCTTCGTCTCATGAAAAGTTTGACGTTTGGCCTAGGCCTAACACGGTGGTAAGATTAGAAAATGATTCTAATAGACTAAATTGTAACTACAAATAAAAAATTATCTTAATGGTCTTCAACGTTTTGACACTCCGCGGAAGTTGTGCCCGAAATTCCTCTGAAGTCTTTCCACAAAATAGAATTTCCGCTATTTTCCTTCTCACAAAAAAGAGCCACACAACTAATTATGTCGTTTCCTTCGTTGTCGACAGCGAAAGTTGACTTCGCCGTCAGAACTGGGCTTTAAGGACTCAAGTAACATGGGGGTTTACCTGTGGAAAATGAATTATTGCCTACAACTTTGGCATAGATGATAGCCTCCCCCGCAGGCGTTTTTAGGGGAGATCGTATTTCTTCCCTCCCCACGATATCCCCTGAAAACGCCTGCGGGGGAGGCTACATAGATGATGGCGCTGAATCAAAATTTGGCACGCATAAAGAACTTATCGTCCTTAACATTTTAAAGCATACATATTATGTTAATTAGTCACGTGATGTGTCACGTGACCAGTTTGCTTAAAATCGTTAATTATTGACCTATTGGTGGCCGGGTTAAAAAAAGAAATCGATCGATAGCATTTTTCTAATTCATATTAAGCATTATTTCTAACACTTCACGCTTGGAATGACCGTTCATTGCACTTCAATAGAAAATTATGACGGAAAACATCATTTTAAATGCCCAAATTTAATCTTGAATTATTCAAAACTGTATTTTAAACTTCGCGTACATTCACTTTGGGAAAAATTCACTTTGTTCTAGGTCTCCTAACGAGAGATATTGCTAGTCATTCTTATGCTAAATCACGAGTCCCGTCTATAAATTCAATCCCGAATCCTGCTCCCATATTTGTCTAGAATCGGGAATACCGGGTTCTAAGAAGGCAAATCCCGGATACCGAAAAGCCTAGGGGACTGAGGAGCGACAGCATAATTTTCTCAGCATTACTGTAGGGGCCTTTGTAGCGTATCTGAAGTCTAACTGAACGAAGACTGGTGCACCGGTCGGGAGTAATCGCGACAAGTTGGAATGTTTTCCCCGATTGGCTTGTAACATTTCCAGATGTCGACCCATGGTCATCAAAGGGCTAAATGGGGCATATTTTTCTGTCTTAAAAGCAAACTAGATAACGCCTGTCGATCAAGAGAACTAAATATACAGAATGCCTAGCGGGCAGGCGGATCTCGGGTGCTGAATGTGACATGGAACAACGACACAGTGAGTCGCTTTCCATTCCTCTTCCTCCCCGACAGCTGCCAATGTCCCAAGTGGTATCGCACAGAATTTGATTTAAATGTATTGTTTATTCACTTATCAGAAATATGCCTTTTTATGCCCTTGCTTATACTTTACGCTCCAAAGTAGACTTAATTTGGACACGGGCTATTCGAATCGTTATAGCTCAATCCGTACAATTTAGTGAAATTGCCAAAAAACTGAACATATACTCATGCTAATATTTTTCTCATTGAAAGGAAGCACTGTTCGTATTAAAATCATGAAATAAAAAATTAGGGGCACCGTACTCTTTTTTGCAGTAGAGTTGCAGAAAGTGCGCACCGCATTCATTTTCTCCGATTATTGAGAAAGGACTGCATGTGGCGAGTTTCAAAATGGCATGTATGTGGAAGGGAGAAGAAGGCATTAAATAATTCGTTTTTTCAGAATTTGGATCGAGAAACACAGTTAGGATGCAATGTGATAAGGATGGCGCTTAAATGAAAATCAAAGTGAGATAGCACACGTTTAACGTCCACTATGAAATCGAGGTTCTCTGTAAGAAAGTCGAACTCAGTTACACGCGTTCTGCTTACGTTATGCACATTCCCAGCATATTGAGTCTCATATCGGCAAGAATCAACAGTAACCGAAAATTCTAATAGCGTTTCTCTTCAGTCAACTTCTTTTTAATAATGTTACTTTGAATGCTCTTTTTCACGGCGGCCATCTTGTTACGCGCTGTACTGTCGCAATTTGTAATAATCATCGCACTTTGTAATACCTGTCGCAATTTGTAATAAATCCATCGCACTTTGTAATACCTGTCGCAATTTGTAATAAACGGTGTCGCACTTTGTAATAAAAAAGCTGTCGCAATTTATAATAACAGTCCATCGCACTTTGTAATAAACTAAGCTGTCGGAATTTGTAATAATTCCATCGCACTTTGTAATAATTTTTTGAGAGTGATTCAACTTACTTCGTCAACATTAATATAATGCCAAAATATGCTACTTCATAAACAAAGATGGTGACGTCTGCTAGCACGTAACATCTCCGTAACATTTTCTTTGGTCAAACATGCATGTCTACCGCTATAAATTTTTATGCCTTGATTAATCACGTGACCAACTAGAAAAGCTTTTATGAAAGACATGAAACTTCCTGTGACATATCACCAAAAAGATATGAATCATGTTCAAATTCAAGAATATTTAAATAACAAAAGCAACATTTAACAACAGAAACTTCATGAATAACCTGGCATTCGTCGTCCAAATCCATGTTTGCTTGCCACGTGACACGTGAAGTCTTCGGGGGGGAGGGGATAATCCCATATATGGATGGACTAGATAGGTAAGTACCGCCTGATAGGGTATGGTTTTTGAGGATCTCGAGCCTTTAATAGGGTATCATTTTTTACGTTGCTGGCCTTGTGTCTTTGATTTGATCCTTAGATAGGGTAACTCAAGTAGTAATGGATGGTTTATTCCATCCTTTCCATTTTGTGGAAAAACAGTAATCCAGCTCGAAAGAGTTGTATATAGGCAGGGAAGGATATTTTTTTACTATTCCGGCCCCATGGTATTTGCTTTAGAGGACTCCTTATAGAAAAGAATTGTTTTAAGATGGAATGAGTACTCCTTTTGATCCTATATGGGACCAAATCAAGTGAGAATAATGGGCCAAATGCCCAGCCAGCTCAGTGTAAGACCCCAAGTGAGTGTTATAAAAACAGGTACATACGAAGGTATTGGCCAGCGACTAATTGGATTTTGTTTTTAGGTTTCTGTTGTGGTTCGACGGTTTGCCACTGGTGACGTTTTTTTTTTATTTGCAGTAAACATTTTGAATCTTTCCAGGCCTCGTTTGATTAAGTTGGCCAAAATATGGAAGCCACTATTACTTCTTTAAGATTGCGCGTTAGACAAGGATGGTGCACAACGTGTTGTATCGACCTGTTATAAGATCTAACAAGGAAAGCTTGAACTCTCGTGGTGTCCTTATTCGAATGATGTAGGATGGATGTTACGATTTGCGGAAATTAAATGCTTTTTGATAATGGTTCGTTTGTGTCTAGTGTGTCTAGCTCTGTCTAGATCCTGTACTCTGACAATGCTCTGTCTAGAGGTACATCCCCGTATTGGCCATATAAGGAAGTACACCCGCCGGGTAACCACTGAATGAAAACCACCTAGTACAATAGCAAGGTTTAAGAGTACAGCATTTCGTAAGTCAGATAACTAATCAACATTAATCTGAAAAAAATGTTTAGGACTGTGAATAAAGTTAAATGTTTGAATGAGCGGAGGTGTTACGTGCCAGCAGACGTCATCATCTTTGTTTATGAAGTACCATGCATATTTTGGCATTATATTAATGTTGACGAAGTAAGTTCAATTACTCTCAAAAAGTTATTACAAAGTGCGATGGAATTATTACAAATTGCGACAGCTTAGTTTATTACAAAGTGCGATCGACAGTTGTTACAAATTGCGACAGCTTTTTTATTACAAAGTGCGACACGGTTTATTACAAATTGCGACAGGTATTACAAAGTGCGATGGATTTATTACAAATTGCGACAGGTATTACAAAGTGCGATGATTATTACAAATTGCGACAGTACACGCGCAGTATAAGAGATGCGCAGTGTAAAACCAGCGAATCGCCTTAAAACATGAATATTCCTTTTCCTATAAGCCATTTACGCTGAATAACTTCGCCTTCATGCACACGAAATAAAAACGCGCTACCGGTACGAACAACAAACATTACAGGGTTATTTTTCGTTCCAAAAGCTATTCACGAAAAACAATTTTGCTTTTACACTAACGGCAATATGTAAAAATTATAAAGCGAGGTCAAAATATGTCGTCTAGCTGCATGGTGCGCGCAACAAACATCGAATCACATCAAAATTCAACCTTCTCATCATGTCTCCTCGAGTTGCTTACTCCCGAGGAAGACTTCTGAATCATTAAAGCCACTATCATACTAAAATTATTCTTGATTTTTAATCGCAGTGGGTGCTTCGAAGCCGGCATACAAAGTTAAATGCCAACAACCTGGCGTACAAGTATACCTCACTCTTCCTTCCGCCACACACCGACTTGACTTACCATGATTACGTAACAGGGGTAAGTTAAACATACTAAAGGTGCATTCGATAGATTGTATTCCGGGGTAAGAATACTCCAACATTTGGGAGAAATGTCTTCAACCAATGGGATACTACATTCAGCATTTTCTCATGAAATGAAAGCCAAAACAAGTGATTTCTAGAGCCTATTCCATGCATCCTACCCCAGGATACAGTTAATCAAACAAGCCCTATGGAAAATGCTTAAGCCCCTCTCTCCTCCAGAATCTCCCGCTGGGTATCCCAATAAAAATGGCAGTAATTAAGAAATAGCAAGCGCGCGGGGAACGATGGGACGAGGAAAAAGCCTTTCCCCTTCCCATCGTCCCCCGCGCTCTTACTATTTTTTTCCTCTCTCCAGCCTCCCTACGACACAAAGAGGCCTCTGCGAAGGAGGGAGATTAAGCCCTGCTTCAAATGTGACGAACAGTAGGGAGAATACTTTAAGAAAAAATGTCCCGAAAAGCGCTCAAAAATACAAACGAAATGTGTTCATGCCCCCTGGCATCCTATAATACTCCTTACATCGAATTAATTCAATTTGGCCGCCGTATAGGTAAAAAAGGTCTATTCATGCTTCGCGCTCCCATTGGCTTCGCACGCTGGCCGTCTCAAACGAGCGCGTTGGTTAAAAAGGAAAGTCTTTGAACAATCTCAACCTTGGTTGGCGATTATTTCCGTACGGTGTTTAAATTATAAAAGCTTCAAATGTTCTATATTCTATATTTTCTAGAGACACTGTATATAGCAGGTTTGCAATATACAAGATTTTCAACAGACACACGCTAAAACTGAGCTACTCATGCATGCCTAACATGAAATCTGTCATCTCGTCACACAAGAAGTGCGTTCTTTCAAATTTCAACTCACCAACGCAACAACCTGACACCTGCAACTGCAGAAAGACACCAGATTGTCCACTCGAAGGAAAATGCCTCCAATCAAATGTAATCTACCAAGCCACTGTAACCACCGCGACAACAATTGAAACTTACGTCGGAATGGCAACAAACTTTAAGGAACGTTACGGAAACCATCAGTCCTCCTTTCGACGCTCGAACAGAAGAAATGAAACGGAACTCTCAAAATATATTTGGACTTTACAAGACTCTATGAAACCTTTCCAGATAAAATGGAGAGTTTTAAAGAAATGTAAACCCTATAGCAACATTAGCTAAAAATGTAATCTTTGTCTTTTCATCATCATTTGTAAAAAAGAGCTTTGTAGCCTAAACAGGCGAAACGCACTAGCGAGTTCATGCCCCCACAGAAACAGATATGTACTTCAGAACTCAGGGGCACCCAACGACAATTTTCGAAAGAATGTCTGTTCGGAAGACGATTTTAGATCTAGAATTTTCGGAACATTTGTTGTAAAATTTCTTGCTTGCCTGCCTCTCCTATGATTTTCGAACATCAAAAAAATGGTATAATTGCCTATTTTTAACGGATTTTTACCCTAAAAAGGTCACCTAGAATTTTAGGGAGCCTTTTTTCTGGCTGAAATTTTCGAAAAGGTAAGTTTTGATCCCTATGATTTTCGGATCACTAGGCTTTCAGCTAGGAAATCCGAACAGATGAAAAATTTTTAGGGGATGAAAATATGCCTATATCTACCGTTTAAATACTAAAATACGTTTAACAGTGCTATGTTTAAGTGGTTTTGAACTATATTCTCGTTGGGTGCCCCTGAGAACTCTAGAGTAACGTAACTAAGGCACTATCCATCTGTTACCTAGCTACAATCTGGTAAAGCATCCCTATAACAACCACCCAAATTTTACTGCCAGCTTTTAATTTTATCGGTCAATCGTTGAAATTGCCTGATGAGTGTGGTCCTATAATTTCGGACCATACGAAACAGCACTGTTGCAATAAACGATCAATGATTACTCCTGAAGCCTGAACACCTGTGATTATTAATCGTTGTGAATATGTACTGTATTTTCAAGGACCGAACTCAATTTTTTTTTATTTTTCTGTAGTCAACAACTATATCTCTCATTTAAATTGGCCTTATTAAAACCTACTTAGTCTAAATTGCCAGATAGTTTCCCACAATAAAATACCTATTTTGCCAGACTTTTAAAATGCAGGTTCTAAAACGCGGGTGTTTACTGTCCCTCTTCGAATAACTTACCAGGGGCCATTTTGTTCTCTCAACAAATCGTAGCATTTCCAATCTTATTCCACAACAAATCAATCACACAAAAGTATACTTTGCTCACGATTATCAAGTGAGCTTTATCTTTTGACCCCTGGAATCAACAATGCAGACATTGTAAAGACATGTTACCTTTGTCTGAGAACAAAATCCTGTTGTGTGACAACTAAAACGAAAGCACTTTAGTACTGTTTTACTGCACTCAGATTGTGAAATTCTTTTTCGGTATAATGCTTACGGATTACGGAGTTATTAGACAACAATTGTAACCTATTCATTATAGTAGCGCTGAAAGATTTAAGAAGGCAAGAAAGATTTAACGAAACATATTAAAAACCCGATTTATCAAGCAATATTCTGAAACTATTAACAACTACTTTTAGGGACGAAATGGACCAAAATCCAACAGTTTAAATACCCAATTTATTGCTACCCTGGTGGTATATTTTTTACATATTTATTATACAGCAAATAATTCTCCTTTTAGCTTCATCCTTTTAAATACTAGGTGTACAACAGTATCCAATAATATCTTCTCTTCTATTCTATTACAATTTTGTAGTGACGATTTTCTGACTTGATTTAGAAGTACATACCGGCTTGCAATTGCATCGAATCGCACTATGCAAGGGAATCCAGCAAATATTTGCCTGTGGAATCCGGAATTGGAAAATGTTCACTAGTGGAATACAGCCCACTAACGATTGGAATCCCGAATCCAAGTTACAATGAAAAAGACGGGAATCCAGCACCTGGAATCGGGAATCCACGGCGAGGGATCCAGAATCCAAGGCCTCTGGATTAACTGACATGTGGCAAATCGAACAGATAAGCAGAGAGAAAAAAAATATCATTCAGTTATTGACACCGTTAGTCGATCATGGTGTATAACAAAACGTGACAAAATAATCTAGGTTTTAGGAGTATTTCAGAAGACAAATGTAGGAGGTAGGCTTAAAAGCGTTTGATGCGAAAGCGACTGTGTAACCTATTTTGCACGGTCGACAATTAATGCCCATGCTGCAGAACATAAAGAGATAACTGACAGAGTCACTCGATAATGGCTCATTAAAGAAATCGCCATTTTGGTTCAGTAGTTGGCAAACTTAAAAATGAATAACCCAAAAACATGTACAAACTAGAACCACTCCATGTAGTTACTATGCCACATAGTTATTGAAAAAAACTAATTAACAGCTACCAGAAGTACAAAATCTCGAAAAATCTAACTAAGCAACTTAAGTACGTCAGAGTGAATTGCATACCAAACCTTCAGATAGGTTCTGATTTAATCATATTATAGAGACCTTAGATTTGAGGAAGAGAACGACTACTTTTTCGCGTATTTTTTAGAAATAAACACCCTGGAATGCTTCAATGTACTTATTTTCACATGAAACGTTGGCACTTTTACCTTTATTGGAGGAAGTTAATCCCTCTACCGTTTGCAAAACGATCAAACTTCGTACATTTGATAACTTGTTTCCGCCACTACGACATTCTCGCTAAAACTCGTAGTAGAATAACGACGGCTATCACGTTTTCCCGCCAAACGACGCTGGTTCACTCGCGAGCACAACTTAGCATTGGGAAAAACTTGTAGTCGTTCTCGTCTTAGAAGCTCTCTAAATGTCAGACGCAGGGGGTAGAAAAAAAAGTTGCAGTTCATAATTTGGGGCTGGTTAAGAACAATCAAATTTTGTGACGTATGAATGTGCCCAAAAGGAGTTTTCGAATTATCAAGGCATATACTTGGGACCGAGGCTGAGGGGAATAAAACATAAGAAATCGCATTCAGTTTCAGTGATTGTTAATTCATTACTTTTGCTTAATTTCCGTCATCCTTGGAGCCAAGTATGAATTTTGATCCACGGTTTTTTCCAACTTTTGAAAAAGAGAAGCGAATAACCATCGACACGGCTAGAAAGAATGCCTTGGAATAACGTAACTGGCGAAACGAGACGTTTGTATGGTGGTAGGCACGAACTTGCTCCTCGTCAGAAAACGTTTGTAAAATTGCGCGATTTAATTTGCAGAGCTATATCCTCGTTAGTTTTCAACATATCACTTTCAAACTTGGCAACTTTACTTATTTCGAAGCGTTCTTTTTAGCCGTGTTGAGGGATTTTCGCCAACTGGTCCCAGTATGGGACCAGTTTGCGAAAATTTGACGGTCAAACGTTCAAAAAACCGTGGAAGGGTCTATTCGAAACTGGCCTATTCTTAGTTTGCAATCAAGTAACAGGGCGGTCATGTGGGTTGCCAAAACAAAACAAAAAAAATATGCTTTTGTTTTTGGCGGTAGAAAAACGCTCTCTTTCTTATCAACGAAAATGGTCCCGTGACGTCAACTAACGTATATGATATGCTCGCCCAAGTTTGACCAGACTCACAAATTTAAACTCTTTTAAACCAGAACTAGCTTTAACCAACAGCTTATGGTTGGTTTCGCAGGCGAGGCAAGATTAATCGAATCCAGTGTGCTAGCAGCTGGCTATTCCCTGGCAAGAACGGTCGATATTATCAACTGGGGATCTCCGCTTTCTCCCACATGAAAAGACATAGTTTTGACATATGATGAATCCTTTCACGACCAAACTTGTAAGGCCAAGATGCCCAATGCTGGGCCTCGTTCTTTTAGTGACTTTAAATATCCATTCATCTTAACCTCACGTTTTGTCCGTAACGCATGTATCCAACATCGCTCAAGAAGCGGTCTAGACAGATCCACCATAATGTTGCATCCAACAATTTTGGATGCAGTTGGAACAACATGGTAGGTTCCCTTAGAACGGCTCCTAACTAGTATAACTACTCCTATGAAATGAAAATATTAAATAGATAAATTGTATAATGATTATGTAACCCTCCAAACATCTTGATCAACACCTTTGTTTTCGAAAAATCACCGTTTCCAGAACTACTAAGCGCGTGAAACAATGGCTTTTGATGTCTTGTATTGAGTAGAAGATCAACTTGAACATGACAAACAGCTTCATTGTGCACAGGGCAGCTTACATAGGTAGGTACGGACCAAAATTGTCAGTCCCTCAGCAGTTCTTCAAGACTCAATACGAAAGTATACTAGCAGACCTTGAAAGTGTTTGAAAGGGGCGTCAGAAAACCATCATTTACTTTGAGCAAAGTGTAGTTTGGTACCCAACATTTCTGATAGCACTACACCATCATTTAACCCCTCAATCACAGACAACAACGACATATCTGCTTAATTTTAAGTTGAGCTTGAAGGCTAAGCCCAACTGCATGGCAGAAAAAAGTGCGATATTTTCCTCCACACTGTCTATTTTCACACCCTACAAAATTTTCGAAGGCAATTTTTCTACTTTAACTTCGAGCATTCTCAGATAACATGAGTTGTTGTGTTTGTTTATCCTCGCCTAGTCATTTCCCTCCAGCATGTCCTTGACGGTTTGGTATGTACATCTATCCATCTCTCCACCAATCTCTTCTAGTACTTCGTCCACGAGAGCACGTTGTTTTGGTTGCTGGGAAATGATCAATTCGCCAAACAGATATATACCCATTCCCTGGTAAAATAGAATAATTCAGAATAAAAACCAAGCAGAAAATAAATCAAACGTAAGCCACATCAACATTTACAGACGATTTTCGCTTCGTAAAGTTTTCGCTTTCATGTATACGTATACTCACTGAAGCAACGGTGGATCCACGGGGAGGGTACGGGGGTCAGTATAAGATTCTGGGAAACTCCCCGACCACCCCTTCCCTAAACCAACATTTTGCCCAAAGTGAGAAGTGAGTGCAAACTTTGAGTGGGGGAGGGAGACAGTTGGGCCGTTTGCCGCAATATTATGGCTACTGCTGGGCCCAGACCCCACTTAACCCTTTAAGTCCAAATATCTAGATACAAATTCTACACACTGGTCTCCATACATTGCCTAGCCTGAGAAAACAGCCGACATTATGCAACGCCACCAATGGTTTCCCCGCGAAATGACGTCTTTGGAACGACTGCCGAAATTTCATACTGATGACGTGTCACTACCTAGATCTGGGAAGAGCTTTGATTGGATGAACCAAATTTTTAAGCTAATCAGAAACACTACCCAGATCTGGGTAGTGACGCGTCATCAGTATGGAATTTCTCCGCTCGTTTCTCAGACGTCATTTCGCAGGGAAACCAGTGGTGGCGTCGCGGAATGTCGGCTGTTTTCTCAGGCTATACATTGCCTTAAAGAGTTAGTTGAGAGAATCTGATAAAATAACAAAGCACGTTTCCTTTGGACCTCATTTTAATCAATTCGCATAACCTTTCCTGTTGGGAGAAAATTAATGTTGGTCACTCTTAGGTAAAAGTTAAGATGGGGTAATAAACCGCTTCTTAGTCAAAAACTTTTCCAGACTAGTTCAAAAGAGCACTCTCTCGACTAAAATCGGCTTATGAAGTTTACTACAAAATGTGTTACAGAGAGGAAGGGTGGACGTTAGTAGCTACAATCTATAAGGACTCACTATAACAACTCCTAAATGAGCCCTTAAGGATTCTGATAAAACTTTTTTACACTGAAGTTACAAAGGTTGTAAGAAAGGTGTAAAGAAAAAAGGTGTAGCTATTTCCAGGAGAAGATTCATTTATAACTGGCAACGAAACAAACTGTGCAGTAGACAAGAAACAAAAATGAGAACACCAGAACACTGAGGGAAAATGGAGGTAGAGATTTACCTGATCTTCCACCAAGAATCTTTTCACCTCTTTTAGTCCAGGGGTGTAACTGTAACATCAACAAGATACGATTCCAAGTTAACAAAGTGGCGGATCCAGGGAAGCGGCCCGGCAGGCCCGCCCCTCCCCCCTCTATTTTTAGACCAAACTTATCGAAGGGTCTGGATGATCGCCCCCCCCCCCCCCCCCCCCACTTATCTCAAAGTCTGGATCCGGCACTGTAACAAACATCATCATCAACATCATCACAAAAATGAAACAATAACAAACAAAAGCATATTTTACAGGTAGATATTACAAGCAAAACCGCAATCTTTGACGGGTTCTTTGATCGTACATTTGGAAATGCGTGCTATAACACCTGCTTCGGAAGAAACAGATTCCTTATTTCAAACGAAATGGCTTGTTTACGAGGCTTGAAGGAATTCGTGAAGCGCTCAAGGGAAAGAAAGAGCAAAATATTACAGTTCCTCTTCTACACAGATACAATAACAACCAAAAAGCCGAATGGAATGTTAAATGTGTTACCTCTGCCGCAAAATTGCAAGAACTACGTGATGGCCTGTAGGTTTGTTGAACTGAGGAGATCAGTTCCAGTTTTTTGTTTTGTTGTTTTTACAATTTATATCACTATAAAGTTCGCTCAATTTGTCAGCGAAACACGGCCAAATAATTAGCTTGTGTACAGTCTCCCCATCCCAGGAGGGGGCCTACCAAAGTTTGTCTCACGATAGCGACTTTTGCTCGCGACGTGCAGGATTTATTTCTTGTTTGTGAATGACGCAACACCCAACTGCCCCTCCCTTCCCCCCGCAACCCCATCCCCACCCTCAAAACAACCCTCGACGATTGTTGTGTAATAATCCATGAAAACAACAAAGGACGAAAGAAAGATGAATACAATTACATTTAAAAAGAACAGAACAAAACACACAAAAAAGAAATCACTCGATCTCCAACCCGTAGTCGAACTAGAACTTGTAGTCTAACTCGAACTCGAATATCCACCTTGAGGTTTCACGAATGCCTTCATTCTGTTGTCTTGTTTCGGCATTGAAGTTTATCAGATATAGGCAAACCACATGAATTTGCATCTCATTTGTATTCCTTTGTTAAAACAGACGAAGACTGGTTTTGAAACGGGAAAAGACTAGTTTTTCTTGCTGGTAATATTTGTTTACGTAGAGCGGATTGTAAAAATAGCCGCAAAAATGGCAAAAATTAGAACCGCAAAATTCAGTGCCACTCGATATGCAAGCGCCAGTAATACGCTGATCGACAAACGTTTCTCTCAATGTAATGTTAAAGGCGTTTTTGGCCCCTATTCCGTTCAGCAAGTTTCAGCCTTGTGAACAAAACGAAAGCTGCGACATTTGTCGTCATATGGCTAGCTAAATGGCTTGCGAATGCTGTATTTAGCTAGAAAACTAACCGATAATCAAGAGACTCTTAAAACTATTTACTATTCACTTGTGCAGCCCTACTTTGTCTATTGTGATGTTGTATGGGGTGACTGTTCCAAAACACGTGCTGACAAATTGCAAAAGTTGCAAAATAGAGCAGCACGGATTATTACTCGGGCTGATTACTCTATCAGATCATCAGATGTACTAAATTCTTTAGAGTGGTCAAACTTAAAAGAAAGAAGAAACAGACACTTATTAGTCACGATGTTTAAAATATTCAATAATAATTGTCCGACGTACCTTCGGGAGCGGTTTCATAGAACCTCTGAAATTCATGACTATAATTTGAGGGGTTCTAACTATGATCTCCAACTACCACTACCTAAAACAAATTTTCTCAAGCGTTCATTTTCTTATCGGGGTGCAATGGCTTGGAACCAACTGTCAAATGAAACACGTGAGATGGGGGATCTTACTAGCTTTAAACTCGCCATATCTTAGGATATAACTTTTATTATGTTTTTATCTTATTTCTTTAATACTCATTTCTTGCTTTTATATTGTATTGTTAGTTAATCACTAGTCTTAATTTTTATAAATTGTAATTATCACACGGCATGTCTGAAAACCAGCTTGCTGAGCCATTTACCGTGTTTAAATAAATAAAGTTGATTGAGCTGTATATGACCGGCAGCCGCCCCCCCCCCCCCCCGGAGGCCCCCCCGGGGCCGGGGAGACACTCAAGAGTATTTTGGGTAGAGCTGTGCCGCCCAGGCTTTCACACCCTGACCCTGTTTAAGATAAAAATTGTTCATTTCGCTACCCTGTTTAAGACAAGAGACCTTATTTTGAGACCCTGATTCGTTTCACTTAGGGTTTAGAGACGGTAAGTAATTTTTCAAACTGACACTATGGAGTTAGACTTTTTGCAAAAATATTGTTGGGATTGTTGGTAGCATCCGTAAACTTCACACTCTTTTAAAGTATTCCGCTCAAAGAAGACATCCCCCTGTTCAAGACGCTTAATAGTGACATCGTATACCCTGTTTAACACTCAGGACCCACAATACCATACCCGGTTCAGCGGGCACATACCCCCTCCACCTGGGGCATCATCCCAAGCGGGGGGGGGGGGGGGGGGGGTCTCGGGTTGACTTTTGCTGGGTATGTGCCGCTGGCCTCTCAGAGCCCCTACCCCATTATGGTCTATTCTGTGGCCAATTATAGACCTTATCTTAGTCACTTTTGGGCAAACGTGTAATTTCGCGATCCCAACCTAGTCACTTTCTATTTATGTATCTTCTCATGTTGAATGAAGAACACTTTACTTTTTTCACCTACAGTACAAACATTCTGGTACGTTTGCTAACCGTAACTATGGAGAACTGTCTTACCCCAAATATCAGAAAATGTGCGACCCCATTATAGTCAGTCCAATCGTGAAAATGCGACCCCATCCAGCGGCACATCCACGTTAGCCTCCTATAAGGAAGTACACCCCCCGGGGGCATCATATAGAATGTGGAACACTTTCGAAGAGGTTAACATGAGACTTCTTCTACAAATTCGGCAAAACGAACTCGCAACGATTTAACTCTATGCCCAAGGAAGCAAAACTAGTCAGCTGTGAAACCACCAGTCTCGTTTTCTAAAAAAAGATAGAATACTTTAAGCAGGTAACGACAAGGCATTTCTTAGAAATTCTTTACCATTTTCTGACAGCCGGGCATTTTATGGTCTGTCTATTTAAGAACCTTCACGGATGCTACTTACTGATAAACATATGTTGAATTGTGTGTTACTGACTTGACCTGACTTTAAGACGCCATAGAAATTTTTAGACGTCAGGGTTGACTGCTCATCATGGATATTACAAAAGCCACAGAGTGGCTTCCGACTTCCAACTTCCCAACATCCCGCTTTCAGCTTTCGACTTCCTTCAGAATAGGCAAATCCTTTATTACATTTTATGCCTCATTAGCAATTGCTTATCATTATCTCATGAAACGTTTTGCTGGGAAGCCACCAGGCGTCGCAGCAGACTAATTCAGGTCGCGTACGTGACCAGCCTGGGTTGCCTGTGCTTGAAGCCAGCCTCATTTGAGACTTTTGGATGTATGTATGTACCGTATTTAATCGCCATGAATAAGCACCTACCTCGAATAACCGCCCATCCTAAAGGCAGAAAAAGTTAATAAGCGCCCAGTCTCGAATAAGTGCCCACCCTCTTCGCCCTCCCACTCAAAAAGAGTTAAGTGCACGAGAGTAGTATTGATTATTATTTATTTACTGGCTTACAATCTTTAGATTCATTGTCTACGAGAATGTTGGAAGTTTCCAAATTGACATTGAAATTGAATAAGTACTAATAGGAGACTTCCCCCCGATGACGGAGTTTTCTTCAGAATATTTTACAGAAACCTTGCTTTGTTACATCTTCGCGTTTTGCTATCACTGCACCATTTATTGTTTTGTTGCAAAATATACATACTACACTTGTTGAAAATGGTGAAAATTTAAGAAGCGCCCAGCCTCAAATAAGCGTCCTCTCTCAAGGTAAGCGCTCAGGGCGGTTAATCGAATAGATACGGTATGTATGTATGTGTGTATGTATGTATGTATGTATGTATGTATGTATGTATGTATGTATGTATGTATGTATGTATGTATGTATGTATGTGTGTGTGTGTGTATGTATGTATGTATGTATGTATGTATGTATGTATGTATGTATGTATATCACCGCATTTGCTTCCATTTCAAGTTTGTCTCTCGAGATCGAGGCTATTTTGTTTGCAGTCAATCGGATTCAGAGAGAAAACCTAAAAGACACACGAGGAAAACTTAAAGCCCGGGAGATACCCTGTTTCGTCTAGAAAGCCATGTTTTTGTAAGAGAAAGAGTTTGAATTAATGCAAGTGAAGGTTGGTCACCGTCAACAACAGTCCTATTTATAGTACTACACTCTACTCTCTGTTTACTCAAACTTATGACGTATTGCTCGCATTTAATTCATTTTCGTGTTAGGTGAAATTAGATTGGTCAGTAGTTGAGATAAAGATCGCTTTTAAGTCCAAAAAGACTCAAACCCAATAACAAAGAATCTACTCAAGACCACATAAAAAAAACCTGTTTGTTTCTTCGTGACGCAAGAAAAGTCACTTGAAACTGGGAAATCTAACCCAGATGAGTAGGGTACGCAGAATTACACACTTTGACCGGTATGCAAGTACAAAGTCACCATGCAAACACATACGGCAGCGGGAGGGGTACCCTTTGTATGAATTTGCTCGTTTGGTGATGGGAACAGAACCATAGTTGAACCCGAGCTCCATTAGTAACTTCATTCCCTCCTTTGTTCCCATTTTCATTTCTTCGTTCCCCGTTCCACGCTCCCCGCTCCTTGTTTAGCGGCAAACATTACCTACAAAATGTAACATTCTCTTTCTGGTCGTTGATGGGGTTTGTTTACTTTCATATTGCCTCGGGAATTTCGAGCACGCCACAACCGGCGCACACAAACGCAATTTCTCTGAATATTTTTCAGATAATCACAAGACAAGTTTCGTTCCGCAAGCCTAGTCAGCCCAGTTACCGCGCATCTCACGTGACAACGGAAATTTAAAGTTGACGAATTGGAGGGGGGAAAATGAGCCAGAAGTTTACTTGCAGGAACCTACTTAAAATTAATTTTCTTGATTTTAGATAATCTTTGATTGATTGTTACTACTGCAAGCTTTAAATTTGATTTGGCACGACTAAAACAAGCCTACGTTTATTTTTGGACAGTTTGTTACCGTCAATGTCCTCAACCTTACCTTGAGCTTCGTGACAACAGGAATTTAACGAAGCAGAAAGGGCAAAGGGCCAGAATTTGTCTTGCAGCGAGCCGAATTAATTTTCTTGACTTCAGGTGATTTTGGAATGAATTTTTTATTGCATAGTGCCTCAAAGAAGTTAAAAAAAATTGAACCTAAATTGAAAGTGTTGAGCTACTTTGAGCAGTTGCGGAAGTCAATATGTCTTGTAAAGATATTAAGTAAATCGCTTTGAATTTCCGCTCGGATATTTAAAAGATCCTTTTCAAAGAGGCTCTTGAATGCCAAACTGGTCTTTCTGGATCACGTTATGTCAGGTTTCAATTGCCCTTCACAAGGTTCTTCGCCAAAAACAGACAACAACGGCAATTACAAAGCGAAAAACTGTTGAAATCTCTCATCTAGTATTCCTCACCTCAAATCGATATGAATACAGGAAGCGGAGAGCGTCTTCCTAACTGTATCCGAAAGGGTCCTGCTAATTGTTAGACAAATCATCCATAAATCATGTACCCGATTAGCTATTTACGGGAGTTATTTTTGTTTATTCATAATCGTGCTCAACCTGTTTCCACACAGTGACTTTGTTGTCAAAACTTGTGTGGCAAAGAATCATGTGCGTGGGTTAAAAGTAAAAGCAAAACAAGAAAGGTACATTTTGTATTCAAACCCCTCGTGATTTGAACGCACTGTCGAGCTAAGGTGACAAAATCGTTTTAATTTTTACATTTCGGACACTGAAGAACGACAATATATTAACCTTAGTGTTGCTGTAGCATATATCAAGTCTTAAGACGACTGCTGTACCGGTTCAAAATATTTACTACAAGTTGCAATGTTTTCCCGATTGGCTCGTAACATTTCCAGATGTCGACCCAAAGGGCTAAATAGGGCATATTTTTCTGTCTTAAAAGCAAACTACGACAACGCCTCTCGATCAAGAGAACTAAATGTGCAGAATGTCCAGCAGGCAGGCGGATCTCGGATGCTTAATGTGACATGGAACAACGACACAGTAAGTCGGTTTCCCTTTGTTTTCCTCCGCGACAACTGCCAATGTTCCGAGTGTTTCCACGAATCTTCACTCCAGCGAACGTACGACACGTTTAACAAGCTAGACATGGACATTCAACCCCAGAGAGTCGAGGTTTTACAAAATGGTGAAGAAATCTCCATCACTTGGCCAGACAAACATGTTAGTCTCTTTAGCTCGCAGTGGCTTCATTCCAGACAAGCTACCGAACAGGCAAATAAGACGAAGGAGCGATCGTCTCTTCAGAGAGAGGGAGTAAGAGTTTGGAACAACAATAAACTCCAGGGCAAGATCCCAAGCTACCGTTTTCAAGAAGTCATTGAAGACGACTTTAGATTGTACGAATGGTTGCACTCGCTTCATAGTGTAGGAATTGCGCTATTGAAAGATACACCGCGACAACCAGGAGAATGCAATCAACTATGCGCAAGAGTGGGGTATACAAAAACGACAAACTTTGGGTATGTAAATTATTTTATCGTTAACAAATGACTTTACTTAAGTATGCGAATCAAACCCGGTGAACGATTTAGTTGCATTTGCAGGGCACTTGAAACCATTGGACTGAGGCAAAATTAATTTTAAAATGTTGTCAATTTCATTAAATGGTATTTACAGTATTGATAACACAAATGATTTAAAACCAGTGCTTTACGAAATTTGCTAGTTTGTGCTTCAAGAGTGAACGAAAGCTAACTTGAAGTTGACATCTTACAATGAAAAGACAATTTGGCCTATAAGAAAAATGACCCTTTAAAAAAAATTAAAATCACAGTTGCATTGAGATAGTTAATAATTTATCGATTTCTTTTCCACAAAATGGACATCAAGTGTAAAGACGGAAAATCGAGATCGAAATTGGACATGTCATTGGTTTATTTGCCGAGCGGGGGAAACCTTCCAACTTTACACTCACACCATGGGAATTTGCTTTCAGAAATGCCGGTTTTTCATGGAGTGACCATAACAATTTACAGCTTTCCCTTAGGTAATCGGTTACATCTAAAAACCAGAGTTAAGGAACATTTACGATTCAGGTATTTTGGTCAATCAAACACGGCAATACTGACCGACTTAAGCAAGAGAAGATTGACAAAAATGAATACATTACATACAACAAAGCTGCATGAAATTTATAAGCGATACCCACATCAGTAAAACATACATTTACTGTTGTTTTTTTCTTTCCAATTTTTTGACCAATGATATAACACAATTGGCACTCTCATTTGACTGACGGACACAGAAACTACAATTTAAAGGAGGGCTGGCTACAATATTTCTACCAGTTCCAATACCTAAGAGGTTCTCCAAACTACACTTTTATTGATAGAAATTCGGCCTCTTCTTTATTATTTTGTTTGCCAGTTTTGATTTGCTTTGAACAAGGCGTTAAAGATTAAATTTCAGTTTCTGTCGATAAACATATTTACGATGATCTGTTTTGAAGGCTTTTATAATGTTTAGATTTATAAGGGCGATTTGAAAAAAACAAAACAAAACAAACCTAACACAACAAAACTCTGCATGCCTTTTGGATACAATGAGGAGGAAATATTTACCACTTATCCTCTGTGGACCCCGAGGGATGAGAGCGGAAATATCTAATGGTATAGCTACGTGCAAAAGGACGCAACAACTCCCAGTATTGTTGGCGTAGCTAAAAGTTTGACCGGTTTCAAACTTTACGTCCGTTTGCATGGGGCTTAACATTTAATCATGACACGAATCATATCTTGAATCTATTCTTTTGGTTCATTTTGGAAGGGAAAAAATGGAAAATATACTTTAATTTTCTTCCCCTCTTTTTCTTTCCTTTTCTTTTTTTTACAAGTGTTCAAGGTTTTTTTTTTTTTTCAAATTCAAACCACACTGTTCATCAGTGGGTGCCAGTTACTGATAAGCTTGACCACTAAACAGGTGTGGTAAAAAAAAACATTCGACTTGCGATAGAAAAGGTCTGATATCATCTTCACAGCTGACCTAGGTAATACTTTCTTTATTTCCTGTTTAAGGAGTCATATCACATTTGAAAATTACTAAAGATTATGAAATATTTTTAGGACTGTCGGAGCACTGTTTATGCAAGAGACCTCCGGATCTGTTTTGAATCAAAATACAGGAGAAAGTATGAGCCAAAAGGATTGCAGTGTGAACTCTAAGCTCCATAGAAAAGCCTACTAAACATTGTGACTCAACGAGCAGTACTTGTTTTGGATTAGGATTTTTCAAATTTACAATCTGTAGCTGCCATTATAGGATGCTAGATGGAAATGAAATAGAGGTAAACAAACGGTTATCCACGACTCCCTTACATACTCTTTTGCTGATAATACCTTTTTTCGTTGTAAGAGCGACTTTGAACGCAATAAAAAAAGAATTTATAATGTCAAGACAACTAAGGGCAAACATGGGTGGAGATTGTTTTTGCATTCAATAACAACGGAGCTATGTCCAAACAAGTGAGGAATAACGGCGCGTGACGTCACGAAACTCTGTCTACATATTTTTCTTGATAAAATTGTTTTTTATGTGGAAAGAACAAACTGACCACGATTTAGGAATGCTGTTATCACAGCTGTGAGACCACCTGATTTTAATCAATTACCTGCCAGCGAGCAAGCTGTCAGGGGAAGGTGGGCTAAGACGGAGTCGGTGGAAACCTTCCCTCTACAATCCCACCTCCGAGGGTCTTCTAGCAGGCTACCTAATTACAGTCGATTCTCTCTTAACGGTCACCCTTGTCAGTATATGATATTACGGGAAGATGTCAAAGATTATACTAAGAAATATTGCTGAATTTCACTTGCAGTGAGTGCTTCGAAGTGCACACAAAGTTAAATGCCAACAATCTGGCGTACACCTCACTATTCCTGCCGCCACACACTGACATGCCTTACCATGATTACGTACCAGGGGTAAGTTAAAGATACAAAGGAAAATACTTAAGCTACAGTGTACGATAAAACGCGCAACAAAGAAAACGTGCAACTTGTTTTGCAACATTGCTGCCAAACGATTTGAAAAGTGATGTTGCGCGTTTTATCACCTAACTTCAAACCTGTCTTGCAACAAATCAGGTGGTTGCAAGTTGCGTGAGTACTGACATCTAATTGTATAAAACGGACCTCAAGTAAGGGTGGACGGTAAGGTGGAGGACGGCAACTGGAAATAAAAGTTGCCCGATTTGGGGCTAATTTGCATATATCTCGGCCGTCCAGCCTACGTCGACTGCACGTCGCGACGGTGAGAAAGCTTAGTGCGGCGGTGTCTCGAGAACGTGAGTTTTCTTTTCCTGTTTTTGTCTTCAAAATATCTTTATTTTGACAGAATATCGGTTTAATCTGTTCCTGTAATGTCTAGTTTACTTCAAATGGTAACCCTTTCTCAATTACTTATTGTAACACTATTTTATGATGGAATATAGCACACTGAACTTGTCCAAATGCAGGATTAGAAATCCCAGCGATAAAATTATCACATTTAATATTCTCGCATCATGTGAACATCGGCTTCTACCCTTTTCTTCATTCACGAAGTATTAAGCTCATTTTTTCTGCTTAAGTTATAGGCCAAAATAAAATTACGTGTTCATAGGTTCATTATTCGACAAAATAAACCTCTTGATAAAGTAGGATGAAGGAACTCGAAGCTTGTTTATCGCGCGCACTGTTCATCGTGTTAATTATTTGTTCTTATTTTAAGAATATGGAGTGGACTTAAGTTCACGATATTCAGCTTGCTAAAGAAATTCTTGCAAGTGAATCCCATCGCTTCAAGCCCAGAACTGTGTAAGCTCGATTACCAGTTGTTAGCCTAAGAACTGTGGAGCGTGGGAAAATGTGGCAATACCTAGATCGCAAATAGGCTCAATGAAGCGACGAACATTCTCTTTCGAGTAACAAAGCGCTCAACTAGATTTCATTGTACAAGAGAACGAATTCCTCATCTGATATGACACCATCATGTAAAAGTAGACCAAAATCACTCGGATCTTTCAGGGAACTCATTCTCTCGAACCTTCCGAAAGTTAGAAAAACGTCTTCGACCGTCAAGTCTACTGAAACTTAAACTTTGCTTCTCTCGCCAAGTGAACGTCGTCCCTCCCCAAGCCACCGCGGCCAAAGTCACCGTTCTCTATGTTGCAGTCCACCTAAACTTAAGGTCGGTAAAATTAGACGGGAGCCACGCCATACACGGAAGTTACGTTACTTGTTGCAAAAAGGCAAGTAAACATGTACAGAGTTTGCTGCAAAACGTGAAAACTACTCTGTACTTTCTGCATCAACCTCGTTCCTAGGGTTCTCTCGGAAAGAGAACCTGGGAACGAGGTTGGTTGCAAGACAGTTTTGAGGTGGGTGGTAAAACGCGCAACCTCGCTATTCAACTCGTTTTGCAGCAATGTTGCAAAACAAGTTGCAACAAGTTTTATTCTATATTTTCTGGAGTACATTCCTAGGCAAAAAGGAAAACAACAACAACAAAAACAAAAGAAAGGAACAAAAAATAAAGAAAGGCAAGGAAAAGAAAAATATCAACAGCTTTCTTGTTGTTTGCCTTGGAGACGCTTAGCTCTTCATTTGATACGTTACGAACAGACATTCGCCACTACAGAAACGAGAATGAAAAATTTCCCAAAGACTTCTGGGACTGTAACCAGGGACAGGAGAAAAAAAATTGGCCAATAGCTGCCTGACGCGTCCCAAGTAACGATCCCAGAATCAATTGCGGTACACATTTTGGCTCCATTTTGGTTTCTAAAGTGGCAAATGCCATGCTTTGTTTAGGTTCAACTTCTCCATTGTATTGAGCAAGTGTTGAGTGAAGGAGGTGGCAATCAGTTTGTAGATGGATTCTATGTAGCAGAGGAGCTGAAGGAAAAAGATCCGGAAGCGTTTAAGCTCTTGTCAACCACGCGCATTCCGTTCACTGCTAAAGGGATCGACATCTTTGGCGAATTTCACACCAAATTCGCAAGGCACATAATAGAGTGAGTGTTTCAAAAATCCTACAACTTTTTGACAATAAGTAAAAACAGACTTGTCTTACAATACCTGTGCCAGCACAGAATTATTCAAAGGCGACGTCCAGAAGAGAAAAAAAAAGATCTCGTTTTCGGGCTTTGTAACAGCAAACTAGTCATTGTGTGTCTACACTCTGCCAACAACAATACATATACCGTAAATCCTCTATTAAGCCCCCCCCCCCCCCCCCCTTCTCAAATAACTCCCTCTCTAATGGGCCCACCCTTTTCAGGGGAAGAAAGTTAATACCCCACCCCCCCCCCCCCCCGCCCGATCTCTTTTAAGCCCCCGTCCCCTCCCCCTTATTATTATTATTCACTAATAAATGATAGAATGTATTAATCAATCACGACTGTAAAACCTCATGTGGACTGATCTAGGATGGTTTATTCACTAGCTGGAAGTTCGGAGTTGTTTTCGATCCTCGGCTGCATGACTTCCAACGTATTGTACTTGAACTTTTCCACTTTGCATTCTAGTTCTTTATAGAGAACTGATACCATAGTCTTTGTTAAATTAAATAAACCTCTCTCTCAAATAAGCCCCCCTCCCCCCTGAAATGTGTTTGAAATAATTAAGCCCCGGAGGGGCTTTATAGAGGATTTAGGTAGACGTGCCGTCTTGTTACAAGAATACGTCCACACCGGCGGTGGACGGCCTGTAGGTTCCATTTAGGATTTCGAAACTTTAAACGACGAAGAAAGACCTAAAAGACATTTAAGACAGCTACCAAAAAAAGGAGGCAAAGAGTTTAATGAATGCATGTTTAGGGCCATTGTTTTGATCCTGTGTTAATATTCTTCTCGTAGGTTGGACGAGAATGAAAACATCGTCCGATTCTCGTGCAACAATCCGACGCGTGATTCCGGGCTGCATGTTTCTCCAGAAAAAACTATTCAACTGTATGAAGCCTACCTGACAATTGGCAAGATGATAGCAGATCCAGCCAATCAAATTGAGCATAAAATGTCACCCGGCGAAGTTGTAACGTTCAACAACAGCCGCGTGCTACATGGTAGATCCTCTTTCATCATCAACAAGCAAACAAAGCGTTACTTGCAAGGGTTTTACCTCGACTGGGATGTTATCTATTCTCGACTAAGAGTTCTGGCTAAGCAGTTTAATATTCCATTTCGAATCTAAGAGTTATACTTGCAGTCAGTCTGTATTTAACTTTTTTACTCCCAGATTTAATCGAAGCGAGACGCAATTTTTGACAACCATGAACGAGATCCTACAGTTTCACCAATCACTGGCAAATTAATGACCTCTTTAGTACGATCATCGCATGGTAATTCTACATTTGTAATGTCAGTGTTCTAACGTTTGAGTCTGTGGATGAAATCCTATGTTCCAACCATTTATATGAAACCTCAGTTTGTTCACCACTATTTGTTCTGTACGCACTCCAACTGTTGAGATCGTGGACAAAAACCTTTGGTATGACAATTCAAATGAAACCAATTTTGCAGTATTTTGACATCGTGCTAATAGTTTCTCGGATTATTTTCATTTTGCAAGGTTAACTTTGGAATTATTTTTGGGAGTGAAAAGGCTGACCGTTGTAGAGGTGTGGCACTTAGTAGAAGTTCGACTGTATCTTTATATCGCTGCTTTGAAATCTTGAGAAAGTGAGTCTTTTTATTTTTTAAATTCCATGTACTTTCAAAACATTGCCTAGCGAGAAGGGGACTCCCTCATTTCTAGATAATGATGACGTGATTCTCTTATTTTGAATTTTTAAAATTCCATCTACTTTCTTACGCTTGATTAGCTGGCAAGCAAGAAAGAAAGTGGAGTGTTTTGCCTGAAGAAGAAGTAACTTTTCACTGCTTTGTAATCAGTCATACGGCCAACAAAATAGTTGCGCGTTTGCTTAAACATAAGCTGTAACAAGAAGATAAAACACCAAAAAAGTACTGAATTTTTTGCAACGCGGTGATAGTAGGGTTATTCTAAGAATACCTCGTAAATCTAGGGTACTTTATGAAAAATATAAAATTGCGTAGGCTTTAGTTTCGACAATGATGAATCATCACTAAAGGCAAACCATTGTTAAGCAGAAGAAAACACTTTTACGTATCAAGAGGGTAAGCGACCAAAGGCTACTAAAGTGAGAAAAACTTTAGTCACTGTAATGTAGCGTTGGTTTTTCATTGATCCATTGAGCGTTTTCTACTTTAGTGGTTATTTTCAGCTAACTATACGTGTAGCTAGGCTCAAAGAGTAAAAGGAACTGCTGTATATCGACTTAAACTCTCAACTGTAGCCTGCGAGCAAGCTCTCCGTTTGGAAGAGTCGCGAGAAGTCACGTGAGAGCAGCAAGCGAAAGAAGACCCGAGTGACCAAAGGCTACTGAAATGAGGAAAGCTTTAGTTTCTACACGGTAGCGTTGGCTTTTTATTTATCCATTGAACTTTGTCTTGAGTTGGTTTGTTTTTGGTTATTGTGGCTAACCACAGGTAGCTAGGTGCAGAAAGTAAAAGGAACTGCTGTATATGGACATAAATAAATAGAAGTTCCACAAATAGTCCAAGTATCTGACGAACCTGTTAAGTGGTCTTAACCCATTACAATACGAAGCCGGGCCAATTAATGCAAGTATAAGTGCGCGTGACGGAGGAGATTCCACTTATTCCCATGTGAATGGCACTATTTATACCTTTTGATTTCTCTTTGTTACTCTTCTCTCTTGTGTAAAAACGAAGCGACATTCAAACTTTGTTAGTTTGATACTTAGCTTATACAGCTGCAGAACGATGTTAACCTAAAATGGCCTCTTTTCGTGAGAACGGGTTGTGTCTAGGAGGGGTTGGGAGTCAAGAAGACATTATTCTACAGTAAACCACAGCAAACAGTAAACTACTCTTACTTGTGTTTCACAACGAGTTCACACCATCGATGTCGAATCTGCCAAAAAAACCAAACTTGAATTTAAGCCCTACACCCAAGATTTTCTTCGCAAAGAGGAGGCAAATGTCGGAAAAAATGACTTTACCTCCTTTTGAAGTGACCGTGTTAACAACAATTGGAATGTGGAGGAGTCTTCGAATTGTGAGTTAGAGTGTAAGCTAGAATGGTCCTTTCCAACAATAGGTTTTCATAGAAAATTTTGCCCAAGGTGTTGTGAGAAGATTATGGATGCCAGAAAAAAAGATACCATTTTGCGGGCGAAAGTCAAATTCATTTTCATCCATAAGGGCTAGTATACTAGCATTGACATAAGGCACCATCTCTACTCTAAAGGTACCTCGACCACTCCAAAGGCGGTCATCTTAGATTTTAGCACTCTTACCGGTAGCAATCTACAAATTTTACCAGCTAAAATGTATCACGAACACCCCCGTTATTTCAGTCCTTTAAACCTGCATATCAAAATTTAAATTCTTCATTGTCCTGATACATTTCCTATAGACGTATCGGGGAGAGGTTGTTCAAGTATCGATTAAATTCATCAAGTGTGATCAATTATTTGATTCTTGTAACGACTCTTTTCAATGAAGCATAGATAAAACAAGGAGAAAATTGATGACGATCAAACCCTTAATCCTTAACCCTTTAAAAAGGGTTCAAGGGGTAGTTCCCTCATCTAGGTATAATCAACACACCTCAGCATTGCCTCGTGAGAAATTGTAACACTTGTCCAACTGACGTAAAGTTGTGTGGGAGATAGTATCTCGTTCCAAAAGCTTCTCCAGGAACAAAACAACTTGCTCAGGAAGTTCCTGATGTTTAGAAGAGAAACAAGTGAAAAAAAAAAAGGTTATTGCATGCTGATACACTTAAGGTGCAATGAAAGCCATTGTACAATCGGATAAGGGTATTAAGCCACTTTAGATACACACAGGGTTCCTAAACGTATCTGAAACACAGGACTTCCTTGGGAATTTGGAATATACCACTACTAGAACCTGTCATACGACCACCCCGTTTTTACGTAATATCAGGCCGACTGATACTGGGAACTAAACTCAGGCTGTATTTCTAATTACCCAGGCTTATTGGCACAATTAGCCTGTTCGATGCCCCCCATTTTCGTCGCGCCGTTTGCTCGTTTTTCCTGACCCAACTGATTACCCCTGAGTCACTGAGGATGGCTCTCAGTAAGTCGGAGCATGTGTGCCTAGCTACCCTGGTTCCCTGCTTAAGGCCACGCGCGGTGAAGCGCGCGGGGCACTATCAAGTCTTGAAGAAACCGACATGAAAAGTCTATGGCACCTAGGGTAGGGCGTATGATGCCATCTCGTTAGCACGAGGATAGTTAGCAGACTACGGCAACTGGCCATGAAAGCCAACAAAAATCAAAAATGAAAATAACGAGGATGCAGTTTATATTGGAAGCTCCCTAACCGTGCACAATCCTTTGTTTGTTGATTGCAAATTGTGAGTGAATAAATTATTACGATGTTTCTATTGTTTAAAATGATACGAATACTATTTAACATTGTACCCGGTCAAGTCTAGAAAAGCTAGCAAAAACATATAACAAAGAAGTCTAATAAGCTTCCTTCATAACCATTTTACTTTACTAACTATGCCACGACCAACCACCTAAAACAACCACCAAATTCCAATTTTTCTGAGGTGACCGCAACCAGTCACCCTGGAAAAGATTATCCAGGTTGGGTCATTAAACGTTTCTAGGAAATTGCCCACCTACCCCTCCACTAACAGAGAGATAAGAAACAAAGGAGACGAATTTCGTTGGAAGAAAAAATTGAAACTTTTGTACCGGCGGTGAGAAATTGAGAAATGCTAGCGGCCAGAAAGGTGTAAATGACGTTTTTAAAAAAAAGCGGACAGGAACACATACGACATTTCCTCCATAAAACGTGTAACTAAGAAGTTTCACGTTGTAGTCAAGCAAAACAACAGCAAAGAAATGTAAAAAAAGTGTGCTTAGTAAACGTGCAAAGTTGTTTTTTGCTAAATAGACCTTTTTTTGCCGTTCTCGTTGTCGTGGCCGTTCAGCATTACACGATTGTATTTTTTTTTTTGCGTAGCCAGGAGCTTCGCGTTTAGCCCTGGCTAAGGTTGCATTCATTTTAGCCACACTTTTTTCGGATTCAGGCAATCCAGATTGTTTGAATTTTTATGTTAGCTGGAACAAAAAGCTGAAATAAGATTGATCCATACAGTAGCTGCCTGCTGCTCTGATCTTCTTCTCAATTTCAACACATCGTGTTTTTATTTCTTTCCGCTAAATTAAGCATCCTTTCGTCGAGAAATGGAAAGAAAAGTTGCTCTTTAACTAGTGGTGGTTCATATTGGGAATCGTCAACTTAAAATTATCTGGAATTTGATTCAAGAAAATTCAGAAGGCAATTACGAATTCTCAAGTGCTGAGAAGCGCGCTCTAAAGGCATACACACATTGGACACTATAGTTGTACGGTGAGAAAATCCAAACGTTTTCGCTTCCTTTCGGATTTATAGTTACAGGGGAACTTGAGTTTAATATGCTACAATCCTTTAGCGGCATAGAACAAAGGAGGACTATAAATAATTTTTGCACGAACTAACCTTGACCCGCCATGTTTATCGATGAACGAGCACTTTCTTGCGATCGAAAAGCAGTTTTGTTAAATGGAAAAAAAATCTGAAACCAGATGGAGATACCAATCTGAACGATCCAAGTCCGGAGGTGGATCGTTCAGATTGCAATCTTCGATTGGTTTAGTCCTTAATGGCACGAAAAATCAAATTTCGGATCGCAAAATCCGGATTTAAATTGTTCAAAAGGAATCCAACCTAAATCTATACTATTATCCATTATGCAGACTCAAAACTTGGGACGTTTGTGAAGCACTTACCAAGGTACTTGTTGGCGGTTTTTTTCTCTTTCGCACTCTCAGCGTCTTGTTTCGTTTGATTATTGTGTCTTGTTTCTTCCATATCTGAAACTACAAACATCAGATGACAACTTTTAGACAAGATTCAAAACTCTCCTAAGTCTGAAAGGATTGTTTTACAATAACTGCGCGAATCCTCGCGCGCTGACTGGTCGAGAACTATGGTCTATGACAGTACAGAACATGGAAATGATGTAACATTTTCCGAGAAACTTCGCAGGAAACTGAAAATACATGAAGTTGTAAAAAACAAATCGACCACAATTTTCCATGGTCTACACTCTTATAGACCATAGAAATGACGCTATAAGACGTTCAAAACTTTGCAGTGAAACCACTCGCCGGCCTGTGGCTCGTGGTTGCACTTGAGTTTTGAACATTTTATGACATCATTTCTATGGTCTATAAGAGTGTAGACCATCGAAAATTGAGGTCGATTTGTTAACTAAACGTGTTAATTCTTACCTCGAGTTCCACTTGTGATAGCAGCTCATTGTCAGGACTTTCAAACTTTTTCGGAAACGACTGCGTATAAAGAAAAAATCTCATTTATAGATACTATAACTGACTGAATTTATGTACACATGGCTTCAGTGAGTGTCTGCAGTTCCTCAGCTAAGTATGTCTATTTGTTCATTAGACAACGCTTGAAGTCCTTTAAGGTGGTTTGCAACTTAAGGGCAAGGTCCACTGAGTTTCAAAGTTTAACTGTTCTTAAATAGTAGGTTCTTTTCCCGTGGCGGTTTTGAACAAACGAAAATCTAACATTTTGGAGTTCCTCGTTGTACGCTTAGTGATGGATAAATTAACAAAATAATACGTCCGGTGCACACCCAGTCATACATTTAAAGGCCATTATTATTCATTCAAAATATTTCGCCGTTTCTGATTGGCTAAAATCCCACATATAATTAATTATAACTAATCAATACTTAAAAAAATGAAGAAACCCACTTATGCCAAATGGGAAAGGCTGCAGTGAGATCATCGGGAAAAAAAAACAGTCATACAAAAAGAGCAACAACTGACATTTTGAACGTTTCTAACAGCCCCGACCACAATCAATGTTTACCTCTTTCACTTTAGTCCAATCGGCCGCGCCTTTTTGGTCAATTACTTTCATTATTATTTTACATGCTGTCTTATTTCAATGTTTCTTCACTCTACTAAGAGGATAGTTTATATTCCCCTTTAATAATCTAGTGGCCAATTCCTGTTGGCTAACTTTGACTATACCGCGTGCATGACATAACCGCTTTTAGAAGAGACAAACAATACCAGAAGGAAAACTTACTTTCGGTAATCTGGCACTTTCAAGCCATTCAGTGATGAACTTCTTTTTGGTCTCACTGTAATTAAAAGAAAAATACTGTTCTTATCATCGAAGCTATGCCAAGCTACGGAAAAATATAAAACGTACTCTACTTAAGTATCAGACGTGAAACGTTTTGTCATCAAATTCGGACAGCAATTACGTGAGGTGTGGCGTTCAAAGTAGGAAGTTTGTGAAGATATTTGAGAGAAAATGTGCTTAATCTTAGTTAACTTAAACATTCTTTAACGTCGGAGCTCATTTGAAAACATGTCTGTAAGAGATTCGTTTGTGTTCGATAGCTCCTATAGAAGAAAAAGTTTGCCTACCGATGATACAACCTTCAATAAAAAATTCAAATTCATAGTTTCATATTGCCAACAATACACATAGTTTACTCCCTAAACTTTTGCATAAGCATTATCTTCAATTTCTGTCAGGACAACTTTATTACCCAGGAGAAATTAGTTACAACGGTTCAGCAAAATCTTAGGGAGAGAGGTTAGTAATGTGTATTATGGGCAATGTGAAACTGATGAATGCCTAGCTTAAGTAGCTTCATATTGTAGAATATTATTTTAGCCAATATTTGGAGGTAAATCAACCAACGACTTTCAAATTACGGTTTCTCTAGGAGGGCACGAGTTAAGCCTTGTCATAGGAATTTTCCACTCACCTTGAAATGTCGGGAAAACTTTGTACAAAGTATTCAAAGAATTCCTGCCGAGAAGAAGAGACACAACGAGTGAACCTTAGTACAATGGATGGATTAATTCAAAGGGGACAGAGCAAATTTTTGTCGCTGGAATTATCTATAGGTCGTAACTGTGCATCAGTAGGATGATTAGGATTTTACAAGTGGTGGAAATGCAATGTAACGTGGTTCCTCACGGGGGCAAACAACTTATAAAATCCCCAAATGCAAGAAATCGCCGTCGAGACAATACATTCTGGAAAAAATAAAGTGTAGAAATTTTAAGTTTTTTTTTTATTATTATTTTTATTTTTATTTTTTATTTATTTTTGCCTTACAGACATATATTAAATGTTTACAGTACTAAACACTACTGAAACTAAATACTACTAACAATATTCACTATACTTGCACTATTTACAATATTGGCTATACTGGCAATACCATCCATACGATGCTCGTACTACTAATAATTACAATGGTTACACTACTTACAATTCTAGTACATCACACACACACACACCCCCACATAAACACACACAAAAAAAAAAAAAAAAAAAAGGTCAGAGGAGTTACTTTTCATGTCTATTTTATAGCTTTTCAATTCTGTATTTAATTATCATTTTACCAACGAAGTCTTGGAGGAGAATTGGTTTGTTGTGTAGTTTGTTGGCGTAGATGTAGTATCTCATAAACAACATGGTATAATTGAATTTCCTTACTAGTACCTTTTCATGTAAGTCCGAGAGGATGCCGAACAGTCTTTCTTCGCTAGATGGGTTGAGATTGATCTTGTTTTCTATATTGAACCAGTTGATAACCCGTTGAATGAAAATCTTGACGAAATGACAATCTCTAAAAGTATGATTAATAGAGTCTTTTTCACCACAATATATACATTCATCATCTTCCTTGATTCCATAGCGGTAAAGTTCCTTTTTGGTGACTACAATTCGGTGGATTAATTTATATTGAAATTCCTTTAATTTGGTCTCTCTACAGACGGTTTTTAGGGAGGTAAATATTTTTTCCCATTTATCTTCATCCAAGGAAAGATCTTTGCTCCATCTCTGTGGCCCAGAATGACCTGTTGTGTGGATTTTTGTGCATAATAACGTATAGAAGTCGCTAGTCTTGATTTTGTTCAGATATAGAGTTATCGATTCATTTAATTGTAGACTAAGATTATTATCAGAATATAACTCTTTATTAATTGGCTTCGTTGATTTTGCTTTGGCTAATAGGTGCTTTGGGATAGCGCTAATAACTTGATAGTATTGAAGGAAGTTAGTTTTACAGGAATACTTATTCGTAAATTCCTGATAGGTCATCGGTTGACCGGTATTGTGTAAGAGATCTTGTATTGACAGGATACCTTTTTTAAACCATTCCCTGATAAAAAAGGTTTTACTGTCAACAAGTATTTCTTTGTTGTTGAATAGAATTATATTTTGTGCTTGATCAAAGCTGTACAGAGTTTTTAATTCACTGAAGTATACTAGAATATTTCGGTAAAACAATGGAATAGATTTTATGTATTTCGCATCGTAGTTACATCTCAGTAAAAAGTTCAAACCTCCGAATTTTCTTAGGTAATAATCAGGAACTGTTTTCCAATTCTGGTCCCCTGGAGTCAGTAATCTTGGAATCCAGGCTAGTTTTAGAGCTTTAAACATTATGTCGATGTCTACCATACGTATTCCGCCTCTTCCCAGATCCTGATAGAGCCCAGTTCGTTTAATTTTATCCCTTTTGTTTTTCCATAAGAAACTAAAAAACTTTGTTTTCACTGTGCTTGCGATATCTTCGGGAACATTAAGAATTGAAGCTGAATAAATTAATTGTGACAATCCTAGGGACTTAATTATCAGTACCTTCCCAAATAGTGTGAGGTCTCTAGATCTCCACATATCCAGCTTTGTTTGAAGTTTTCGTATTTTCAGATTAAAGTTCAATTCATTGTTACCCTTCTCATCATAAGAGACATGAATTCCTAAGAGGCGAGCCGGACTATGTAACCATTTTAGTTGTAAAGGATAGCTTTTGTTTTTTTCCCATTTTCCCAACCAAATTGCTTTCGATTTCTTTATGTTTAACTTGAGACCCGCTAGCCTCCCAAAATCTCCCACCGTTTTCAAAGCATTTTCAAAAAATAGAAATTTTAATGTTAAGATGACAATGGCAATGCGGGTGGAGGTGATCATTGTGACCTTTTTAGGATGCATCAACGACCGTTGATATTCTCAAAGCAAGCCGTAATTATTGTAAGACTCCACGAAACGCGATCTATGAGAAACCACGTAACACCCCATCAATCCTTGAGCACTTGTAAAGATGGTGATTATCGTGAATAAGGTCTATTGAAAAACATATTAAAGGCTATTTAAACACCAAAAATTTTTGTCCGTCACTAGCGACAAATAGGATGCATTGTATTTTCATGTAATACATCAAGCATAAGACGCGGTGTTTCATCACCAGATGAAACACCAAGAAGGGAGTTGAAAATACGACGCGTAGCGGACTATTTTTGACGAACTTCGCGGTGTTTCATCTGGTGGTGAAACACTGTGTCGAATGCTTGACATTACTTCTCAAACAAAATGATTTTAGAAGGAGAAATTAAGGATGCAAAAATGAGCAGTTTCTCATCTGATTTCCAAATACTCATTAAACATTAATTTAGCTTGTATTTTCTTTATAAATTATTAATGAGTTTGAGAAAGTTCAATTCTCACCATGCTAAAAAAGTATCAAGTGAAAATACTACTGAAGAGAATTCGTTTCATTCAGTTGAAACATCAAACGATTTCGTCTGCAAACTCAAACGGTAGAATCACCTTTTAGATCTCCATCATTCACCCATGGGCTGAAAGGGTTACCGGAACTTGCAGGAAAATGACGAAGTGGAAACTAGTTGTTACATACATTTCTGTTGGCACCGTTTAATACAACTCAACTAAGCTAAATCTTACGGCGGTTCTTACCTCAGAGGAGACAAGTTGCCCACTGTAATGCTGGACATAACTAAATAGAAAGGTATCAAACTCGTCACGTCCGACCATCATGGCTAAGTGATGAAGGAGAAAATAACCCTAAGAAAAAATTGACAAACGATTTATTATATTAGTACGTCCTTCTACTACGATTTTATTCCGTACATAGCTCATATATGAAACTTGTTTTACGAGTTTCATTCAAAACCCATTTTAAAAAAAGGGTTTTGAATCCATCTTCATGGAAAGAAGAAACTTTAATCGACAGAATACGTTGGATATGACGATTTATGGCACCCATAACAATGGAAAGTTGTATAACACTCGACAGCGGTTGTAAAGCTAAACTCTGACGTTCAGCTCAGTCAATAGGCTGATTTAGCAACAGAACGGGAACGTCATTTGACGACGGCGCGTTAAAAGGACTAAACTCGACCTCCGGTGCCCAGTTTGTCGCTCCGCCATTGGTCAAGCCAGTTGTTTGATTTGCACGTGCCGACTTCAACTGACGTTCCCGTTCTGTTGCTAAATCATCCTAATACTCTGTAACGGACGAGTCGAAAAGGATTTAAAGCCAATTTTATAAAGTAAGTATCATCATCAGGTCCTCTTGAGTACAAAAATGATCAATCTTACGAGACTTTGGGCTCTCTCTCCTCCGCAGAGGCTCCCACTGGGTACCCAATGGCCGAAATAGCATAGTAAGCGCGGGGGGGTCGATGAGAAGCGTCCCCCCGCGAACATTCTTTTCTCCTTCTCCCCAGTCTCCGTACGACACCAGGAGGTCTCTGGGGTGTAGTTTTCACTCGTTACATTTCCATTTTCGCATTCGTCGATGAGTTGCATTACGATTGGTCGTAGACACGTGACCTAGCATCCGTGTCGAAAAGCCCCCTTAAAGTTTCGACAAACCTCTTTCATAATGGCGGTCCATTTATTCATTCTTTCATAGGTATATAAATGAGCCTTTCTGGTCTCTTTTGAAAGAAATAATTCTTTTGTATTTTGGACATGCTTACGAGGTCAGAAAAGGTAATTATCATACATATAAAAAAATATATTAATATCATGAAAGATATTAATCATCGTGGATAATGTGTGCAAAGGGTTTAGTTTATCGTTTGTCTCACGATTGTCACTTTGATATCACACTGCAGGTCTTCATCAGAAGATAGTGTCGATTTACTGAGTCGGACTATTTGTACAATCTCAATTCTACTGTCCGCGTTGATATTGTTAGGGTGAAGTCTTAGGAGAATAGCCTTTTTAACTCTACGAGAGTACCAGTGCGGATCTCGGTCAATAAACTTAACTTCGTCCCAGAGCAGATAATTCCCGGTCTTATTGGCGTGTTCAGAAACGGCCGAAGTTTGAGTTCGTGAAAGCTGTATATCCCTTTCGTTCTCTTAATCCGTTTATGTATGCATCTTCCCGTTTCGCCAATGTATACTTTGCCGCATTCACAAGGAATCGTATCCACTTTTCTATCTTGTTTTCGTGGATCAACAGAATCCTTAGGTCGTACTCAGTGCGATTTTAGTGTTGTGTCGGACTTGAAAACAGATTGTACGCCACGACGTTGCAGGCAACGACGAACTGGTTCAGATAAACCTTCGATGTATTTAATTTCGGAAACGTTCTGTTGACAATACGTTTACCATCTGAAAACGGAATGATGTCGAAGATTTTCTAGAGCATCTCAACACTCAACACACAATTTCCTTTCTTGACACATTGGTCATAAGAGATTCAGAAGGACGCCTCACTGCAAGTGTTTACAGAAAACCTACGCACACTGATCAGTACCTGTCTTATGACTCACACCACCCTCAGTCAGTTAAACGCGGTGTTGTTAAGTGTTTATACGATCGATCGAAAAATATCAGCACTAAACCATCGATTATCTCTGAGGAAAAGAAACATTCATGCTTGGTCCTTGTCTCTATCGTATACCCCTATTCGATTGTAACTAACATCAGAAAACATTTACATTTTATATTTAGCAAGATCTGCTTGGTTAGGATGTGCGACGCTTGATCAGAGATGTTATATCTGAATTTCAGCGAGGGAGTTTTTCGGCTAGCCTGTGTACAGACGTAAAATTAGACAAAGTAGAGCTACGATTTCTTGCTGAAGAGAAGTGAACGATCCTTTAATGTGAAACCTACTCGAAATCATCGAAAGGATCAACTCCTGCATAAAACGCTAGATTGGAAATGTAAACAGTGCTTCCGAGATTAAAATTCTGTTAAAACCAAAAAACACAGGAAATAGATGCACAGGGCACAGACCGACTTTATGAGCTAAAAAAGACGGAAGAAGATGTACGTTTTAGAATCCTCCAAAGCATATTACACTCGTTATAAATGACATTTTAGCTACATATTCTAGTTAGAGCCTAGCTAACTCAGTGATAACTGCGTACGTGCTGTACATCGACTGTACAAGAGTCCAGAGTCGTGTTGGTCTGTCAACACCTTTTCAACTGTCAGAGGAAAAACAACAAAAAATAATTTAGGCGATTCACAGACGTCTCTCTCCCCGATTTTTTTGACGGGAGGGGTGCGTCAGTACCCAGGCTAAAGAAAACTGGGAGTTTTTTGTATATTTCACCCTAACGTTCACATCCCTTTAAATTTGTGTTCTTGTATACTCTCTTTCATAAATTTCAATAATTTTTATCACATGGATGCCACATCACAAACTTTCTTACCCATAGTTTTCAAATTATTATGCAACTGCTAAAAAATCTATTACAAATGTTTGTACAAAGGCTCATTCAGTACTTGATCCTAACCGAGCGAATCTTGCTAAATATAAAATGAAAAAAAAAACCACAAGGATACTGCCCCCAACGCAGGCATTCCTTTGGCTTGTCACAAAATTCCATCATGATGGCTTTAAAAATCATTAAAAAACTTAGTCATTATTCACGCATAATTAAGTGTGACAAAGCATAGCAACTGTTTAGCTCCAAGTTCCTCAGGAAATATGATGAACCCCTTTTTTCTTTTTCGAACCCCATTTTTTTTACTCACAAATAAACTATGGAGAAAAAGAAAGCTGCGAAAACCTCTATTCTTCATTTCGAAGTTATTAAGGATACCGCAGGCGTATGCGTGAATATTACACTCAAATGTAAAGTGGCATTCTGCCCAGACGACGTGGCCTTAAGGGGCAATGGCGGGAAACCGTATGACATTTCAGAAAGGCATTTGACAAATCGACAGATCCAGTCTTTGAAAGTTGGTGAACTTTGTGAAAAGAAATAAGAAATGCTTTCATAAAATTACTTAAGTCTGATTAAACAACCACAAAATGTATTAAATAGGGAAATAAGAAAATTACTTCATAATATCCCTACAAAATGACCTTAAAAGCTTAATTCCACTGTTGAATTTACGCGAAAGAAAACTAGGAGTTTTCTTATTTACTTGACGCTAACGTTCATATCCCTTTGAATTTATGTTCTTGTTTTCTTTTTTTTGCATAAATTTCGATAATTTCAATCACATGGATGCCACTTCACACACTTTGGTACCCATAGTTTTCAATTTTTATGCAACCGCCAACCAATTAATTATAAATGTTTGTACGAAGGCTTCCATCCCATAACGTGTCTGTGTCTGATCCAAGCTTTATCTGACAGGAAAATGAAGGTCACAACCGTTCTGCTTCTACTTTTGGGCATAGGTAAGGTTAACCCTTTCAGATCGTAAAGAAGGCAAAGCGAAAATTGGCAAATAAGTTCCAAATTGCTATTTGTACAATCGTGAGAATTGCATAGCAGCATGCAAAAGTTTTGGCAAAGAGATTTCATTTGAATACAGTAGGCGGAAGAAACATACAGTCAGAGGGAGCAGATGACTAATTGCGGACCCCTAATGTAACGTTTAAGTTACAGACATTGCCGCCTTAGTCCGATTATAAAGTTTACGGCACAGTTATACTGTGTAGTATGGTTCGTGCAAAGTAGGAAGAACATCAACAGGGTATTGTGAAAAGAATGTGCTTGTTTGTTACGATAGTCTAGTAGATTTGTTCAGTATTAGAGCTGTCTCTTGGGTGAAAGTTGCCGGAAAACTCTAAAGGTGTTGGTTTCAGAATAAATTGAAGTTTCTGCTAAAGGTTATGTTAACTTCTGACGAGCCTTTATTCAGCGGCATACCTCCAATAAGCAGCCACTAGCCGTTACCCCTATGGTGGCCGC
>OZ037784.1:18729360-18846860 GCA_964035525.1 Porites cylindrica
ATTTAGTACAAGCTTTAAAGATGAATTAGTGATAAGAACATCTTTCACAGATCAAATCACCGCCACATAACCGAAAAGAAGTTTCTTGAGCATTGCATGTCACACTATCATATACCTTGATCTCACATCACAAAGCTTTATAAAAAGGGGGCGCTATTGACAATTTATTCTGGAAGCAATCCGCTGTAATCTTCGTCCGTTTGGCCCATTCGTGCACCTTTTTGGCTTTTTTGTTCAATTGTCTTGCATCATTCTGCAGTATTTAAGGTGTTTCTATACAGTTTTTCGGAGGCCATACCGATGTTTTTCAATCGCCTTAAGAGTGATTTTGCTCTTATCCGATCGCTATAGAAAAAAGTTTTAAATAATTCAAATTAATATTAAGTAGCGCCAGAAGGCTGCTTAATATCATATTTCAGTGTTGGGGAACTTTGGTGTATTTTCTTTCTTCCGATCCTGAAAACTAAGATGTTTTCTCACCACCTGTCTAAGTGCACTTTTACTCTAAATTTTGACTTTTAGCGGTTTTCCGAATACCTCTAAAACGGCTCGACAGAATTCCTTTTAAACCTCGTCACATAATCTTCATGATGTATATCGTAATGTCTCAAACTTTTATCAAGATTGATTTACTGTAACACCTTGAAAATTCAAGACGAACCTAGCCTACGAACCGGCCAAAAATAAGCCTTACAACATTCACTGTTTTGACGTTATGCTAATATTTCCAAATTAATGCCCACCATATATATCTCCATGGCCAGTACATTTTAATGTGAATATTGTCAATGTTTTTCATTCAAAATATTCAATAAAATTCATACTAAAGTGTACTAGCCATGGAAGTATATATGATGGGCATCAATTTTGAAAAATTGGCATAACGTCAAAACAGTGAATGTTGTAATGAGGATTTTTGGCCGGTTAGTAGGCTAGATTTCTCTTGAAATTTCAAGGCGTTACAGGGAATCAATCTTAATGAAAGTTTCAGACATTGTTATATACATCATAAAGATTAGTTGACGAGGTTTAAGAAGCATTCTGTCGAGCCGTTTTAGAGATATACAGAAAAGCGCTAAAAGTCACAATTTAGAATAAAGTTGTACTTGGACAGGTGGTGAGAAAACGGGTTAGTTTCCAGGATCGGAAGAAAGAAAATACACCATAATTTCTGAAGCTACCCAAGATTAATGTGAGGTACTTAGAACTTTTTTATTAAACATTTTATCACGGCTACTGAAAATATAAGGTTTTAAATATACAGATTTTTTTGCTTCTCACGGAGGTTATTTGCTAAACACCACACTTTACGTTCCTGGAGTCGGATTTTTATTGGCAGGTCTAGATCGCGCAAAATTCGAAAATTCAAAATGTTATTGATTTCAAAGTTTTTTGTTTATTGTTGTCATAGTGATATCGATTTTACTAAAAACTGCATTTTGACAAACCTCAATTCATAGTCAATCACTGGTCAAAAGTTTGTAGCGATCGGGCAAGAACAAAATCACTCTTAAGGCGATTGAAAAACATCGGTACGGTCTCTGAAAAACTGTATCGAAACACCTTAATGACATTCCACTCGATTCTGAAACCGTGTTCTAAGTCAGTGCTGAATTTTCCTACCTACTTTGACGTTTCTGGACTCTTTCTCAAGAGATGGCAGTGTTTGGATGCAACATACTGTGCTTCGCAAAAACATTTTGGATTGTGGCAGGACCTAATTTTGAAAGACGCGCGGGTGTCTGTTATTGAGATTTTCAGTCAGATGCAAAATTTACCGAATATTAAAACCTGCCAAAAGTAAGTACTAAGAGGCAAGGAACAAAACCTGTTTATGACTTTTTAAAAAGAGACTAACAAAAGTTCTGCTCTACATTCACAGGATACACTTTCGCAGGTAAGACACTCGCTTTTTATAACAGTATTCGTCTTCTTTTCAATTTTTCAAGTCTAACGTTCGACACTTATAACAACAACACAATTTCGCCTTTGAAAAATTAGATACATGTTCTGTTGATCCCGATGACCGTACTGACTGCGGGTGGTATGGCATTGATGAGGAGACATGTGAGGGTAGAAATTGTTGCTGGGACGAGGATTACGCGTACGCATTATGGTGCTTCTATCCCACAGGTTAGTGCTAAACCCTTTAACAGCAACAATAAAGAATGTAGAAGAAGGAATACTCGTGGTGATAGCAAGGGCGAGGGGGAGGGTGGTCGAGGGGGACTTAGGTACAATAATAGAGAGCTTTAGATTCGAGGACGAGGACGACTACGAGGTCAAAATTTAGTTCTACGTTTTCTCCCCTGTTCTTTAAAAATAAGCACCCCGGAAAGCTTCATTGTACTTTTTTTTTTTTTCACCACCAAAGTTAGCTCGCTTATTTCCGTTGAAGGAGGTTAAGCCCTCTTCCGATTGCTGCTAAATGATAAAATTCCTATCATTTATAACTTGTTTTCGCCACCACGACTCATTCTCACTAAAACTCGTTGTAGAATAACGATGGGTAACACATTTTCCCGCCAAAACGACGTTGGTTCGCGCGCACACTCCTTAGTATTGAGGAAATCTCGTTCTCGTAGTCGTCCTCGTCTTAGAATCTAAAGCTGTCTAGTTTCGGGAAGGTGCAAAGACAAAATTTGTGTTGGAGGCATCTTCACGATAGAAATCTTATTGTAGCCATTTTGGGAATGACCTCGAAAGGGCAATTCTCGGGAGCTGAAAAAACGTACAATGTCGATGTGAAAAAAGCTTTAGTGGGTATGATTAAGCTTAAGACCACTTTTCGCCACCCTGCCAACAGAATCTTTCTTTCGCTTACTCGATTTGGCATACTCGAGAAAGACTCTGCATGAATCGTGTAAGATCTTTGTTGAGCATGCGCTGCATGTAGCCTCCCACGCAGGCGTTTTTAAAGAAATGGTGCATGTTGCTAGGATACAGTTTCGAACCCAGGCCTAATAGACGTGCGCTTGGTAAAGAGGGCTCGATTTTGACCATCCGCTTATACGGCGTTTTCACATGACGTCACGGCGGCCATACTAGGGAGCTTAAGCAAAGATGTTTTTGAGCAACGCACGACGTCAAGTAGAAGTGAGGTATTTTACTTCTCGATACTTCGGCGGAGCGCGAAGTAAAGCATTCGCGACGCCCAGGAATGTCCCAAAGTTGCTTTTTTTGGGACAAGATTGGGCACGCAAAGTCCGAAGGTCTTCGGTCTGGATCGGCTATATGACGAAGTGAGGGCCGAATTACTTCGGGATATCTCGAGATCACTTCGAGTTCTCTGATTTATTATTTAATTTATTCGTGGAAGAAAGAATTATGATTTTGGCTTGCTTAGGGTTTAAACCGGCTTACGTGTGACCCGTCATATCGGATGACACTCTAAATTGAGGGATTAGCCGATTGCGCCACTGCGACGCAAGGTAATATGAGATGTGAAAAATAGCCATAAGTTATGCACGATGCACGAGAAAAGATTCGGCAGGCAAGTTTGTTACTTGTCGGCTTGTTTCTTGGGTATTTGACATAGTGACGCTGTAATGAGTTGGAGATATCGCGAGATCACTTCTAGTTCTTTCGGCTTCAATAAATATTTGAGGCGGAGTGCAAAGTATTAAAGGTTTGGGACGCTGAAGAAGGTCGTAAACTTGCAGTTTGCTTCCGAAGTGACCCCGGAAGTTGTTCCAAATATCTCGAAATCAGCTTTAAGAAAGTCAAGATAACACAAGTTATATGCCTTCATGGAAAACATTTTGGGGTCAGAAATGTGTATAAAGTTTGAGAGCGAAGAGATTTCGATTACTGGAGATTATTGCAGCAAGAGTGATTCGAAACAGGAAGATCGAGGGTAAGGTACAGTCGTTTGCGTTGCGTGTAGACGAAGCGATTCGGAAAGCGATAGATTGTCAACAAGGAGAAGCAAAACGCAGTTACCGTGGTTTCGTAACCGTTCTGATAAGCATCATCATCATTGTTCTTCTTTTAGTTTTGTTTGGAAGAGTAGGTTTTTTTTACTTGTTTTAGTATTGTGTGTTATTGTTTTTCATCAAGCTTATGTTGCGATGTTGTGGAGATTGTGCATTTTCAGCAAGTTTTGTAAGGGAGTGTACTGATGTTATTCATCTGCTGGAGAAGGTGTGGAGTTAACTGTCCACAAGGGAAGTGTTTTTGAAGAGGAAACAAGGGAAGTGGAACTGAGATCTCGTTGTGCGCAATTTATTTATGACAAATTATAATCGAAACGCGGGGTAAAAAATCACAGGAGATCCAATACTTAACAACTTCCGCCGACTAATTTTAGTCGATAAAAAGAGAAAAAACTGAAGAACACTTCAGCCGGCTACGTTAAAAAAATTACCTATGGCAATTCTTACATTTTGCAATCATAAAATATGCACAAGCATCTAATTTCTTGCGTTGGCAAATCTCATTTTTTTGCTTTTTCTCGCAGACAACAAGTGCTACGGAATCAAGCCTGAAGAGCGAGAGGAGTGTGGCTATTTTGGAATTCAACGCTACGAATGTGAAGTCGATAACGACTGCTGCTGGGTTGAAAGTACGGTTCCTTACGTTCCCTGGTGTTTTAAAGGCAAACTACCCAAGAAAGCACCACCTACAGCACCTTCTAATGAAACGACTGTTGAACCAACTGAAGTGTCTTCTAATGGGACAACTGCCGCACCAACTACAGCATCTTCGAATCAAACAGCCGCAGCACTTGCTGAAGACGAGCAGGCATTTGAAGAGGCACTTACTGCATAGTCCTCCGCGCCGGGATGGCAAGTACAAATACCGTGTTTTTATTATCACTATTTTATTAATTTTTTTTTATTTATTTATTTTTTGCTGAGCAAAATTGCCTGCAGTTTGGGCATATCAAGCTCGTAGCCAAATAAGAGGTAAAGAAGCCAGTTGTCTCGGTGAACATTTGGAAGAATTTCGTGTATGCCCTACAAGGACAATATATAATCGGCCAAGCCGTGGTTTGACTCGACAAAACTTCAACTTCCAACATTTGGGGCAACATCAGGTGCGCGCAACATTTTTCAAGCGGCTATCAAGCGAGTGACCGGGAACATTTTAGGAGAGCGGGTAAATTTGAATGTTAAAGTTGACTGACTGAATATTGAAAGTTGCGCCACGCCATTGCTTGCAAATTTTACAGAAGTAAAGGATTTTTCAGCGCTTTTCTATTGCGTACAACAAATTCAGGGGTAGACACGAGAGACAAATTAGACTGCGCAAGTAATATTTAAGCGTGTGTTAGGGTCTTTTGTCTGCTACGCGCCTTTCATGGAGGAGGCAGCGTTTCGCAGTGGTAAGGACTTGGGAGGAATGGCTTATTCAAACCGTGGTCTATGAATACGCGCGCGAGATAAAACCTAGGTCTCTTTGCCATCGTGATGTTTATTGCTGTTCGAGAAGTGCATATAACTTTACCCTTCACGTAACATGTGACTACTTCTAGAGCAGCTCAGCAAAGACGTTACGTACACATTAACGATTTCTTTATATTTGCTCTTCACAGCTCGACCCGGTGAAGTCTGGTACCAAGGAGGAGCATGGGGTGTGCAGAAAAATTAAACATTAGTGGAATGGGTACTTAATAAAACTTGAATACTTTAAAGCATGACTCCCAAGATTTCTTTAAAAGTTTGTTCTTTAAGCTGCGCAACAGGATTAGCTCTGTCGTTAGAGCGTTCGACTACAGAGCGGGAGGTCGTGGGTTTGATTCCGGGGGCCGGAACAATACTCAAGGTCTTAAAATAATTGAGAAATGAAACTACTGCCTTTGCCCTGCAAACAGCTAGACCTTCGCGTGGCTCATTTCATCACGTAAAATGGCCGTCTCGTCTCTAGAAAGAGACGTAAAAATAGTGTCCTCAATTGGCACTTTCGTGCTAAATTCATTCACACTCAGATAAAGGGCATAGAAAATTGGCTCCACTAATAACAAGTGAGGCTCTTGATTTGTTACGCGTGCAGAGCAGAATCAATTTAGAATATATCAAAAGAAGCCATGGCTATCAAATGCCTTTCTGAAATGCTTTGCTCAAACCTTGCCGGGGGTAAAAATAGCGAGTCCAAAGGGTTTTTTACACCAATTATACAAAGGCAGATTCTCCATCACGTCCTCTTGGTTAAAAGAGATGAGTCGGAAAGACTTTGGACAATTCTCTAAGCCGGATAGGGATTTTTCACTCGTCTCATTTTCAGTTTTGCATCAGTCGACGAGTTGCGCCTTAACTGGTCGTTGACAAGTAACCTTGGCATCATTGTCAACACGCCTACTCAGCGCTTAGATACTTGTTAATTTGTTTCGATAGAGTTTCTTGGAGACTATACCGATGTTTTTCAACCGCCTTAAAATTGATTTTATCCTGGTCCGATCGCCACAAGATTTTCACCAGTGATTGACTATGAATTGAAAATTGTCAAAATGCAGTTTTTAGTAAAATCGATATCACTATGACAACAATAAACAAAAAAACTTTGAAATCGCTTTAATCCGAATTTCGCGCGATCTTCACCTGCTCCTGAAAATCCGACACCAGGAACTTAAAGTGTGGTGTTTAGCAAAAACCCTCTGTGAGAAGTAAAAAATTCTGTATGTTTGAATTCAAATAAAACATAAATATATATCAAACCTTATATTTTCAATAGCCGAGATTAATTGTTCAATAAAAAAGTTCTAAATAACTCAAATCGGTATAGTCTACGAGAAACTGTATCGAAACATCTTAAATGTTAGCCGCAAAAAGCGAATGCACAAAATTTGCGTTTCACGACTGGAATTGACTGTTCTTCTCCTAGCGCGTCTCCTAATACAAGCGTTAACTGACAAGAAAACGAAGGCCGCAACAGCTTTTCTCTACTTCTGGGTATAGATAAGGTTAAATTAAAGCTTACAGTGACCAAAATGGAAAACCACTAAAAAAAATTAAATGTGTCTTTTGTGAAATCCTAAGAAATAAATAGCACCATACAATAGTTCTACCAGAGAGGTTTCATTGAATGGTAGCAACATAGGATTTCATCCCAAGTTTCAAAAGTTAGGACTACGTACTAAATAACAGTGCTATGTGAAAGAACTGCTGAAGAGGTTAAATTTGAATGGTAACACTATAAGATTTCATCCACAGTTTCAAAGGTTAGGGCTACATACTAGGTAAATAGTACCATGTGAAAGTACTGCTGAAGAGGTTTCATTTGAATGGTGACAAGACAGGACTCCACCTACTAAAAAGTTGGTGAGAAATGACGATGATGTGATCAACATGCATGCACGAGCACGAGAACGAGAAAAAATCTGAGTGCCCGACAGGAATTGAATTTATGACCTTTTTGACACGGGTCAGATGCTCTAACCACTGAGCTAGGGAGGACTCGTGGCAAGCTGGGTAAAATACAATCGTCATGTGTGTGATAAATAAAGATGGTAAATTCAAAGCTGGGTGAAAAATGGGAAATGATGTGATCAACATGCCACGAGGACAAGACAGAGAAACCTTGTATATAGTCCAGCTCGTCACGAGTCCTTCGTAGCTCAGTAGTGAGAGCATCAGACCGGTGTACGGAAGCTCATAGGTTCAATCTCTGTCGGGGACTCAGATTTTTTTCTCTGTCCCGTGCTCGTGACATGTTGATCACCTCATTTCTCTTTTCTTCACCGAGCTTACAATCTATCGTCTTTCTATTTTCTTTTTATTTAACCCTTTCACTGCCAGACTGCTTGATGGAGTTTTGTAATGTGACTCTCACTTTTGAGTCTGTGGACAAAATCCTATGATGTGACCATTCAAATCAAAGCTCTCTGCCTGTACTTACACATGGTGCTACTTGTTTTTCAAAATTTCACAAAATAAAATTTGGAAAGTTGGTCGAAGTTTGCTTTTGGCTAAACTTGGCAGTGAAAGGGTTAAAAAATTGGTGTTTCTGTTGGTTGGTTATTTTGTTTGTGTTGTGTGGTATTGTTCAGTGTCTTTTCGGTCTTTTGTATTACGTCAGAGCCAATAACGACGAAGGACTGACACTGGAGACGTCACCTTTTGAAACTCTTTTTACGGTGGTGGTAATTAGGGTTAACAAAGGGATCCACAAAACAAGCAGCATGAGTTGATTTCTTTACGACAGAGTACGCTCAATTGACCTTATTCTAGAATAGGAAGACATAGAACAATTCGAAATATCTGCTCGTTTGACCTGCTATTCCAGTTCCGGGAGAAGTGGGATATATTCTTGACACTCCGCTTCAAGGAGCAGAATACTTGGAATAAAACGAAATAATGAAGTCATTTTCCTAGCGTCGCGACTCGTGTGTAACAACAAAGAAAATGAGGGACATCGTAACTGAAAATAAACGACATCCAAAGAAGAAAAACGACACACTCCGCAGAAACGGTTACCACTGGACGCACATTAGAGACCTCAGTTTCAGTAGATTCGACGACAAAGACGAGGACGAAGAGGACTGCGAGGACGAGATTTAACTTTAACTTCTTCGTGTATTCTCAAAAAACATCAGAATGTTTGCTTGAAATTCTTGTTAATAAAGTGCATCCCGAATGATCAAATTTTTCGACCAGTGGTGGATTCAGGTACAGAAACAAAAGAGCGCCTAATACCCCTAAAATGTTTACAAATGAGGATAATAAAAATTACAATAAGTGACACCTACCTTTAGGTAGTGAACTTGTGTCCATTTTCTGGAGCAGATTTGTCCGAACTGCACGACAGTGTGAGGCCTAACAGCATCCGACTGACCTGCGCTCTTCTCGATTGCTTCAGCGGTAGTAAGAGCTGTAAAGGATTACAGAAAAGTGGATAGAGCGATTTTCGTATGGCGTTGAAAAATGGTTTCGGCAAGTGTTCGTTATTGGTTTTATCAGCCAATGGATGAAAAGATCAAAACATGTTCTCTTTGTTTTCCCGCCAAAGAAAACCCTAATATGGAGAAGGCATTATTCGTTTGGCCAATCGTGTTGCACTATGACGTCAAAGCGAAGTATCGGTTGATTTCTAGAAAGTTCTCGGCTGTGTCCGTTCGATTAACCAATCAAATCGCTCTATTTCCGTTCGTTTGTTGTTTCTGTTTTGTTCGCGCGTTTTCATTTCAAGGTCATACGAAAATCGCTCTAGTGAAAATAATGTGTCGTGCCCTACAGTGAATGAGAAGGTAGCAAGGCGGGCAGAGTGGTTAGAGCGCTGCAATTATAATCCGGAGGCCCAGAGGTCCAGTCAGAGCACAAATGTCGGTCTTGAATTTCTCCAGACTTTGAAAATGAAAAACATTATGTCTCAGGATTAATAGTAGTAGCTAGCGAGCTGGAAGGAGAGGGCGTTGGATGAGTCGCACACGCTCTGATACATCTGTTCCATTGTGACTAGTCTGTGTCCAGCGCCCCTTTCCCTCAAACAAAATCGGGGAGAAAGTCTCTCCTGCCAATTTTGTTTGAGTGAAGGGGACGGCATAGGACGGCTGAACAAAGGCCACATAGTGGGTAACTGTGCTTTGTGACTTATTCACAGCGAGGCGAAAAAAAAGCTAACGTTCTTAATTTTTATCACATAACAATTCAGATAAACACTGTCCTCACCTGTAGGTGGCTTAACCACTTTGGGCCTGCAATAATGATAAATAAACATAACAAATTCAGTCTGTAAAGTCTTTTACCTCATAGTGAAGAAAGGTACCCATATAAAATAAAGCTGAGAAATTAATGTGACTTTGTCTATTCTCTTTTCTGGTTACCCAATTCGGCAGTCCGCAAAAGGTAGTGGAGTCCGAGAGAAATTCAAAAACAATATCCCTGCAACCTGTCCGGATATTATATTCCCCTGGGAAATGTCGCCCGGTGCAACCCGAACTTCAAACACTGCACATATAATAAGGGTAGAGGTGGAAATTAGGAGAGGGTTTAGAAGCGTCACGAGTACTCAAACGGACCATAGTAGAGGAGCTGGTTAGGAAACGATGCAAACATCAAAGTTGAAAACAATGGTGCTGTAGGTTATGTTGGAAGCTCCCTGACCGTGCACAATCTTTTGTTTTTGTTAACAAATTATGACTGAATAAATTAATGCAAAGTTTCTATTGGTCAATAACTTCAAAATGAAAGGAATGCTATTGAACGTTGTGCCCGTCAGATCCAAAAAAGCTGACAAAAACATATAACAAAGGGTTTCCCAACCATTCCACTTTAATTACTGTATTTATTCCATTAACCGCCCAGGGCGCTTATTAAATTTTTGGACCTTTAAAGTCGGCGATTATTCGAGGTGGGCGCTTATTCGAGACTGGGCGCTTATTAAATTCTCACCATTTTCAGCAAGTGTAGTATGTTTATTTTGCAACAAAACAATAAATGGTGATAACAAATGGTAATAACGCGAAGATGTAACAAATCAAGGTTTCTGTAAACTACTCTGAAGAAAACTCCATCTTCGGGGAAGTCTCTTTTTAGTACTTATTCAATTTCAATTTTAATCTCATTGTCACTCAAGTGGAAGGGGGGGGGGGGGTTGGCACTTATTCGAGGCTGGGTGCTTATTAACTTTTTCTGTCTTTAGAATGGACGCTTATTCGAGGTTGGGCGCTTATTCGAATAAATACGGCAACTGTGAACGGACTCAGATTATATACTTGACAGCACCAAGTTCGTTTACTATTAACCCTTTAAGCCCCAAGAGTGACCAACATCAACTTTCCCCTAACAATATAGATACATACTCAAGAGGGAAGATAAGGTGAATTTATGAAGTGATTACTTAAAGAAAAATATTTTGACCTCAAACAAATTTTCTAAATTAATTCTCTAAGGGAATGTATACAGATCAGTCTAGAGAATTTGTATGTCGATATTGGGGCTTAAGGCGTTAACGTTTTAAGCCTACCGTAGAAATTTAAGGTTGTCGTCACACTCCTTGATTTCAAACAAAAGACATCTGTATCTGAGAGTCTGTCTCATTTCACGATAAAATCTGTCTTTGTCCTTGGACCACTGGACAAAAAAACAAAAAAATTAAGAACATCATCAGTACGTACAAGCCCACGGGTACGCTACGAGCAGTGGTTTCTCCAGACCGGACGCTACGCTCCGAAGGGTGAGAAACCATTGCGAGGAACTGTTTGCTTTTCCATCAAGCATGCGCGCCCACGTGATTCCTACGTCAAAACGTCAAATGACATCACTTTCCCCTGTTTTGCAAGAAAAATTAGGGACTTTAAAAAAAAACAGTAGGTTTAAAAAGCAATACAACAACTTTGCACGTGCATCACACTTTTTGTACATTTCAATGCCGTTTTTGCACGACTACGGAGTGAAAATGCCTAATTTAGCGTTTATGGAGAACCTAAACGAACAAGGACGAAATTTTATTTGTCTTTCTGACCCTGGGTATGGTCCCTAGGAATTCAACTCCAGTTTGGTTCGCCTACATTTCACAAAGCGGGTACGAATAATCGCGATAACGACTGAAAGAGCTTAACTTTACAGCAGGCTCGCGTTTAGGCAGCAGATAAAAACGTAAGCAAATGCGCGAGAGCCTTAACTTGATTTTAAACAAGTTTTACCTTTTCAAAGTTAATTTGTTCGTCCGTGACGCTGGACAGCGGCTCGATCAACGAAGCAAACAGCTGCTTGCAGTGGTATTTTATTTAGGATATCTTTTTTACTATTGTAAAGTATTTATCATTGTTGCTTGCAGTGGTTTCTTACCCTTCACAGCGTAGCGTCCGGATCGCAGGGTAGTCCACGGGGGTACTTGTGATAATTGACGATACGGGGTGTCTTTGCCCAAATGGGGCACCGTAAAATTCCGAAAATAAACCCCGGGGCTTATACTTTTCAAAGGCCCTTTTTGAGGGGCTTATGTTTGGAGGGGTTTGTCTACGGAGGGAAATTTGCGTTTCAAAATCGATTGGGCTAGCCTCATAGTTGAAAGTAAATTAACGGTTTTTGCTTTGTTTTACTTTATATTTGGAGGGGCGATTTAAAGGTGGGTTTTTTGCGTTACCGGTTTAGGGGGCTTATATTTGGAGGGGCTTATACATGGAGAAGCTTATTTTCGGAATTTTACGGTACCTTTTTTAGGCCCTAGTGCCTGTTTCTCGAAAGGCCCGGTAACTTATCGGGCCCGAAGGCAAGTTTTAAAATCAAAACCTGTTGAACTGTAGCACAGTTCCTCGCTCACAAACCAGTCAGTTTTGCTTTGTTAACTGAGAGTTTCATTGTATCATTTTGAAAATTACTGAAACTTTTATCGTGTTAGGTATATAACACGTTAGACCTGTTAAAGGACTGAGAAGGGCTAACAGATGCATTTTATGGCTGTGACAAAGTCGAAGAAACTTTCTGGTTTGTGATCTATTCAGATTTAAAAGTCAGTGAATTTTAGCAGTTGAAAGGGATGCAAAGTTTTTAACTAAGTATATGAAATGGATGCCATTTGTCAATAGAAGGTATACGAGAGGGGTACCTTTTCTCTCGAGAAATGGTATACTAAAGGGTAAGGAGTGGATCTCTCGACGGAGTCCTCCCGTATAAAACTTCTTTGGGTAGCTCTCCCCCGCCCCCCGGGGCTCAAGACAACATGCGCAGTAAAGTATTCCTACTGGGGTTTCCAACGCATTTTCTGTACCGGTTAGCATGCAAGCAAGCACACCATTTAACAACAAGCTCTTCCTCTGAGAATCGCGAGAAGAGAAGGGTCACGAATATGCAGCGAGCGATGCGAGGCACAAGGGTGGGAGAAGAGCGTGCTTTTAGCTTCACTCTTGCTAAAAGGTGTAAAGAAGGTAAAGATCCTTATTTTACGCACAGGTAGCCCAAGCTCGAAATATGACAATCGGCACTGTTACGTACGTTCAAAATATAAGGATATGGGAGAAAAAAAATTGTTTCTGTAGCCTACGAACGTAAAAGGATTTCAATAAAAATCGGCTAACCTTTCTTAAGTTGTGTTTCTTCTTTCCTGCGTGGTTTCCGAGCCAATTTATGGCCATTTAATTGGTGTTACTGGAACCCGTTTGCTCTCTCTAAATGGCCATGAATCGGCTCGGAAACCACACAGGAAAGAAGAAACACACAACTTAGGCAAGGTTAGCCGGTTTTTCCTCCTTTCGTAGGGTACAGAAACAATTGTTTTTTTTCCTCCCATACAAATCCTTATATTTTGACCGTTACGCAACAGTGCCGATGGTCATTTTTTTCGAGCTTAGGGCCACCTGTGTTCGTAACAGTACTCATTAGACTGACAACGGTGCGTTTATTCTGCCCCCACCCCTTCCCTCCATCAATGAGCCGTTTTACGGGTATTTTAAGCTGCTTAAATCTATACGGAAAGGACAGAAGTCAAAACAGGGATGGGAGGTCACAACTCGGAACCTCACGCAGTAACTGACCAAGGATTACCACAGTGCTGTTGGCCAGCACGTAACCTTCGATTCTCGCGACTTCCATATAAAGAGCTTGCTCGCAGGCAACAAGCCAGTTGGCCTAACGTTGCCAATGATCCCAATTAATATATCAATATAGAGAGCACGCACTCACCCTCTCGGCTCTGGATTGGATCTTTTCCTCTATGAATGTCGCGAAACCCTCAGAGAGCCATTCTTCGCTCCAGTCCTTAGCACCAACCAGCAGACCAAACCAGGCATGCGAGATCTCGTGAGCCAAACGTACCCTCATGCTAGCATCTTCGGAGAGAAGGGACTGGGACAGAAATGCCAGGTTGGGGCTGTAATTTCACAAATGGCGAACGACAACGTAATTACATGAGACAAAAGAGGAATAGGCCTTCACTAAACTCTCCCTAAAATACAAAGCATTATCGTTGCCTGGCGTGATTCTTGACTCAATAAATCCCCCGCGGTTTTAATTTTTATACGCGCACTCGACGATCCCTAATAGAGAGTCACTATACCGGATAGCGGGCACGGATAGCGGGCACCGGATTTCAGAAGCACTGGATAACGGGCATGGAGCCCGTTTCTCGAAAGTCCCGATAATTAACGGGCCCGGTAAGCTGTCTCCGTTTACATTCAAGATCGAGGTTTCAATAGTTTTGCATCTAACATGATAAAACTGTCAGTTAATGAAACAAAATGGAGTTGTTTGCTAGCCAGGACCCGCGCTCTTATTCTATATATTTCGATTTGAATATTTGATTACGGGCCCGTAAAGTTACCGGGACTTTCGAGAAACGGGCCCATGGAAACCATACCAGATAGGGCTTCTGTTCACACATAAGAACAGTGATTTCCCTTGCCATAACTTTCAACGTCATTCTTTCTACGACTATTCAAAAACGTATTTTCCTTATTGTAATTTACAACCACCTAAGACGGAAGTAAATGTTCAGGATTGAAGACTGGGATTTGGATCACCAACCCTCCCACCCAGCCCAGTGGTGGATCCACACCTTCGGATGGGTGGGGGCAGTCATCCCGACCAAGAGATGGGGGGGGGGGGGGTCTGGTCTCCAAAATTTTTTTTCGGCCCTTTGGGCCTCAGTTTGCTCTACAAAATAAGGGGGAGCCAGACCCCCCGGGCCCCTTCCCTGGATCCGCCACTGCAACCGCTCCGGAACGATCTTCGATGTGAGTGAACGACTTGTTCCAGTTCTGTGCCGTTCCTCTTCATTCTATACCGGATATTGTGAACATAACCTAAGGGAATTATGATAAGCAGTTTTGCACTAGTAACTAAAACTACCTTTTTAAACCCATGCAGGCAAAGCACTTGGGTAAAATTAACATGTCCAAGCGTCTAAACGGATAGGGCCCCAACAGTTCGCAAGCAGCTTCCACAAATTTGGGTGCGTAACCTAGCAACTCGTCAGCTGCCCTCTCAATCACGCTGGGAGGCGCAAACATACGACACGTGACCGGTAAGCTAGGATTGTCGCCATTTTTGGTGACAGCAAGTCTGGACGGTCGACATTCCCACCATCCTGCTGCCACAGCCAGTGTTGAACATGGCAGCGGAGTTTCCATCTCATACAAATAGGTTACTGTGAAGTCAAAAACAAACAAACAAACAAGTCAAAAACACGGGCGTAAAAGTGGCAAAAACCGTGCAATTTGTTTGCAACATTACTACAAAACGAGTTGAAAAGAAATGTTGCACGTTTTACCACTTACGTTCAATCCTGTCTTGCAACAAATCACGTTATGATAAAGGAATGATGTCAAACTATTTGCTTTCTTTTTGAAAAGCTAAAATGTGTCTTTGCTTCAATTACATTACAAAAATAGTGATCCAGATTTGTTATTTATTAAATACTATATTTAGGCATTGAAACTGTTTCCTATAGTCTGTTAGAGCGATTTTCGTATGACCTTGAAAATGGTTTCGGTAAGTGTTCGTTATTTGTTTTATCAGCCAATGGATGAAAAGATCAAAACATGGCCTCTTCGTTTTCTCGCCAAAGAAAACCCTAATATGGAGTAGGCATTGTTCGATTGGCCAATCGCGTTGTAGTATGACGTCAAAGCAAAGTATGGGTTGGTTTCTCGGGCATGAAGTTTTTTCACCCGAGTGTTCGCTTAACCAATAAAAAGCCACCTGCATTTGTATGTGTTCGATAAACCAATCAATATCGCTCTATTTCTGTTTGTTTGTTGTTTCTATATTGTTCGCGCGTTATTATTTCAAGGTCATACGAAAATCGCTCTAATGGACCTAAACAGCGATATCCTCGTGACAAAGCCCCTTTAATGCGTTTACAAAATCTGAAACGTCGATAATTGATTGGAGAAATATAATTACAGAAGCGTGTGTGGCGATCAATTCATAAATGCAGTAGCGTGTGTAGTGATCAATTCATCAATACAGAAAAGCGTGCGGTGATCAATTCCCTTACCTTGACCGTCTTTTGCAGCAGTTATGCCGACGAGTTCGTTACCACTCATCAACACAACACAACCTTCAGGGACGTGAATGGACGCCTGCCACGTTGACATGGCAAGCGGAGGCTCTTGACACGGCATCAGTGATCGGTTGTTGATGTAGGCACCAGGAGAGTACACACATGGTCTGGCACGAGAGAACGATAGTATCGATCAAGAAATTAGCCTGCCTGCAGACGTGTTCTATTTCCAGCACGCAGGCTGTCAAGAAATGAAACTAACAAAGATAAAACTATTCACACGTTGTTGCCTTTGGTACTTGTTTGGGATCAATTTAGGTGTTGGCTTAGGGGAGGGGTAGGTGGTCAGTTTCCCAGAAACCTAAATTGGCTCGCAGACTATCAAGAAATGAAACTAGCAGGGCTCTATCTAGGGTATTTGAGGGGTAGAAGCTTCCCCACCAAAATGCCCAGCTTCCCCCCCCCCCCCCCCCCCAAAATAAACAAAATTTTGTTCTAATTACAGTAGACAAGTAACTATATCAGAAAAATCAACCAGACACGACGAGGTCAGTGCAAAGAGCTTTCAAATGATGCGTCTCTCTATCGGTATTCTGACAAAAATCGAACTCGCGACGTCTGCATTGACATTACAATTAACTTTGACAAAGTTAAGCCGTGACGGCAAAAAAAATCTGTCAAAAACTGCCGTATTTATTCGATTAACCGCCCTGGGCGCTTATTAAATTTTTGGACCTTGAGAGTGGGCGCTTATTCGAGGTAGGCGCTTATTCGAGACTGGGCGCTTATTAAAGTTTCACTATTTTCAGCAAGTGAAGTATGTTTATTTTGCAACAAAACAATGAATGCTAATAAACAAAACGCGAAGAAGTAACAAAGCAAGGTTTCTGTAAAATACTCTGAAGAAAACTTCGTCCTCGGGGAAGTCTCTTATTAGAATTTATTCACTCAAGTGGGTGGGGTGGGGGAGAGCGCTTATTTGAGTTTGATTGGGAGGAGGAGGGGTGGGCGCTTATTCGAGGTTGGGCGTTTATTAACTTTTTCTGCCTTTAGGATGGGCGCTTATTCGAGGTGGGCGTTAATTCGAGGTTGGGCGCTTATTCGAATAAATACGGTATTCTGCTGGAAAACGCGCTAATGGAAAAAATACATGCTGATGGAAAACGCGCGACAAAAACGACGTCCAAAGGTGCCAATAGAGAGGCCCAAATACTGATCCACATTACCCATCATTTATTTTAACAACTGGCAGAAGAATGGATCTATTAGCACGGTATAACTCTGTCGCATGTGATATTCTTACGATGAGCCTAAAACAGGAGCTTTCATCATGTAAATCAAGCCCACCACTGACTTGCGATCGTCGTAAGTTTGATTTACGAGATACCATACCGTGGTAGATTTATCGTTAGCGCATCACATGTGACAAATTTGTGCCATGTAAATTGGCCATTTGCTTGTGGACTTACTTGCCATCTTGATCAGTGGCCCAAGTCAGTGACTTTCCTTCAGGGCTGGTATGATAATTAATCCATATGCAACGGGGCCAAGCCTTCCCAGTCGCTTTAGGTTTCCAAATCTGAACACACCACCCATACACGGAGTAGGACAGTCCCTTGAAAGGCAAGGGGGTCTGAGTGTTGTGACCCAGGATATCACCAAGAAATCTGGATGTTTTATCAGCAAAAGCTGTGCTCTGTTCTTGACGATTAAATGTCAATTTGAAGTTGTCAGGAAGAACTACCTCACTCACTGACTCAATGTTCACCAAGGTGCTGTCCAACGACATTTGAAACTGCCTTCCTGTAACTTCTTCAGTTGTAGGTTCAATAAATAGTACAATACTACCTTTCATGATTTGCTCACGAAATTTGACAGTCAAGTCTAAGATGTAGTGGTTCACACGAACTTCGTCAACGTTTGCCATCAAAGGCAAATCCTCGCTCTTGTCCCAATCACTGCTGGTAGAACATCTCGACTCTTCGATTGCATCAGATTTAGACTCACATTCGAGCTCATACCTCGGCTTTTTGACTGGAATTCGTTCATTTACATCATTGGGATAATCAAACGACAAAGCCCTCTTTTCAGAGGCATTATCTGCACTATTAGAATAATTTGTATTCTTGTCTAAATCACCTTGTGTATGACTAACAGAAACCGATTCAGTTCTCATTTCAACGTTGTTAGATGTGACCATAGATGTGATGATCTGTTCGTTAGATTCACTTTGAAGATTTAAAGCTAATGCCGATGAGCGCGCAGTTGTAGCAGACACTTCTGACAAACAAGCGCTGCCTTTACTGACTCCAAGGCATTTGTTTTTACTTTCTAAGTTCCCAGATATAAAATCCCTCTTAGAAGATCCTTTCGGGGGATTTTTCTTTCTCTTTTTACCAGGGGGACCTTGTGAGCTTTCCTTTGCCCCAATACTTTCCTTTCCCTTGCAGAAACCTTTAAAGTCCTGAAGCCAAACTTGTAATGAAACCTTTGCCCCTGTACAACTCTGAGATGCGTTACTATTTTGAGTATCACATTCCCTTGTTCGCCACCCTTTTTGCTCAGTATCCGTAACAGTACAGCTGCTTCCGATACCCTCTGAGACATCTTCTTCGATTGTTGAAGACGGCTTGGTGTCACACATTCCACTGACGGGTTTTTCGTCACGCTCAAGGTCATTCTGGTCAAGACTCTTTGTACTTGCCTTCATCTCTGCTGAACTTCCAGCCTCGAGGAATGATCCAGTGTTTATTGAGTCCTTTTCGAGGCCTTCAAAACCAGCTAATTTTTCTATATTCTCTCCTTCATTACCTTCTGAACGACATGCATTTTCACCTTCTGTCGAATCGTCTAAAACCGGGGTTGTCGTGGAAGATGCTCTCGGACAACCGTCACAGGAAGACAAACCACTGTGTCTGTCCCTTTCTTGAGAACTTTTTTCCGTCAAAACTCCAACACAACAAGGTTTATTTTCACTTATGGTTCCATCCTGATTCAAGGGACTTGGGGTGTTAACGACCGAGGAATCCATTTCTCCACTAAATGCTCCTCGTTTAAAATCAGAACTGGACGGAGAGGCCTGTTCCTGAGTTACTGGTGCAGTTTTTTCACTGAAAGTTCTATACGCACTTGAAAGACTGGAACTTTGCACCACAGCAGGCCTCTCGGGACTCGACGCTGGCGAAAGTAGATGTAATCCACACTTCCTGCTTAAGCCTGAAAGCACGTGGCAAGTCTCCATATACACTTCTTCCAGTGTCCAAGATGACAGACCATGACCGACTGGCTTGTTGCTATAGACAGCTACAAAAGTAAGAATACGCACATGTTTTAAAGTCACCTTTAAAACAAAACCAGTAAAATCTCTCAAAGGGCGTGGCAGGTTTCACAGCACAGCATTGATCAACTAAATTTTCCTTCGGTGTCTTTCTGAGTGGCAACTAGTGGAATGGTAAATAACAAGCTTTTATTCCGTCTGCCGCTCAACGAGAAAGGTTTCTATATTTCCCTTTACAGCAATCAACACATTTGAATACCAAACCCCAAATTAAGCAAACCAAGCGAGGGTTTACATATTTTTCAAGAGTGGTCACGACTTTTAAACATAAAATTATTAACATTAGCTTCACTGTCTTCTGGCTATTCACTTCGGGAGTTGAACGGTTAAAAATGAGAGAAAAGAACTGTGAATTGAACAAAAAAAATACTTCGCTATAGGACACAAGCTACAATCTTGGTCAAAATAAAACAAAATTTCGACCTCCCCCAAACAAAACAAGGATGGGAAGACTGCCCGTTTTTACCTTTCCACGGCTTTATCCTTAAATTAGGGAGGAAGGGGAGATTGCCATTCCATTTTATTCTGTCCAAGAGTACCGTCATCACAAAAGAAACAAAGGAACCAAACAATAGAGTTCTTCAGGTGCAGGGTTCGCCGGATTTTTGGATCCAAAATTGAAGACATTTTCCACACTTTTTTCCAAAACAAAAGGTTATCAAATAGGTCAGTGATCAATACAGACCTTAAAAATGCAGGAACAAAGGTTTTTTCACGATTCAATGCAAACGTTCGGGCGAGATTGGATAAAATCACTTATAAAGCATTCAAGCTAAACTCAAGACTTTCCATCATTTTTTTCACACTCTGTCTCTATTTTCCAGACGTTTTCCAGGTCTGGAAAATTGCTGGGCTGGCTTCGTCAAGAATTCAAGACTCTGCACGAACCCCGAGGGGTGCTTTATTGTTTGGTTGTGTTGTTTCTCTTGTTGTACGTAATCTGTGCCTTGGTAACTACAGAGGGGACCCAAGATTGTGGCTTTACTAGGATTGACAAACCAGAAAAATATCAATCCTACAATATACCTGACGGAATTCCTTTACCAGCTAGTCTGTTCCCGTTCTCTCCAACAGCCAAATGAATCATGTACAGCAAAACAGGGAATGACGCCGAGCAGTTTTTATCTCCATTGTCAACGAGTCCAGTGACAGAAAGGTGCTTTCTCGAAGGTGCTGCTTCGGTGCTTCCTGCAATGCTGTCGCGATCTTGAATTTGCTTGAGCCGGTTCTTGGTGGCATAGGCCTGCATTGCCGTAATATGTTGAAAATGAACGCCGTAACAGATACCTTCAGTCTTTTGACTACTCCAGTCTTTGATGATATCTATCAGTTCTACGCTGGGTCTAGAAAACATGGGTCCTATCGCAATGAACAGAACTTTCAAATTATCAATAGGGAGAACGTTTAACTCTTTCTTCAACGACTCTTTAAGAAGAAGGGTTTCGATGTGTTTTACTTGGACAATTGTATACTCAAACCTCACGTCTGAAGCTTTTCGTATTCGAAGATTTGCTGTAATTGCTTCTGCAAGGGCAGTGTATGGCCCACAATGCTTAGCGTGATAAGAGGCCTTGGATGATGAACCAGGATCTTCGACTTGAACGAGGAAGACAACTCGAACTGACGACATTACCAGGCCAGGTGGAGTAACCTTAACAAGTTCAGGAAAAATTAACAAAAAAAAGAATTATTTAATTGAGTGAAGAATGATAATAAGGATAGAGGCGCACACTAGCCATGAGCCTCACTGACACGACCGGCGTTTACAGTTGAACCTCTATTACGAGGCCACCCTCGGGGGTACCGGCAAATGGCCGCTTAATGGAGGTTGGCGGCCCCTTAATAGAGGTTCGTCATAAATTAGCATAACCGTAAGCAGAAACATCACTTTATTTTGAAACAAAGGCACGACGGGAACAGCATATCTAGTCCACAATCGGTCGTCACCTTCTATCTCGGATTTTTGTATTTTCGTTCATCATATTTTAAAAATTAAGCCAAATTAAGAGTATCTAGCGCTTGATGGGACGGCAAAAAGGAGACCGCGGCCGTGTAATAGAGGTTTAGTTTCACATTCTTTTCTAGAATTATTTCGGGATTCTGATCACTAGTCGCTTAATAGAGAGTGGCCGTTTAATGGAGATTTGACTGTATTTTCAGTTTCTAAGCATGAAGCCCCCAGGTGTATTGCTTCTCTCTCCCGGATGAGATGTTAGTCCATTACAGCATTGTGCTACATTGTGGGATTCCTGTGGAACCTCTTCTGTTGACTGGCCATACGAACTTTTCAAGAACATTCGCCAGACCCTTTACATACATTCTTATTTTGGTGACAAAAAAAAGAACAGACCCCAACAAAAAAAATTTAAAACAGACTATCTCTCCATCCGAAACGAACAGCACTGGCCTACCTTTTGGGTTTATCCGTAGAATTCAGTCCATTAAGATTTAGGTGAATATTTACTGTTAGTTTTAAAGCCAAAATAGCCCATATGCACGATGACGCCTTTTTATCACTAGTACCAGAATTCTTCAGTTATGCTTCCTTCTGCAAATTTCTGGTTTAGTTATTTTAATATATGAAAGGACACGAAATTGATTTTCGCAGTAGAAGTAAAAATGACCTCATAATGTACATGGTCGCGGATCGATTTAGGTTCCTTGGAAACTGCCCACCTACCCCTCCCCTAAGCCAACATCAACATTTACTTCTCACTTAGGACAAAATGTTGGCTTAGGGGAGGGGTAGGTGGGCAGTTTCCCAGAAACCTTAATTAATCCAAAAACCCTCATCTCATCTTCTCTGCCCTCGCTTGAAAGCCTCTCCCTCACAGAAACAGGGTCCAAAACCTCCAGGCCCAACTCCCTTGCATTAACACTTACTTCTCTCTTAGGGCAGAATGTTGGCTTAGGGGAGGGGTAGGTCGGCAGTTTCCCAGAAACCTTAATTAATCCAAAAACCCTCACCTCATCTTCTCTGCCCTCCCTTGAAAGTCTCTCCCTCACAGAGTCAGGGTCCAAAACCTCCAGGCCCATCTCCCTTGCAAGATCAGGAAATCCTTCCAAGCACGCTCTCAGCACTGCACTCCTTAAACGTGTACCACAATTTTCAGCATCAGAGCTGGGAAGCATCGTGGAGAGCATCAAATGTAGATCAGCCACCTGGGAGCCAGTTTCATACACTTCTCTGGTGCTGCCGCTGAGAATGCATTGCAGTTTGTTTCTTAGCCAATCTGCATCTACCGGCCAGTCCTGCAATATAAAGAAAGATGACAAGAGTGTGTTCAGTTTTTGGACATTTCAAGTATAATGCAACTGCCGTAACACATTTTACACAGATGATAAGAAAAAAAACTACATCCGCTATGAAGTGTGCTCATTCAAGCCAGTGCTACTGAGCAGGGTCGGGTTGTTCAACACTGTGTTAAGATAACCCAAGGTTAATGCGAAATTTGAATTCAGACATGAAAGCTTAACAAGCAAATTCAGTTTAGTTCCTTTCATCTACAATTTGATGATTAGATGCTCTGAAAAGGAAAGAGAAAATAATCTGAGGAAATCCTTTCGAACAAAAGAAAAAGAAACCCGGATTAGTGTTAATCAGCCTTTGAACAACTGGTTCCTGGTCTTTCTTATGGTGCTGCATATTACGCTTTGCAAGTTGTTTCAAACTTTTGACTCGTAAAGCAAATGTAAATCAGCATAAATCGTAAAGCCCGACCGCCGCTCAGCTAGCTCGGACATCCAACTAGGGTCTTTAAAACCTGGGGAGATCTTGCTGGCTGTGATTTAGGCTTTGTCTCAGTTCAGATGTTCGCATCATTGGGCAGTGACGTTAAAACATTGACCTTGAATCCTAATTCATCCTTTCTTGACGGGATGTAAAAGAATCCACTCTATTGATCGAAAAGAGTACACGTAGGACACTCGTGAGCTTCGGGTAGCTATGGTTTCCAACTTTTAAAGTGATACATCTTAAGCGAGCAAAGATATAGTTCCGCAGATTTGCGAAAATTTACAGATATTTGGATGGTGGGAGGCAAGTTTGTCCCCTCCCCCATCCCCCAATACAAATGACTGTAAAATTTTGCTTCTTTAAGGAGTGTCTTTAAGGCGATTCTTCCAGTGGTGTTGACGGATTTCCCCTTACTTGCCTATATCAAAAGTTGAAAAAAACCGTGGAAGTATAATATATCGTGAGAGAAAACTCACCACATGAGAGCAATCCAGCTTCAAGGTAAAACATGATGAGATGTGTACAGCCACCAGAACGTTGTTTAAAACATTGTGACAAGCCATCACGAAGTCATGCAAGGAGCAAAATTCTTCAAATCCGCACTGCTTCCCCATGGCAAATGGTGTGCACGAAAACACTTGGCCCTGACAACTCGAGTGACAGCTCAATGCTGCAACAACTTCAACTAAGAAAGAAGATGAGGCAGTGAAACCTCTGTTATCGTGTGTTATGTTAACAAGAGATAAATTACCTAAAAGGCCTCTTAGATAGAGTTGCAATTTTATATCTATTCCAGGACCTGGAGTCAATATAAGTCCCAAGAATGACCAACATCAATATTATTACATTTTCTCCTACCAATAATTAATTCACAGTAATTATGTGACAACACCAGAACGGCTGTGACGCAGACTAACCAAAGGGAAAAGTGCCTTTGATCTTTAATCAAATTCTCAGTCAACTAATTCTTCAAGAAAAGGTACATCTAGTGTACAGTCTGGAGAATTTGCTTTTGGATAGTGGGCCTCAGAGTCAAAAGCTAAATATACCAAAAAGGAATAATGCAAACCTGTTGGCAGATGACTGCTCAAGAAACTTAGCTTTGCAATGCACTCCATTAGCTCATAACGACTCACAAAGTTCTGAGTGATTACAACACAGCCATGTTCTTGTATCTCTGTCAATTATTAAAAGACAACATACAATGTAAAAAAAACACGATGAAGGAAGCATGAAAAAGAGTACAGTAATCAGGCACCCTAGGGAAATCATCGCCAACTGCTGCCACACACAAATTTAACAATAACTTAGCGATTTCTTGTGCACTGATTGGATGAGAGCTATGTTTGATAGGAGTACAGAAAATGGAAATGACATGGTTCAAAAGGTGGATAAAGCTATCCACCGGATAATTCTCTATCTAACGGATAGCACAATTGCTTTTCCTAATACTAATCCAATGGATAGTGATTTGTCTGGTGGATAGTGCTGTCCAGCATTTCAACAACCGGGACCAGAACTGTCAATGGTATCATTGTAAAAAACAAATTGTCAATGATTTTCCATGGTCTGTACTCTTATCAACCATAGAAATGATGTCAAATGTTCAAACCTTGAAAGTGAAACCACTTGCCTGCTGCTCATGGTTCTTCTTGAGTTGGGAACATTTTGACGTCATTTCTATGGTCAATAAGAGTAAAGACCATGGAAAATTGTTGCTGATTTGTTAATTTGACAAGTCCAAAATGCAAATCAATAATAAAAGACTATTGAAAAGAAGAGGTAAACACAATAATACTTCATAAGCATTTCTTCTTGTTGATAGTCTTTTAAATTGCCCAGCTTTAAGTTCAAAATGCTACTTAAAACAATCCCAATACACTGTACACAGTTTTAAGTTTGATGTGACAAAAACTTGATGTTAACTTATCAGAAAGCTTACAATACTACTTGTACTAACCATACAAAGAATCCATAAAATTAATGCAGGTTACAAACAAGTTTCTAAGGTACTCAAGTTTTGGTTCTCATATATACATTTTGTAATTCAGAATAACACTGAGAAAATTTATAATTCTGACACATATTTAGCACTTCTATTTAATATCTAATGGGCCATTATACAGTTGCATGCTGAGTGACTGAGTGAGCCTTAAGCTTTAGGGCCCCTCTGAAATGCTTTCACTCAAGCTGGGACACCCAGTGAACAACTGTAAAATGGCATGTGGCCTCTAACTATTTACCAACCACATGTACACATATGTGCCTGTTTACCTTCAGCCATAAAAGCAGCTTTTAGAAACAGTGAAATCCAATCACCAAACTGTGACTGTGGGTCTTTGAGGTTAAACACAGCAAGAACCTGGATGGAGTATCAAAGCACAGATATAAAGTCTAAAAATCTAGATACCCCAAAGTAATGCATATGCATTGAAAACCTAATGCAACATTAGTGCCCAGCAACAGGAAAAAATTGTTCATTAAAGCAGAGGTACATTGTATCGGGATCTTGTCCAATGCAGTTAACAGTGACATGGTTAGAAAATATCTACACCGAGGTGTTCATTATGCATCAAGAGCAGTAACTGGCAAATGTCAGCTAAATGTGGGGATTTCGATTTACATATAATGATGACGACAATGGTGATGGTTATGATAATGGTGATGATGATGATGATGATGATGTTGACTGATGATGATGGTGATGATGATGATGATGACAACAAGGCTTCGAAACCAATCGACTTCAGAACTCATTTAACAAATTCGTCAATCACCATGGTCTTATCGTCGAGAAGTATGGTGCAGCCCTGCGGGAGATGAGATTAGCAATCCAGGCTTAAATTGCACCATCGTATCCTTACATTGCTTATGTATTACTTGGATTTTTATTTCAGTTGTAACTTATTTATTTATTTATTTATTTATTTATTATTTTCCCACAATAAAGATTACACAAGCATTACATTATACAAAGATGTGGCGAGGGGACCTCAGAAAACCACAAGGCTTGTACGAGGAGGCCCCCTCGTTACAATAATATTAAGCAATAGAACTATAACAACACACAACAACGGACAGTACAAGACGCATTATCGATATAGTAGAAAATCAAAAACTTTCGTTTTAAACGATTGCAATGTAAAAATCGAAGTGACTGAGTTTGGTAAAGAATTCCAAATTTTAGGGCCTTGGAACAAAATAGAAAATTGTTTGGTGTTAGTTCGGCAGGCATGAGAACGGAAATGCGAGGAACTTCTAGTATTATAATTATGAATATTGCTACTAGTAACAAAAAGGTTCGAAAAAAGCGGTGGCAGTAATTGATGATAATATGAAAACATAAATTGTGCAGTATAGAATGAATTAATGTTGTATATGTCCAAAATCTTTAAACGGAAAAATAATGGTTCAGAGTGCGCGCGAAAATCTGCATTTGTAATAATTCGTACTGCTCGCTTTTGTAGAAGAAAAATTCTATTAAGGTTTGTTACATAAGTGGAGGACCAAACTGTGGTACAATATGTTAAATAAGGATAAATTAAGGTGTAATAAAGAGACTTTTTTGTTGTTTCAGAAAGAAAGAAACGAGACCTAAACATGACGCCAATAGATTTTGAAATTTTCTTACATATATAAGTAATATGCGGCTTCCACGTTAGATGCTCGTCGATAAAAACCCCTAAAAATTTAACTACCTTTACTTGTTTTAATAAAACCTCATCGTACAAGACAGGATTTATTGGGAAGCCGACTGGTTTTTGCCTTGCTGCAAAAATGATATAATTAGTTTTCGTTATGTTAACAGAGAGCTTATTTGCTTTCATAAAAAGATCAATTTGAGATAAATCATTATTTACGGCAGAAATAGCACAATTTAAATCGGGATTAGAATAAAACACACTAGTATCATCTGCAAAAAGCATAGTTTCAGCAAGACGAGTAGCACAAGGGAGGTCATTGATATACAAAACAAACAATAATGGTCCTAATATAGAACCTTGAGGGACTCCACAGCTCAGAGTCAGCCTAATAGAACAAGTCTCTTTGTACTGGACGAACTGCACGCGATTTGACAAATAGCTTTTCAACCAGCTAAGTGCTAGCCCATGAATCCCATAATGCTCAAGCTTAGACAAGAGTATTTGATGGTCTAAAGTATCAAATGCTTTTGATAAGTCTAAGAATATGCCAACTGTATATTCGCTTCTGTCAATAGCAGTTGCAATTTTATTAATAAGATGAATTAAAGACAGCGCTGTAGAATATTTTTTACGAAATCCAAATTGGCAACAGTATAAGATATCTAAACGATCTATAAAATTTGTAATACGATTGTGCATAACTCTTTCAAAGAATTTAGAAAAATTAGAAAGAAGCGAAATTGGACGGTAGTTAGTGAAATACTGGGAATCACCAGCTTTAAATACCGGAATCAGTTTAGCAATTTTCAGTTCATCAGGAAATACTCCTTTAATAAGAGACAAATTGATTACATTGGCCAAAGGCTGAGAAATGAGATCAAAGGTGCTTTTTATTATATCCATTGAAACGTTATCATATCCAGGCGACTTTCCAGATTTAAAAGAGTTGCATATTTGATTTAGTTCCGAAATATTAGTTGGATTTAAGATAAGCGACTCATTAACAGAAACGCCAAGAAAACTACGAAAAGATACTTGTGTGTCTGGAATTTTCCTTGCTAAATTCGGACCTATGTTGGTGAAGAACTTACAAAAGCAGTTAGCTATTTCTTGTGGATCATTTAACAGTTTTCCATCAGAGAAAAAGGAATTTGGCAGAGCTGCTTTTCTGCTCGGTTTGTTGATTACATCATTGATTAGTTTCCAAGTTTCTTTCAGGTTATTTTTAGCCTTCTCAAATTTTGTATCATAGTACTTTCGTTTAGCAATTTTTATAAGATGATTCAGTTTGTTCCGATAGCGTTTGTATTTTAACTCAGTAGTTGAGTCCCTAGAATTAATGAACTGCTTATAGAGTTTATCTTTTTTCCTGATAGAAACAAGCAGAGATTGCGTTATCCAAGGGGAGCGCATTACTTTCTTTGTTTTAAGTTTTATCGTTTTTAATGGAAAGCTTTCATTGTATAATTGAACATACTCACTCACAAAACTATTATAACATTCATTAGTATCGCTTTCATCGAAACGTAAATTCCAATTAACACGAGAAAGAGAGAGCCGAAAATTGCTCTTATTTCTTTCTGAAAAATCTCTTTTAGTGAGATATTTAGTTTGGCTATTTTTCGACGCTATTTCTGTCTCATCCACTTCATAAACAAAAACCGGTAGATGGTCAGAAATATCATTAATAACAATACCATTGAAATGTTTACACCTTACATTATTCGTGAATATATTATCAATAAGTGTGGCCGAATGAGCAGTGATCCGAGTCGGTCTATTGATTAGAGGAATGAACATATGGGAAAATAGACTATCAACAAATTCTTGAGTAGGGGCATGATCGGAATAGTGAAACAGATCTATATTGTAGTCTCCACCCAAATAACAATATTTGTCATTTCTAGTTATTTTAGCAAGAATCTCATTAAATTTTTCCAAAAAGTCCCGAGTGTTATAATTAGGCGGACGATAAACAGTACCAACTATAATATTTTTCCCATTGGGAATGTTAATTTCAACAAAAAGAGTTTCGATCACTTCAGGTTCAGAATAATTACAATCGCGGCATAATTTGTATTCTAAATCGTCAAGTAAATAAAGACCTGCTCCACCGGCGGACTTGCTATCGCGGTGGTTCGAAATAAATTTATATCCAGGTATTTCCACCTGGTCCGACGTAAGCTCAGTTAGCCAGGTTTCCGATACGCATATGGCAGAAAATGGATTTTGCAAATGACTAAGCAGGAATTTAAATTTATCTAAATGACCGATTAGGCTTCGTGTATTAATATGAAATACAGAGAAGCAAGGAGAATTTGAACTATTAGTTAGCTTAGCATTAATTTCATCCTCAGCATAATAATTACTAGGAGGAGGAGAAAAAGTAAACTGTTGATCTGGATCTAACTCATTAAAGAAAAACTGATTAGAGACAGACGAATTATCAATTGGGTTGTACAAAAGAGAGCTTAATCGTTCGCTATCATAATGTAGAGGTCCATGTGTCATTTCATATAAAGCAATATTAACTTGGTAAAAAAAACTTGGTACGTGTGCGCGCGTAATTTAATTTTGGGCGCGTGCATTATTTATTTATTTAAGTTTTGTGTACATTTAGTTCGTTTAATAACATCTTAGTTTTGCTTTGCATTATTTTCCTCACTTATATGTGTTGTCCGCGACTGTGCTCACACAGTGGGTGGCTCCTCCTAAAATGTTCTGCAATTGGTATAGGATGTAATGGAGTCGAAACCAATTGTGGAATTGAACGCATTTTAGGCATCCTACTGATGAACAGTCGGGACATGTAGATACATTTTTTTATTAGCAACTACCGGTACTATAATACTATTTGCAGTCTGTCTACTTTGAATTGAATGATGATAATGATTATGATGGTGATGATGATGATGATGATGATGATGATGATGATGATGACGATGATGATGATGATCTTGTATTTTTTATTATTTATTTTTATTTTTCACTCTTATGTTATATACCAACATTACATCACTATGTCCTTTGGGTTAAGGTTGGTTAAAAACAAAAAACTATGAGAACTCTACAATCCTGCCAACCTCTAGTCATTTGTCCTCACAGTACACATATTACGTACAAGACGAGTTGAAAGGAATGGTTCCCAGGATGCCACAGGTCCCTAAAAAATCTCAACTACTCTCAAATTTATAGAATCATTAGTAAAAGATATCAAGGTGTCATTCCTGTGTGCTTCTTTCCATCTCAGATTACTCATTTTCAAACATCTTCCGGCAAGGTCTTGGATTTTCAATCAGTGGTCTGGGTATCTCAATTTTAGCAAGTCTCTGGGTTTACCCTACACTGCCTCAAACAATCAATACCTTTCTAGTTCCTTCAGGCAAAGCTTGAGCTTCAATCCAATGCTGACTTTCTGCATAGTGAGGATTGGACAACTGATCATGCATTCCAGAGTCAATTTCTTTCATGTAATAATTCACCTCTCTTCCAACATGGTTGTCCAGTACTCTGACATTCTTCCGGGTATTGAGAATCCAGCATGGTTTTCCTTGAAGATTAATCAACTTTAACATCAAAATACAATCCAGTGTAGCAATAATATTAGTAATAATAACAACGGCTAGCTAATGCTACTGTACGAAGATTTTGACAATACAATCAGCATGTGTAAGCAGGGTGCTGCTTTATCACTACCAGTGACCACTGGCACCTTACTCTTACCCTTGGTAAAAAAAATCAACCTAGGTTAAATCAAAATTAACCTCAAATCAAATTTGACCTGTACACACATGTTTACAGAAACCACATTTCAGAGGTAATATGCATGATTATCTGCCCAACAATAATACAAGTAATCTAAAGCTATAATTTTGAGATCTGAATCAGTCTACCTTGCAAAGCTTCTGCATGCTCCCTGCATTGTGGAAAGTCACATCTGATGTACCTCGTATCCCCAGAGATGTCACAAGCAAATACAGTGCTCGAGAGATGTGTAAGAAGCTCACGTGTCTGAATGCAAAGAAGAAAACAAAACATTAGTCAGTGATAGGAAAACTTAGGACAAGTCATCAATAACCTCCCAGTATGAGAATTTTGTTTGTTCAGTCAGTGACAGGGTGACTTGGGAAAAATATATTATGAGTTCAGCCAACAGAAACAAAACCTGCATGTATACAAAGTCTCTACCACTAAACCCATAAAACTAGCTTCATATTACAAACCTTGACATCCTGCATTCATTACTGCTAAGAACGGAATGTTGATAGGTGGCATGCATGACAAACATGTCATCCTGAATTTATAACCTACTATACTTTTCTTCAACCCTAATGTACCCATGTTTTGGGATACATTTTTTTTCCCTAATATTTTCAAACACATTTACATGTTAATAGATCTATATAGATTTGAATGGGTGGGAGCTGAGCTGGTTTCTGTTAGCACAATATAGATGTTTTGGTTCAATTTTATCCATGGTTTAGATTTTATTTTATTTGTTTTCAAACTCATTATTATACATTTAAGCTTAACCGTATCCAAAAAAACAAAAATTAATAAATTTTTAATGTAGGATAAAATGGAACCACAACATAGACCTGAGCGACCCTAGCCGAAATTCAAACAGCCCTAGCTCCCTGCCCGTATGCATATGGAGGAGGAGCAGTTCTGTAAGATATAAGTATTTTTGAGTTTAGAAAAATAGTAACATATAGTGCAAATCACAATCGTTAAGCAATGAATACGTTTTAAATGAAATTGAAATCTTTGAAAGGCTTAAAATTCTGAACATCCCGTTAGAGGAAATACTGCCATAAATAGCGAAGAAATATAATTTCCGATCAGTAACGCGCTGCGTCACGAAAACGTGTCGGATATCACAATCGTACGTGAATCGCAAGAAACAAAATTTATGTTTTTAAAAGCCGAATCTCAAAAAATATGTGGACGCAGCACACAGCCATCAATATCTTAAGACTATCACGAACATCATACAGCACATTAAAGTCAGTTGCCACGCTAAATATTACAATATCAAAATCCTTAATTTGTGGTATATAAATGGGAAACTTAAGGTTTCTTGCACAGATTTTGATAAGCGTACTCTGATGACTATAAAATATGTTGTAAATCAGTACTATTTTACGTTCTTATCATTGTTTATAGAAATAACGAAATGTTAAGAATAGCTTTTTCAGCGAATAGAGGCATTTTATGAGATCTACCTTTGTAGAACTGTCCTTATTTTCACAACAGATTTTCTTCGTTTGGTCCGCCATGTTGAAACATTGTACAGTGCCCGCGTTAGGTGCAAAAAACGTAATCAGCGGTATCTCCTTGACTGCAGCCTTCAAACAAAATGGCGGGTGAATTTGGTGGCGAAGGAAAGCAAGTTTTGTTTGCTACAGAAGCTGAGCTGTACATTGAACAGCTTAAAACTTACCCTCTAAAAGAAATAGGAAGTGCAAAGTAAGTATTTACGTAGAAAGGGGCGTGATCGAGCGGTCGGACTTAAACTCTCACGCCATGGTATGAACCAGACTGTGGACTGACCACAAGCTGGACACACAGTACGTCTGCCCATGTATATAGGCGTTTAAATAAGCAAAATTAATCGTCTTCCTCCTGCCAATCAGAAAAAATGTTATTTTATCGGTAGTAAATTTTAATTCTGCAGATGGATGAACCAACATGAATTCCTAGAGAAGCTAAATATGCAGGTAAATATCTTAATTTTGAAACAAATCTTATGCACCTATGAATGTATTTCCCGCGGGGGGGGGGGGGGTGGGGAGTGCGGGCAAGGGACGGGGATTTGACAAATTTTAAAATTTTTTGATCAAATTCTCCGGGATGGGAAACGAAAGGTCAATCAAAAGTGTCAAAAAAGCCCCACCCCAAGGGAAAAAATCTAAACAAACAGTACTATAATACTATATAAAACGAATTAAAGAACATTTCAAAAGTACGTTCTTACTACTTTTATTTAAGGTTAACGTAAGCTCCCTTAAATTACTTGCTGTAATTTTTTCTCTCTCCACTAGCATCTCTTATTTGAACAACATAATCACTCCAGGAAGATTGGCCACGCTATATAATATTTATGAAACATACAATGCTTTATAACATCAGTATGTCGGAACAGGTCGGATAAGTGACCTGTAAAAAATCCTCCGACTTTCATGGTGGAATTAGATTTCAATCCAGTTTTACAGGCAGATGGGAACTTGAAGATAAAAACGTTCTCAAAATAGACATTATCTGTTTAGATGACAGTTTAAAGTATCGGATTATGGCGATTAAAACAAATGAAAACTTCATACCTTAAAGCCTCAAGGGACAGACTTGGTAACCGCTTCTGAATTGATACCAGGCTTCTGTCGGTCAAAGTCAAATGTCCCGACCCCGGGGTTGCTTCGCGCAATCAAAAGCCTGACAGGGGGGATAGTCTCAGGCATCAAATCCCCGCCCCTTGTCCGCACATCCCCCCTCCCTCGTGGGATTTACATTGATAGGTGCATTAGCCTAACCAGTCAACATGGTACCATTAACCCATTCACACCTGAATTGCCCATAACCGCCTGTGTGGATCCTCGTCCCTTGTATCACTTGTGATGACATCATCAGTTCTACTGTCAAATCGAGAAAACTGTGAACACTTGAAATAATTTACTGTAAGGCATGTTTCTTGTGTTGCATCAAAGCTAAGGACATGCAAGCCACAAACCCCAAAGTTATTATACCCATTGTTACCTGTAGTTTAGTTTTCTCATTCCTGATTGCCTTTTTTCCCTGCAACACAACAACATTCCCGAAATATTTCTGTTGTTCGTAGTTTTCTGAGTGGGTCACAGAAACAACTGTAATGCATGCCACTGACGCCAAACTTGTGCAGGGGCAAAAGATCTTTTGAACCATATCCAAATGCATACATGTATGATTCAGTCAAACAGGCTAGTAATAACAAACCAAATAGCCATCCAAAATTTTTGTGTATTGGTTTCTGGCAGATATTATATCTCTGTAAGGTTTTCAAAAATTCGAGTGTAAATAAAGTTTATGTATGTTGAACTACCTAAGTTACTTTGGCTGCTCTGTATGATATATCTGGACTATTAAGTAATTACTGTATGGCAGCAATATAATCATGTATCTATATGCTTTATATGTAAGTAATGTAAATCAGTGATGCAAATAAATAAAGAAATTAAAATAAAGAAATAAAAAGAAAGTTTATGCATGTATGTCTTTATTAGGCTATTGTTAGTGCTTCATCACAGACAGATGAATTTGTCAAGGAACTGCTAATAACTTTAGAGAAGGTGTGTGACCCTGCAAGTAATATTTTTGGTATAAAGAATTATCTCTATAAAGGATTACTTATCATTATATGTATATGAAATATGAGAAAGATTACTTTCTTTGGAAAAGGTCAACAAAGCTTGTTAAGTGGTGAGTAGAATATGGTAAAGTGCTTGCTGTAAATGCTAGGCCATTTTGGTTTCAAATGTACCAAGGGAGCAGGTTTCAGGATTTCCAGTTGGTCCCCCGGGCCCCCCGGGGTTGGTCCCCCTGTCCCCTAGGTTGATTTGATACTCTTGAAACCAGGATGGCCACCTGTTACAGTACTTGATCCTGACAATTTTACTAAAAAACAGGGGACTTTAAATATGCAGCCAACACTGCAACGGTTGTTTGCTTTGTTTTCTTGTCATAAATTAAAACAAAGACAATACATGTAATAATTATTATTTACTTTAGAGTTTTCCCCAATTGCATCCAAGGGGTGTTTTCCCAGATTTCAAGGGACAGGTATGATTGGAGGATTTTGAGAGGTTGAAATTTCAAATTCCAGGATTTTTTGGGTAGGGAAATTTGGCAAGTATTTTTTGGGTGGCTTGATTTAAGTAGTGTTTTTTGGGATATTCAAAACAATCTGAAGATCCATGGTAGTATTGTGTATCCTGGCCGCAAGTTACACAAACATTCAGTTTCTAATTTATTTTTCATGTTATATCATTTAATGCTTTCTGGAAAATTTTAAGGCTCGGAAATTCGTCATGGGATTTTTCAGGGGTTAAGTTTTGGTCCAGGGATTTTCTGGGGTTTTGTTGGAAGCCCTAGGGATTTATTTGGGTTTTGATTTTTGAAATCCAGAGTACCCCCCTAGGAATTGCATACTAGTATTGGTGACTATCTTCTACCACAATTTTGGGTAAATGTTTTTGAATAAAAAATAGTGGAGGTCTTGCCCAGGCAGACCACCATATGTTGAAAATAATGTCAATGAAATGTTAACTGAAACATGCATCATGTTTTTTTTTTTCAAGCTGTATAGGTCTGTATAAGCTGAGAAATTATCTTGCATTTCCAAATTATGGCTTATTTCTAACTTCTAGGCAATACCTGTAGTTAAAATCATAATATTAGAATATGCTGCACATAACATTCATTTCCAAATATTTATTACTGGGTTCTTTTTTATATTTTGACTGCATTCTTCAGATTCCCACCCTGATCCATGAATTGTTAGCTGTTGAGCTTTGGAAAGAAAAGGTGTTTCCAAAACTTTTAGAGTCAGGCTACAACCCTCATACAACTTTACCTGTATATTTTGTGGTAGGTACTAATTTATTGTTATTTTAATTTTATTTGCTGCAACCTTGTACTCTAACTTATAAAGAGAATTTGAATGATTGTTAGTGGAGCTCTCGTGGGTGGGAACCATGCGTAGTGGAGCACCATAGGTAAGAAAATTTGGTTATCTTTGCATCCAAGAAATTTTGTAGATCCCTTTTTATATTGAGAAAAAAAATGAAGAAAAATGAATTGTTATGTAGTGCATGGTATCTCCATTATTTAAATTTGCCTACAGTATGGACCAACCCTAGAGTGTACTTATGGTTGTGGTAGGAATACCATCGGTTATCTGATTATTAATGTGTTAATTAAAAGTAAGAATTTCATGGTAAAAGCTAGCACATTTTCATCTATATTTAGTACTTTCAGTTGATGCACTGCTAAAATAATATTGTTTTTTTAAACAGCTGTTTCATGAGGCAACAGTAGTCAGTCTCCTGGAAACTATTCTATATCATAAGGTAAACATAAGTAAGTTATTGTGTTTCATGTCCTTACTTCCAAGACAGTGCCAAAAATGAAAAACTATAAATCTTTCGGTAGTCTTAGATTTTACATGAAATGTTTTTTTTGTTTTTGGAACCAATTGCAAAAAAATACTTAGTCGTTCGTTGTTTTTTTTATTAGATCCACAAGGTATTATAGGTAAGTTTTGGAACCACATGGTCGATTTATTTAACTCTTGGAGAATTCACAGTCTCTTTATTACAAAAATCTCCTGCAAAAAAAGTCCCAAATAATTCAGCTACACTGTGTATGGAAATTTATATCATCAAACTAATACTAGTGATAAAGTGAAAGTTATGGTAATCAGGTTGTGGTGTGAGTTTACATAACTCAATTTTTTTCAAGTTTTACATAATTTCCATAACGAAACTCTTGATTGCATTTTGATTGTCAGGAAGCATGCGAGGCTGCTGGTGATAGTATTCTTGATCTTGCTGATTATTGCCTCAGAAGAATAACACTGCTTATCGCACAGTAAGTTATTGTTATTAATTTTTTTCATTCTTCTTCATAGTAGTGTATTGTTCTTGACGCTTGTATTTTGATTTCGAAAAAAAGAAAAAAGACTTGGGGGGCACCTTCCACTCCCTGATGAGTCTGTTTGACAAACATTGTTGGCCTGTTAATCAATGACAGATGAGACGTCTACATGTGTTAGTAGACCTAAAAGGTTTATGCATATAAGACTAACATTAATTGGACAAACAACATGGGCACATTTAATTAAAATCTTATTCATGAGGCCAGTACCATCTTTTCATCTTCTTGCTGGAGCGGGGGGGAGCGCAAAGACAGTTTTGTAGAGTGTCTATGGCTCCTTTCTGAGTACAATTTAATACGTGAAGTTTTGACTTCTTCCCTAAGTATCATAAAGAAAGTGAATCATGTTTGAGTGCCTATAATGCTGACCTTCTTTAGGCCACAACGATATCAGTTAGCTGTACAAGATCATCAGGGCTGTTAATGATTGGTGCATTATGATTGTCATCGTTCATGCTAGAAGCTATTCCATCAGCGTTACTCTGTCCAAGTCTATTTTTCCCTTAAAGGTTACTTGATTTTCAGGCAAGAAGAAGCTACAGAAGAGACAGTAGAAACTAAGGATTCCTCAAGTGTGGAGGTAAACTGTGGGGTAATTAAACTGACCCTGACCCTAACCCCAAACCACCCCCCCCCCCCCTCCTTTCAAAGTTGAGGTGTTTGTTCTACCAACAGGTACACGTAGCTCAAACAGTGGCACAACATTGCATGGGGGGGGAGGGGGGGTGGGAAGGGAAAGCTTCATTTTCCTCTTTGAAGTCGCCAAAATGTCAAAAAGGCCCTTTAGGACAAGGTGTCTCAACTAATTTTGTTGCCAAGTGTAGCTACGCTTGTACCTTCTAACTTAAACCAGTCAAGCTGGCTTTTAATAAAATAATGTTGTTCTTGAAGATTAATTTTTTCATGTTTTCTTTTAGGAACTGAAGACACAAGAGAGGACAATTTTCTTTACTGTTTGTGTAAAGACTGTTTCCATTCTTAGATACATCATAGATTCTTTAACAAGGTGAGAACTGCTGAACTTGTTTCTGCCATATATTACATCAGCTCTTTTATTGACCAAGCAAGCTTGCTTGTTCATCCAAGATAGATATGTTTTAAGTACCCGCATCTTTTTCTACACCTATTTTAAAAAAACACACTAAAAGAACTCTGCCGGCATCCAACCATTGTCATATCATGCTTAGTCAATAATAAATATTTCTGATCTAGTGATAAATATTAATGTACTAATTTCTCCTATTCTAGTTTACCACTGAGTGTAATGACACGACTTCTAAACACACACAGTAAGTATTAGCTGTGTGTAAAATGTATGTTAAATGTATGTGTTCTGCTTGTAGCTAAAAAAAGAACAAGAGTTTTCTCTGTTAAAAGTTACATAGGGTGCTTTCCATTCGGCCCAAAATTCAGGAAATTTTGGTTAGAAATCAAAATAATAGAACAGACCATTTTCGGTTTGGTTTGGTCTGACCAAAATATTTAGGAAGTAGTCTTAAACCTGTACCTTTGAAGATGGTTCACTTCGATCAGTCCATTCATTTCGGTGAGTCAGACCGAAATGTCCGTTTCCATGACAAAATTGTTTTTCCCGGTACCCCTCATCTGTATCCTGATTACAAGAACAATAACCAAATGTGCAGTGGCTTGGGTCTGGTCTGTGCAACCAGAATGTATCGTTCCATTGTGCACGTGGAATTTCCGAAATTTCAAACCGGAATTTTTGTTGAATGGAAAGTGCTCACAGTTTATAATGTGAAACTCAGTGTCCCTGCTGCCTTTCTGAGAGATTGGATCTTGTTAGGAGCTTGGTATCAGTCCTCCTCAATTTATGTATATTTAATGTGCTAGATACTACCTCCAACAGATACTTTTAACCTGTCAGTAGCTGATGTAGGCCATTTTTATCACAATAATTTGGTCTTATCAGCCGGGTTGATAAGTAAAAGTTCATTGGCCAGTGTTAAGAGTTTTGAAAGCTGAAGTTCAAGCGCTAGCCCTAATATTTTTTCATCCTTCTGGATTCACTGCGACGAAGGCCTAGTGCTTCAAATGTTAGCTTTTGAATCTCTTAATGGTGGCCAATTATTTACTTAATCAACTTTGATGATATTATTTTACTCCCCAGCTGAAACACCACAGTTTCTGTATTCATTTTAACCCACTCAATCCTATTAGCAGTGATTTTGTTACCTCTGCGTCCAGCGTTCCTGACGCATAAAAATGGCTAAAGACACAAATAATTCATGGCATGCGTCCTGTAGGATGCAAAGAACAATCAAATGATTTGAAGATTTTTTGGTAGAATTTCCTGTTCGTCTAATTTCTGTGGCTATTGTTTACAGATGCATATAAATTTTAGTCCTTTTTGTGCTTTAAATATATAAAAGGACTATATTTTAATTTCAGTATATTGTAATAAAGAGTTTGGCGTCTGTTTCCAGATTAACTGTATGGTTTAAAGGCCTAAGCTTTTTCAATTGAACTGGGACCCACTGGCTATGGACAGGGACTTTTGATTTTTCACGAGATGAGTCCCAGGATCACTGGACAGATAATCTTGCCATAACCTGGTGTAATGGTCAATGACTGATTGCAAAACTTGTTAAACCCATATATTATTGTTGACTTGTCCGTAATTGATAAATTAAAAGTTGTCATCATTTTTCCTCCACACATTTTTTTTTAGACACTCCTGTAGTACTAGTACAGTTAGTTGAGAATCCTCCTTGGATTAAAAGAGACAAAGGTAAGTTAATGGAAGTAGGTAGTTTAAATCTCACTCCCATTTCTGAAAAGAAAAAAATCTCTAAAACTGTTCAAGCACTACGTGAAAACGTAAAAAAGTTCAAAGTAAGCGACCTTTAACGTTACCAGAGTGTTTATCTCAGCTTTCTGAGTCTCACAATAAAACGACTAGTCAGATGAATGGCTATGAAATTTCCCTCAAACTATGCACTACTTGCGACCAGTACTGTCGCGCGATCACCGTGGGAAACAAGCTTGCATATGGTCGAATTTACCTTGGTATGCATGTAAGTACCACTGATAAAAGAAAGAAACTGCTTTCTCTACAGTCTGAGTGACCTTAACTCACACTTGTTGTTTCCAGGTAAGCTGATGAAATTTATTGACAACACATGGAGAGTGATAGCTGAGAATGAGAGACTACAACTTAGTAAAACAGAAGGGCAGGTACGTAGGGTCAACTGCTGTAGACCTTCATAAGCTTTTTAAGACTTCCTTGAGATGGCCACGGGCGTGGAGGTTGCCAGAAAATGTTGTTTTCACAGAGCTTAGCTTTGGTGGGTCATCTGTACAAAACGCTAAGCGGATCATTTTGCTATTACTAACTGACTTGAATGTGTCCGGCGTACAATAATCACAATCTCATCGGGCGACAATTACCCATATTGGTATTTTTAGGGAACGGCAACTCCCAAAACACCCTTGAAACCAGGAAAACACTCAATCATGTCGGTCTATATTATGATTGAAATCTTTTAGGTTTGGCTTGCTGTCTATCAACTGCTCATGAACGAGGACTGCCAAAGGAAATATGAATTTAATTCTTACAGCAAGGAGCAAATATTAAAGGTAACTTAAGCCTCTTTTATAAGCAGTTCACGCCCTGGTTGTTCAAACGTTGGATAGTCTCGTCCACCTTTTGAAAGAGCAGCATGATGCCATCATTGCTATAAACGCAATACAACAGTAATGGCATGACCTTCACAAAAAAATTAAGAAGATTGAAGAATGCCAATCACGAGTGGAAGAAAATTGTTCGGAAGTGCTATCCCCAGCTGAACTTGGTAATGATTCAGTTCGTGCAAGGTGTCCTATATTCTGATGGAATACTACTAGTAATAATAACCAAAGATAACGGAGTGCGGGCGACAACGATCGAAGTTCAAAACGCCGTGCTATGTGTAGGTTTCACGAAACAGATGGTCAAAAGGCATGTGATCACATTACGAGGGGTAGAAGGTCGAGACGCGCGTGATTAAATTGCGTTCTGTGCATTCCATTCATTCTTAGTGGAAGTCCAAACTGATGCGGGCGAAATACATGCGACGCATGTGTAGTAACAACCTGGAGATTAGGATTGCGGGCTCCTCTTGTCGCCCGCAAAGACTTTTATTACTACTAGTACTACTACTACTACTACCACTACCACTACCACTACCACTACCACTACTTCACCACTACCGCTACCACTACTACACCACTACCGCTACCGCTACCACTACCACTATAACTACCACTGTCGCCGCTGCTTCTGCTGCTGCTACCACCACTAAAGCAAAAAACGAACAAGAGTATGAGAATTTGACTGGTTTAGCGAACGGATTGAAATGCGTCGGTACGGACGCATCCGTAACGCATCCCAGCTCAAAAGAGATAGCTAGGAAGGAAATTTTCACAACGTGTTGTAGCAGAAACTAGACAACCGGTTGGAAAGTCTGACCGCTAATATGGTTTTTCATCTTTTAACTATAGTGGCAAAACAAATAACAAACACGTAGAATTACAGTAATAGGCCGTTTCGGAGTTCCAAAAATTTTCACTTTCAAAATGAGGCTTCGTGTAAAACCCTTTTTTTTTTTTTGTTAAAATGATTTTTTTTTGGTGTGAGAAGAAAAAATCATTTTCATATCAATGGCTTCACACTTAGCTTCTCTTAGAAACAGAGGCTTGGGCGACTTAGAAATGGCCTATTACAGTCTTTCCTTAAGATTTGCTCATTATGACAAATCGTTGGGTTTTTTTAATCATTTTTCCAAGAAAACTGGAGCTAACAACCTAGCCCTGTTTTTTCAGTTCCAAAAACACTCATTTGATTTTAATTTTTTTCATGTTTTTCTTCAGCTACGAGGATTTATGAATGAAGTACTGTTGGACCAGATTCCAAGTTTAATAGATCTTCAACGATACCTTGAACAATTATCCATAATGGAACCGCCAGCTATTAAAAAAGACATTATTCTAGAACAGGTGAATGCATTGTAGTGATAATGAAAAAAAAATTCTTTTGGACAACAGTTCTCGCTCAAAACTGGTCAACATGTTTTTTTTTTTAATACAGTCGAACTTCTATCTGCCTGCCTCCTTAAGATCTGCTTGTGGTATTGCTACCATAGCAACCATCTCCTTCCCAGTTTCTCTCTTCTCTTCTTCCCATTGTTACTTCAGGAGAATAGAATGGAAAGAGATAGACCTGGGATCGAGGTTACCATAGTAACAGTCCATGATTACTATCAGGAACAGGAACAATGAAATAAACGGCCAGAGTTTTTTTGTTTGTTTGTTTGTTTTGTTGTTGTTGTTGTTTTGTTTGTTTTTTTCTGTTTTTTTTTTTCATCAAGCAATAAATGATATATTTCAAGATAGGATACTGCAGGAGTAACGTCGGTGGTAAGAAGTTTTTTTCAAAACTTAAGGGTGTCCTGGATTTTAAGAGATGAACTTAGCGTCACGAAATGACATTAGTGAGTTTACGCAACAGGACGGCAGAAAGGAGAGGACGCAGTGTGACAAACGTGACAGGTCGATTACTTACGTGTTTTGTCAGGAATTCACTTGAAATTGATTTTTTTTGCTCTTCTACAAAAAGATCTGTTTAAAGGAATGTGAAGTTTGGCGGAAGGTTTTTTTGTGTCATGCTTGTCACACAAGGCTTGCCGTCGTCCTTCCTCTCCCGTCTTGTTGAATAACTAACTTAGTTTTAAATGTAGGGATGACGGTCATTCCGTTGTTAATTTCGTTTTCGGAAAATGACCACCAGGTTCCCGAGATAAGAGAAAAACTGGTAAAAGAAAACCAAGGTAAATGGGAAAAAATCGCAAAATATCAGAAGAGGGCTTTCTTCTCACCGACAGCAGAGGATATTAAAAGACAAGCAAAAACGTAAGTAGCACAAGTGGTTTTTGTATCATAATGTATGGCAGTTTCTTTCCTGTGTCGCAGCGGGAAACGCGAAGGAAGGAGAATCGCGCGCGCTAACGCGACAGGGGCGCAAAGAAGGAGGAGGGGCTACGTTCTCCTTGTGCCTCTTACGCCCTTGGTAGCTCCCGTCTAGCAGCTGCTATGCAGAATATGCAGTTTCGAAATCATTATCATTTATCATCGGCATAGTACCATTTTGGCTAGGCTCTTTCAGCCTCCAATATAGTCAAAAAGAAGCGATAGTACGGAGAGAGCATCGAGAATCGTTACGCGAAAACCGCGTGGGGCTGGGGAGAGACGGGGAAGTGCAGCCTGTGAGCATTGTATACGATACCTCATTCGGAAATACCGGCTCCTTGTATACACTACGATTGGTCAATTTTAACAGTTAACGTCAACTCTTACGTTAAGTTCTCGCTCTCGCGCGCGCAGAGTCAAACAAACATGGCGAGCGGCGTGTGAAACCCCCTTACACCGCCTTTCCCCTTCTTTCTTCCCGCAGTTTTTCGCTCGCTCTTTTTCTCGCTTTTTTTCCTGCTCACCGGTTGCTCGTCAACACTGACGAGAGCCTGGCACAGGTTACATTTTTGTTGAGGGCGAGCGAGCGAGCGTGGCCCTGTCACGCCTATCAAACTCTTCCTAGGAGAACCTCCCCCTTGTCGTTTATAAATTACGGAAATGTGAAACCAAAACTGTTAACAAAGCGTCAGCCAAAACACTCATTAGTAGGGTGCGAAGAATCAACATTCAATAAATCTTTTCCAGTGCTACATACACTCCATTTGTAGGACCGAACATCTGCTCTGTACCATGTTCTTGTTCGTAACTAAAATTATGAAGGTCTTAGCAGTTAAGCATCCGTTGGTTTATATATTTGATCCTTCTCGATCTCGTCGGGTTAATACGAGGCCGTTGATACACAGTCAAGTAAGGCGCACGGAAATTCTTCGCGTGATCAAGATGACAGGTTGGCGACCCCCTGGGTGTGACACAATGTGACCCCCCACCCCCCACCCCTCTCATTTGAAAAGTCGTAGCTACGCCCTTGTGCTAATTAGAGTGAAAAACGTCTTTACTTTTTCTTGCTACGACCCTTTCTTATGGGACCAATGCTCTGCTTCTCAATTTCTTTCCTACCATTTCCATGCACTGTTGTTCATTTGTTTGGTTGTGTTTGTAGGTGGGCAGACACGTACAACCTGGATATGCTTGAAGAGCTGGTCAGTGATCCTCCCAAATGCGCCACGTGTGGCCAACCAGCTGCGAAACGATGCTCTAGATGTCAAACTGAATGGTATTGTAAAAGGTAACAAATTTTCTCCATTAACAACCACTCTGTCCGAAACACGTATTTGTCCTTTGAACGAGTAGTTTCAATTTATTTTGGGGAGTGCACTAACAACTAGAATAGCTCACTTTGGAAAAGAAAGTCTCGCGTCTAGCAAAGGTGAACAAGTATTTAAAGATTGCTTGGGAGACAGGGATGACAGGGATTTTGAATTTACGTTGCTTAGTTTTCGCTTTACCAATGTTTCACTCCTAAGACTTTAAGTGAAGGAATGTCCGCTCCGACATGGAAATCTTTGAGAGACTTTTCATTCCAATAAACAACAAAGAGACTGGATTTGTTTTATTGTGATCTCTTTCAGAGAATGCCAGGTGAAACACTGGAGCAAGCACAAACCGGCTTGTAATCTTGTAGTTGAATCAAAGTCATAACGCTGTTGTCTTATCAGTGTTGGTATATTTATTTTAATTGTTTGTATATTATAAGACTTGTAACTTGTTGTAAATTTGTACATAATCGGTGCAAGACGATTAAAATGTTCTTGTTTGAATTTTTTTGTAAGAAGTGTCTGTCTCTATGTCACATCTTTAACTTGTGCGATGTAGAATTTTCAAAGTTACCATTTTCCGTGGCTGAGTCTTTTTTGTGTAGACCTCCAAAAAAAGACACATTTAATATTAAAGGAAACTGAGAAGTAATTTCCACAAGTAGACCTCATTTGTAAAGTTTTTCGAATGATGCCAGGGGTAACTGAAGATGCTAGAAAGGGAGAAACGGAAGGGATACAGTCCACGTTTTCCTTGCAACCAGTCTCGAAAGCGATCAGTTACAGTTACGACCAGCATTTTACAGCGTACACCTCGCTATAACGGACGCCCCAATAATACGGACAGCAGCTAAATCCCAGGCAAAAATAAATAGCCGACGTTTGACCGCTATAAATTCCCGCTGTTACGGACTGTCACGATTGAGAACACTAACTCAAGGTCCCTACAGTGTCCGCTATAAAGGAAGTTGACTGTAGTAGTCTCTCATTTACCTCAGAGATAGTTTAGGTGGCTCGTACCACTTTTCACCTCTTTGAAGGGGGGCGTTGAACTTTGAAAGGATAGCAAAAAGTAGAAAGCCTAAGCCGTAGCAACACTTTCTTACAGTTGGATTAAACAATGAGTGCTTGACTTGAAAAAACTGTTCTTTTGTCAGCAGCAGTTACTATGGCAAGATATCCTAAGCTTTTTGCTAAAAGTCTTCGTAAGCGACTGCCTTCAACAAGTTTATGACATAGTCACAAGGCCCCATTCTCGTAAACGACCAGCTCTTGTTGCTCACACTTTCCTGGATTTCCGTAGGCGCCTAGTGTAAGTGCCCCACCCTCCCTCGGTCAAAGCTTTCTTGAGTGTGACTTCCCCTAGAACCCCACAAAAGACCTGTTAATAGAGGTAAGTTCCAAATTAGCCTGCGAGCAAGCTCTCTGACGGAGTGGTGGGAATAGGAAGGAGAGCTTGCAACTAAAGTCGATGCGAGATGCTGATTGGCGGAGATGACATTAGTAATGACGTCATTACCCTTGGAACGTGTTTTTCAATCTTTGTTTCCATTCGCGCCCATTTCTGCTTCAGCTGATTGGCGAAAATCTGACAGCTCATTTAAAAATTTGTGACAGACAGACATTCGTAAAACGCCCTACCCCCCACCCCATCCAGACCCTCTTCTACTCTGAACAGGTTTTCTCTATATAAACGAGACCTAAGGCGTGGAGAGGGTGCAGCTGAGCAAGACGGATATGCATTTTCAAAGACCTATCCATTATAATTAGAATGAAATAGCGTAAAAGAAGAACTCAGAAAAAAATATGAGTTCCAGATAGGAATTGACCTCCTCCAAGTTATTTGTGGGCTACCATAACAACCGTATTGCACAGTCACGTTAACATGTCAAAAGGGGCACCGCATTTGCATAATCGTTCTGAAATGGCTTTTAAATCTGGGGTCTTAGCGGGACATCTTCTCCAATATCCCCCTCTCTAAATTTTTCAAAGGCGTCATATCTCGTAAATGCGCGCGAGGGATAAACGAACAGCTACTGAAAGCTTCACATGCTGTTGTTTTATCGTCTTGTGAAAAACTCAAAAAAACCTCAGAAGGGGGTGGCAACCAAAGTCCTCCTCCAAACAACCCCCCCCCCCCCCCCCACCCTCCTTGTACGTCCGAGGGTTAACATTCTTGTAGCAAGCTCGGACGTGCAATATCCAAGGGCGCCAGTGGCAGCCGCTATTAGTCCATTTATGAGCTAACTGTAACCCACCCATACCCTAAGTGAATGATGTGTGATGCCAGCACCACCGCGGAAACTTACCCTACTCTTTTTGAACAGTAATGTGGGTTTCGATTTCACTAATGAAAGAAGAACAAAGAAGGATGAAGGAGACGAGGCCAACGGCTTATAGTCACCAATAACGCGATCAGTCCCCGATCAGTCCGATCATCTGAACTGCGACAAGGTCACAGCCAGTATGATCTCACCAGTTATTCGGGAGTTAGGTGACCAGAGCATAGAGATTAGTCACCCTTTGTCACCTTTGGCTCAAAGCTGCGATGAAGTGTGGTTCTTCTTTGGCTCGGAATGATTCCCGGCCTAAGTAAGTAAGCATATTCTCCCCAGACCCCTATCGGAAACCCACTTAACCGGCTGGAGAACTAAGGGTTCGAAATGATCAAGGCCCTTGGAGACTGGCGTTCTGATACCATTTTAATATAGTTGAACCTCGACTCCCATAAGCGACCACCCAAAATGCAAAGGTTTGGTGGTCGCTTACTGGAGGAGGTCGCTTACGAAAGTCGAACCGCAAGGGCGAAATTATGTTTTAGGCAACCTAGAATGGAGTGGTATATTTATTCTAAAAAAAATAATGAAAGTTTGCTTTATTTTTTAGGCAACCTAGAATGGAGTGGTATATTCATTCTAAACAAAATAATGAAAGTTTGCTTTCCCCTGCTAATTATTACTGGTACTTTTATTGATAAAATCATTAGCTATTCTATGTGGCAGTTCATTTATGGAAGTACGAAAAATGTCTAGCTCTGAAACTTCTGACGAACAAAAACTTTTAAGTTTAAAGCTTCTTAAACTGAAACCTGGAAATATGAATCTTTTTCTGAAGGGTAATGGTTAATATTGTAGTTATAGATCGAAACACCGTAATAGATGTGTAGACAAAAATGATAGCCAAAGAATAAATTCCTTTTCGTCCAGTTTTAAATTGTACCGTAATTCTCTCTCTATTAAGACCAAGTGTCAAGTGGTCGCTCACCAGAGGTTTATAACAATAGAAAATTCTTAAACTGTCGGCCAAAATAGCGGTCGCGGTCGCTTACGGAAGGTGGTCGTTTACTAGAGGTTCCAGTATAAGGCTGCGCTTTGACTGGGAACAGTTTTGATGTTTTGGGAAGGTGGCCGCACGTGAAGGTTCGACTGTATACCTGACCATCCCTTTAACCGTATTCCTCCATTCTGCTAATTGGTATGCGAAGCTATTTTACCCAACACCTACACTCCCTCTATTCCCCACACCTCCACTCCTTTCCCCACGCCATTGTGAAGTAAAGTCAATAAACCGAGGATTGGCACCGGATGGATATACATATCACCTAATTACATGTAGTATCATACGAAATGCACGCATGTCAGCCGTGTAAGGCAAGTTTTTGTTGATATTGGCAAGCAGTGCAGTTGGGATTTAATAAAGCGCCAAGCATGTCCTTAACCTATTGACGACGGTTTGCATCTAGTAATCTTTTACCATATTTCTCGAAAATGAAAAAAGAAAAGCACAAACTAACCAATAAAACGACAGGGAACACCGGCCTCAGTTGTTCAAATTAAAGCTGGGTAACGAAATCCACTGGACAGATATCCCACTGGATGGCACAATTATTTTTCCTAATACTTACCCGCTGGATAGTGATTTAATAATATCCGGTGGATAGCGCTATCCAACGTTTAAACTAACTGGGAGCAGAAGAGATTTCTTGACAGATTTAAATACCTAAAATTCCAGATAACATCACCCCTTCCTCTCCTGCCAAGCTCCTTTTAACCAAAGGATAAGTCTCCTGTATAGCCTAACTATCTACAGCCTATCACCGATTAACATATGCAGACGGTTCGACTTCAGAAATGTAGCATAAGGCCTATTTTACGTCATATACATGGACGGTAATTTAAGGATAAGAAGAAATGTTTTCCAGTTTCTCTTACTGCAAATTTCCTTATAAAAAAAAAAAGAAAACATCCGGCATAAATTACGCGACGCGAGCTCTCATGAGGTAGGAGTTTAGCCAGCAGATGGGGTTCATGAAGTTGATGACCCCATTGCCCTTCCCTGTATCCCTTTGGATAAGAATTTGCGTGCTGGAGATTGTGCCTTGCGAGCGAGAGTCTTTCCTTGCTCTTATGAGTGTCCGCTATATAATCAGAATATACACCCTGAGGTTACCTTTAAAAAACCGCGACTCCTGTTGTTTGGCTAAGTCAGTTCCGTCGGTGGATCTTTGGAAATTGTTCCTTTACGTAAACGTGACAATTTGTATGCCTTCTGGGTTGTTATAGAATTAATTGATCATGAACTTTCCTAGCTGAGTAAAATAACTTCAGCTGAAAGTTTGAACTCCCCTGCCAAAAGACAACATCAAAATCCCATGGTCGTGCTATCATTGTCGCTTTTTTCACGTATTTTGTTTTTTTGCCGTGCTCTATGTGCATAATGCGCCACTGGGAACCGGGTTCATGCACACGTTCGTCCGTACAACACAGGAACCCCATTCTCACGAGGGAGATATCGTTGTTGAGTGACAAAAATATTATAAGGGTTTGAGTTGGAATTTTAGTGTTCACTATTTAGGGGTCAATAGTAGCGATAAAAAATCAGAACCTCTTACCGTTTCTCCGTGTTTTCTTAGCAAGCAAGATTAGGGGTAAGGGAAGAGGAAATCTTAAAAGGCGAAACTGTCTCCCCCTTTCGCTTCTCCCAGAAACGCAAGGCAACCCTTTCTGCGCGTGCCACCCGCGCGAGGTTCCACGCGCGCGTAATCACATCTTTCCGACTGAAATAAGAGCATTTCTGTGCTGACAACTCTCCCGGATAATCCAGGAGACTCCAGATTTTGGACCGTATCCCCCGGTCTCCAGATTAGAGTCTGATATCTCCCGGATAATCGCCAAAATTGCTATTTCTTGTAGACACGACTTTGCGACCACAAAATTTGTTTGAGCTACTGTGGGAACGTTTCCCCATAAATTCCGGTATTCCACTGTAATTTAAGCAATAATGTAGCTAAGTATGAACTGTTTATGTGCTATATACGGCGATCGGAATCAACGAGAATTTTTAGCACAAATGACGTCATTTGACGTGTGATTTGACGTCATCTATCATTTCTTCCCTATCAGTTCTCAATATTTGATGACGTGGGGGGTTGACAGTCCTGTTTGTCCGTCTTTATTTTTTGCATACTTCTTGTTCGAGGGTCCCCAGTTGGCCGTTCGGGATCCGGGATATCGTTTATTTTACCCTGCGAGCAGAGGCCGTTCGATCTTCCGCAGGGTGTGTTCATTTGAAATTATGCCATGATTCTAGGTTTTAGAGAAAAAAGATGGAGAGAAATTTGTGACCCTCCTCTTGAAGGAGGTAAAGAAAGGAAACACGAAACTCATTACTGACGGCCAAAAACGTTCTTCTAAATAAAAAATGTCGCTTTATTGGGCCTGCGCCCTTAAAATGCCATAGTTTGGGTTGCGTGAAAAACCGAATATATAAGATGGTGAATGCAGTGGTTTGCTCTCTAACATAACAAAGCAAAGAGAATAACGAATAAACGCATGAAGAAATGGCGGGAATGCCGGTTGGAATAAATTTTTCCGAACAAAAACAGCTTAGGAAATAAAAAAAAATCTTTGATAGACAAGAAGCCGACCAATGACCGTGCATTCCCATGCAATTTACATCGCTCGCGCACGCGCAGTAGTGTCGCGTCTCGCTCACTGCATCGTGTTTGTCTTGTCTCTTACAAAGCGTCTCTTCCCTTGTGCTCTTATACTGAGAGAGCCTTTAGCTTGAGAAAAAGACCTTACCCGATCTAGCTTTACAGCGGAGCAAATTAGACGAGATTACACATCTGAGCTAGACAATTGCTGAAAAGCGCAGATCCGGAGATATGGAAGGTAATTCAGAAATCTCAATGCAATACGGTACTTTTGTTTCCAAATCTCAGTCAAACTCTTATGAGCGACTCCATGAATTGTTCTCCCCTTGTAGTCTTATATTTCTTACTAGCCTCATACGAGGCCTTATGAAGGCCATAGGACGTATGGAAGTGTGAACCACCGAAGTCAACTCGCAAAATTTTTCGGTTCTACGGACAATTTACACTCAAAAATGCTCTAGAATTGTCATTTAAATCTTGTTACGTGTAGTAAACGACAAAAAATGTCTGCTGCGAGTTATTTCGACGCCGTTTGCTCGGGCTTTCTTCAATCGAACGAACTCGTAGGAAATCACAGAGGAATATAAATTATGCCTGAGGGAATCACCATCGCTCGGACCAAGTGAGAATTTCTATTTTTTTGGCCAAAATATCGCAACGAAGAGCTCAAATTTCCCCGTAAATGATGTAGTTAATGTCGTTTTGGCATCGAAGCTTCGTGGACATGATGTTGTTCTTGTTTTCACGAAGGAACCAAGTCTAAGAAGCGGGCCGCTGAAGTACAGAAGTCCAAGTCGCCAAAGAAACCTAAGATTGTGAAGGATGTAAAGAAAAGCAGAAAAAAGTCCAAAGGCGATGGACCTCAGGTGAAAAGAGCTTCCTCGGCGTACATTCACTTTACGACGGATTTCCGAAAAACGCTGAAAGAGAAATGCGAGAAGAGTGGCGACCCTCTACCTAAGGCAAACGAAGTTGCGAAGATGGCGGGCGAGCAGTGGAAAAAACTTACAGCCGAGGAGAAAAAGCCTTACGATTTAAAGGCTCAGGCGGATAAAGAGCGCTACTTGAAGGAGGTAAGGAACGATTTTGAACAAAACAAGGCGAGGACACGGAGTTAAATTACTCATCTCTCGGAACTCCAACATGGCCGCCACATCCTCGTCCGTGCTAAGCGCAACTGATGTGTCACGTGATAGTTTTTTTCTTTCACGCGACAAATATCTTTTTGTTACTGAAAAAATAGTTAATTCCTATTTCAGAACTTTTTCCAATTAACTTTCAAAGAGCAAGAAATGCAATGTAATAAAAACTGTTATTTTTCCAAAATATGTTCAAATGCTGAAAATTCTTGTCTTTTTTGCATATTCTTCAACTTTGAATAGTATTTGAAATCACTTTCATTTTTCTTACTGGAAAATTTCTGCCAGGAAAATAAACAAATTGTGTTAGTTTTAGAGGATAAATTTGTTCAAGTGCCTCCTCAGGTTCACATATCATTTCAGATCTTTGAAATTAATCAGTTGTGGTAGACTTTCAAGAGAGCTATCTGAATGTTTGGTTACAAAATGAGGTAAAAAAAAAATGTGAAATGTTATTTTCTTTACAATCTGATCGTGTTGGTCACATGGCCATTTTACAGACTTGATGTACTGTATTAAGCTTCAAATTTGATGGCAGCAGTTGGTAAGCGCAGCCGTTTCGGTTATTTCAAACCCTTGATGTTATGTTTGCACAAAGTTTGAAAAAAATTTTTTCTGGCCACCATTTTATATTTTTGACTTTTTTGAAGAAAATGAACTTGAAGCATTTTATTACTTTAATTGTGACAAAAAAAAGGTTTGTTAAGTATAGATTTGTATTTGAGATTTAGACCGGAATTAATATGTAAGAATTTACCAGATATGTTAAGTTGTTAATCAGTCTGTTCCAATTTTCGTATCAAAGTGGCTTCAAGACCAGGCCATTGCTAGCAAGAGGCAAGGTACTTGCCTTCTGTAGATTTAACGTTGCAATTAAAAGAACACCTGTTTAATTGGAAAAACCAATCCTAGTTGAAGAAGATTGATATTTCTGAAGACATACCTTAAAATAGCATCTCAGAGCTTCTAGATTTCAAATCTTTTTTTTGGGAGGAGGGGGACATCACCAGAACCCACTTTGCTCCTTTGCTGATGACAGATCTTGCTTCTTCCTGTCAGGATGAAGACCTTGCCAAACTATAGTTGTTGTTACTGATACAAACAACCCATGCCAGGGCCATGGCAAGATGGATGGCCAGTCGTGAGACAATCCAAAAAAAGCAAAAGAATGAAGGCTCTCTTTTTGTGTAATTCTGTCTTTTAATGAAAAACCTCTTATCTAGGAAATTTTTATTCCTTAAGACGTGTAAAAGATGAAAAGTCAAAACATTTGCCATGAAGACAAGTTCCTCAGCTAACCTTGTCCTAGTTACAGCCCTTAATCCTGAAGTAACTGTTTTTCTCTGTCTATACAGAGTGGAAAGCTAGCCAAGAAAGAATCAGACAAGCCAAAGCGTGCTCCCACTGCCTACTTCATCTTCCTGGCTGAATTCCGAGAGCAAATGAAAGGTAAGAGTACAGATGGTGACCAAAAGATTCCAGCCCTTGCCGGTGAAAAATGGCGAAGCATGAGCGACAAGGATAAGGAGAAGTACAAAAAGTTAGAGGCAGAAGCGAAAAAGAAGCATGAGGCTGCAATGGAAGAATGGAAAAAGAAGGTTAGTTTGATCAAAGACACTTAAATATTCTTCATTCATAAAAATTAAAATTAAGGTGTAACACAATTTTATGGACAAAAATTCTTGCCAGGGTGCAAAGAAAGTCAGTTTTAAAGCTTGTCCCTTAATTTTGGCAAGTTGTAACTATCGTGTACAGGTACTAGCCCGAGAGTCATTTCAACTAACCTGAAAAAGATTTTTTTTAAGTGCAGTATTAAGAGCTTATTATTTATTAATGACATCAGTTAATATTACAGTACCTGCTTTACTAAATCATTGTATTAATAAAGATATCAATTTCACTTTGTCAGATCAACTTGAAAAAGAGCTTTTGATCTACTTAAATTTATTTTATTAGGAATTTAACCTATAATATTTGTCTTTAAGTTACAGTATTTCCTTATTTTGAATTCCACCCCCAAAACTTTCAGTTACCCATTGGGCAAGTTAAGAACAGAATTTACGAGCACAATTGCAAAATCCACAAGCCCCGGGCAATCAGACACGACCTTCTTCCCCACCTCTAGCCTATTAGGGCTGCAAAAATAAAAAGTACACATGTTAGCGTTGCAAAAACAAGGAAGCAAAAAAAACCTTGGCATACTCTTATGTTTCTCTCACAGAATGCAGGCAAAGAAGCTGCCCAGCCTTCAAAACCTAAAACGCAGAGTAAAAAAGCCCCACCGAAAAAGGAGGTACCCAAACCATCTGAATCTGAGGAGGAGGACGATGATGATGATGATGACGAGGAAGAAGAGGAAGAAGATGCTGATGATGTTGATGATGATGGTAAGTTGGTGATTTTAAGTAACCCCTCATCTCTGCAAAGTAAGAATCTATTGCCTGTTATTTGCCACCGTCCTTCACTCTTAATAGCAGTCTAGCAAAAAAAATTAAAATTAAACTTTTTAAGAAACAAATAATTCCTCGCAAAAGCGAGTTTATGATTTTGTCTGAATTTGTGACACCCATGACTCCCACGAGGATCACAAAACTAAGTGTGATAGTTTCTTCGCTATCAGTCTATTGAGTTTGGTGATTGGTGTCCACCAGACGTCATCCAGCCGGTGACATCAAGGTGCATTGGGGGGCACTAGGCAACCGATTTTGCGACCTCGCAAGGGAATCCGACGAGGCTTGTTTGGTTTTTTTGCAGCCGTTTTAGGAGTCCGAAAGTGCTTTTTGTGATGAATTTCGAGGGCAGAAGTACTTTTAAGAGAAAATGGAAGCGATTTGGATCATTAGCCTTTAAGATATGAATGAAAATCATGACAAAACACATGTTTTGGGTCCCACTTCGCTTAGTTGGGAATCTGTTCTGGACAGTAATTCTTCTGAAAAATAATTTATATTTGGGTTTGATATGGGCTTGATCGGCTTTATACAGGGCAAGCTGGTAGAAGATAACCGCTGGCCAGATCCCACGTACTGAACAGTTTTGCACCTGCTAGGGCGTCTAGGGTCTCATCTATTTGCGGAAGTGGGTAGGCATCCTTCCTGATCACATCATTCAGCTTGCAGTAGTCCACACAGAAACGAGTACCACCAGATCCCGAGTTCGAATCTGGGTGGAACTTACTCTTCTTTTTCTCTTCTTTTCTGTTTTTTCCTTTTCATTTATTTTTTTTTTTAGTTAATGTAGTTTTGTTTTGTTTCTTTATATAGCATTTTTTTTACTGAATAAATTTTCTTCCCTATTGCTTTATTTCCTTTTCTAGATTCCTTTTCTTCCTACATCATGCCATTCCCACAAAGTGCTTCACGAGGTCCTGCAATTCTTGTAGTTCTAGTACTATAGAGCATTTTCACATAACGTCATGTCCACTATATTCCTCCATATCGGTGTCCTAAAACAATGAAACAGCAGCCACGTTGGTGTTCCAAACTAGTTGGACGTGAACCTTTTTTGAGATGTTAAAACGGCATTTTGTGCCAATCAATTATTTGCATAGGTGCTTGTCACACAAGAGAAAAATTTCCTGTAAGGGTTTCCATCATTTGAAGGATAAAACCATTGGATTTCATTCATGGATTCAAAAGCTAGAGTGAAGTAAATAATCCTGAAATGGCATGGTCTTGATTGAAGTGAAAACGTGACACAATACCAAACAAAGGCCTAAAGGCACTTGTCTGTCTTGAGATAGAGATGTCTGTTTTATAGAGAGTCCAAACTAAAAGGAGTGAAGAAAGGCAGGGACCAACTCTAGGTGTTCATCTTAGCATGGTGTCCATTAACAGCGAGTTGACCTTATTACTTAGTTAAAAAAAACTAAACAGGTTTACAAAACCTGGATCAGATCAATCCTGTAACCCTATAACCTATCCGCGGCAGCCTTTAGTGACTTACTGGTGTTGTTAGGATCGAAGGTTTTGTTAATTGACGCCTGAAAAAGACTAGTCACGGACAGCTACACTGTACTAAAATCCTGGTCTGGGAATCTAGAAAAAGGATTTGTGGGCTATTGACCAGAGAGTATATACTAGGCAACTAAAAATGTCAGACTTGATCATGTTATTGATGTCATTATTAGGGCTGATAGTAATACCCATTCTATTCCCTTTGGGTAAATGAGTCCATTCAGGCCTGAGTTTTGTACCTGCCCGTTTTTACGAGGGTAAATCACGTCTGGAATGCTAGTCAAATAAGTGCAATGTTGCTATGAGGTGCAGGGAACACCCATAAACTCGTCTTTTGATTTTTCAGGAGGAGATGATGATGATGATGAGGACGATGACGATGATGATGATGATGATGACGATGAGTAAAAGAAGGGATACCCTTGCATTTGTCTTAAAGAGAGCCATAATTGTTTACTTTCATTCGTGAGGTTTTTAGTGTTTTCTTTTTTTTTTTCCTGAACTTCTAGCCTTTCTCTGGTATTCTGATGGTGGCAAGCAACAGAAAGGAATCCTGCATCGCCTACATCAGCAGTTACAACACATTTCCTATCTTTTACTTCCCACCATCTGAAAGCCTTAAACAGGCTGCTAAACTCAAAGAGTATATTTCCCAACAAGTTTCAAGTAAGACTATGTAACATAGTTGTTTACTGGCCAAATTTGATTACATCAAATAAGCACCATCAGTGGTTAGCATGGCACTTTTTTTTTCTTTTTGAAAAAAGGTTAACCAGTTTTCTCTTCTAAGTCCAGTTTTTGGACTGGCGTTGCTTGTTTGTTTCAACAGCAATACATGTAATTCAATTTTTTTTCCTACTCAGGCATAGTTTGAGTTATTTTCAACTTGACTTAATTTTGTTCTTATGGATAACAGAAAGCAGTAGTTATTGAAATTTTTTAGAGCCTTACATTACATCAAGAGTTTTTAAAGGCCTTGTTTACATTGAAATAGTACAGAACTGAAACTGTCATACATGCCAACAGTTTTGTAGCAACGTGCTGCTAATTAATTACCTTTTGCTCAAGCGAAAATGAGACCTGAACAAACAAACATCCTGCTTGCCACAAATTATTGTGCTATGATATTGCTAGTCTCTTCTAAACTATTCCTGTTATGTAGATAATCCTTAATGTTTTTTCTTTGGTTTAATTTTGTCTTCACTTCATTCTTTCCATGCTACTAAATAGTTCATTCTATTCCATACTTTATTCAGGTTGTTTGCATTCAAAGACTTCATCTTTCATCTGAATTGATGACTACTAACAATTTAAGTTTTACATGTAAGGACCTGTTACACTAAGCAATATGATTTTTTTTGCAACTTTTCACACAGTTTTGCTGCATTGTTGTGAGAAAAAATGCAGAAGATGCTGTTTAGTGCAACATGCCCATTTGTTGCAGCTTTGCCGTAATAGTTGCAAGAAGTAAAATTAGATCCTAGACTTTGTACAATCTTGCTGCAAAAACACTTTGCAAGAGTTTTTGGCATAGCAATTTTTAAACATGCAGGATACGTCAGCACTCTTTGTCTGCAGAAAGACTGTAACAAGGGCTTTAGTTGTCTTTGCTAGCATTTTTGAATCAATTTAGACTTACAAGACATTATATGATATGCGACGTCATTCTGTGAAAGTTTTGTGCGGCCTTAAAGGTTTCCTCGATCACCACCACCACCATCTCCCCTCCACCCCAGTTTGCTTTTAGTGTGAAAAAATATGTCATTATTGAATTTGTACAATTGTCCAAGTAGCTGTGTGTATTAATTTTATTATGATTTAGTTAGGTCAGCTTAAGTTAATTAAACCATATTACTGTGTTTAGAACAATCCAACAAAATTAACTTTTGGAACATAAGAAGTAAATGACCTCTTTGACCAACAGTGCACGAGCAAAATTGAGACGTTCTTTTCTTTATATTCCCATACATAACACTCCTGTGGTAAGTTGTCAATAATCGGCTTATAAATACTGTGAAATGTAAGTTTTATTCAGCTTCTGGAGTTGTTTGTACAGGTTAACCCTTGAATCTTGGATATCAGAAAACAAAATCAATTATGTCCCCACAGATCTTGTACAATGGTACTTGGCGGGGAGAAGTTGAATTTGTTGATATATGTATTGAATTAATTGCAGGTGATCATGTTCCTAATTCTCCTAACCTTTTAGGTATTAATAGAATAAGGAGATAATTGATTTTAATCAACACTTTGAGCAAGTCAAAGACTTTTTAGTCTTTGGCTTATTGGCCTTAAGGTTAAGATCAAGTGTAGTATATTATGACCTATATAAATTACACACAACCGAACCGTAACTAGTAGAAGTTGATTTCTGCATAGTTTCTTGTGGTAAATTAAGGTGCCTTTAGTTTTCCTTTGAGCTCCTAGAGCTGAGGAAACTATGAATATCTCAGTTACAGGAGCGAGAGAAACCACAGTATCCCTCAAAGGTAGTTTAATAACGGGATCTTGTTGTAAGCTAGCAATAAAATTGTGTTGTTGATTGGTAGCAAGGGGTTATTTTCACTGATTTTGTTGGCCTTGTTTGTAAACTATCCTGGAAAAGCCTTTTTAGTTTGTACATCTCTGTTTGTAAGTGTTTTAAATAAAGCTGTTCTTTTTCACTCTGGTCTACTTTTTTTTTCCCACGTGAATTCTTACCGTATTTATGCGATTAACCACTCTGGGCGTTTATTAAATTTTTGGTCCTTGAGAGTGGGCGCCTATTCGAGGCTGGGCGCTTATTAAATTTTCACCATTTTGCAACAAAACAATAAATGCTAATAACAAAACGCGAAGATGTAACAAAGCAAGGTTTCTGTTAAATACTCTGAAGAAAACTCCGTCCTCGGGGAAGTCTCTTATTAGAATTACTCAAGTGGGTGGGGTGGGGGTCAGTGCTTATTTGAGTTTGACTGGGAGGAGGAGGGGTGGGCGCTTATTCGAGGCTGAGCGCTTATTAACTTTTTCTGCCTTTAGGATTGGCGCTTATTCAAAGTGGGCGCAAATTCGAGGTTGGGCGCTTATTCGAATAAATACGGTACGCAGGCATGCATGTATTTTTCATGTTTTTTTTTCCTAGAAGGACGTTGGCTCTTTGTTCTTGTGAATAAAAATCGTATACTTCGAGGAAAATTTATCTTACTTTGTTTGGTTTTAGCCAGTTTCTGTGTCTCTGAAGGCAGTATTAAAATAAAAGAAGGTGGTTAAAGAAAAATGGGAAGAAAATACGCCATTTCCGAGTTCCAAAAACCCTTGCAAGCGTGCAGACGTCTCCTACAACTCCCTCAGTTTTATTACCCTGTTTAGGACAAAGGACAAAATGCACGCCGTGTTGTTTTAAAGTCATTTATTGCAATTGCAATTGAGAAAATCATGTTACAGTCATTGCTTCTTGAAGGTACAAACGCACTCGCACAAATCATGCAAACTGTTTTGGACAAACTTAAGGGAAATTGACCCTGTTTAGGAAAGACACGTGCGAAATTATATACCCTGTTTAGGACAGAGAGGACGAAAACCATACCCTGTCCAGCTGCACATCCCTGTATAGGCCATATAAGGGAGTACCCCCCCCCCCCCTTCCCCCACCGGGCATGCACGCAAGAAGAACACTCCAATTTAACCGTTTTACGCAGGCTACAGTATGGCATATAATTTTTAGCACATCATTAGCAAAGTCTAACCATTAACAAAAGTTAAGAATACATGTAGGCAAGACTCTTCTCATAATATTGTTCCCTGATGGTCTTATATCCATTTTTCTTTCGACATCACCCAAGTGGTTGGTGTCTAAATTTATCCCTGTAAAAATGATAGTTGTGGCAGGATGAAGGAAAAGAACAAAAATACATGTACTCCCACATTAGACTTAGACTGCTTGCAATCCGCCCTTTCTCTTAAAATCCGTCTAGTTCTCAGCTAGCGCGATTGCAAACCACGAAGTTATGTTACAATAAGGGAACCGGCTCGCGTGCTTGGGTTCCTCTTGCAGTAACTTGCAAAGAAAAATAAGAGATTGCTCGCAGTCTACATTAGGCTAGCCGAACAGCAGACGTATTTCCTGTCGACGCTTCTCTTGGTCGCTTTCTTTCGGAGCGAGAAAAGCGACGACCGGAAATACGTCGTCTGCGGTTCGCAGGCTAACAAAAGGCCTTCAAGCAGTTGTTTTATCTTCAGAAGGCTCCATATCTCTGATCTGGTCTTCTCAGAGGCCTCTTTAAATTTTACGCCACTGTGTGGATTATATATCAATTATATTTTTGGAATACCAGTACCAGCGGGAGCTTTTGTACTCTACGGAGCCGTTTTTTGTCAATGTTTTCTTTGTCAGTTCCACACAGGGGGGGGGGGGGGGGGGACGGGAGAGAAGGGGGGAGAGCAGGAGGAGGAGGAGGGGGAGGGGAAGAGAAACTCATTCACGGTGAGTTGCCTTTCAAACACACCAGCTTGTTAAAGACGAAAGACCTCATTTCAAGTGACCCTGATTCATTTCGTTTTGCATTGGAAAAAATTGCCGCTCATCGCCGCAACGTTCCGCTCTAAACAGTAAAATAGTATACCCTGTTCAGGACTAAAAAAAGGTGAAAACCACTGCATACTCGGTTCAGGAGACTTGAAAAAAAGTCCTTCGTCCGTGAGGTAGACCCTTTTGGCAAGCCTACCGGTTCAGCAGCAACCCAGAGCGTAGCCTATGCGGACTCCTAGCATGTGCAATTGGAGGTGCCCTATTTGCAAATATTTTAGACTTTTCCAGGCTCAGATTGTTATGAAGCTTAAGTGTAAGGTACGCGAAAATATAAGCTCGTTATCTGGAAAAAGGGGCCTGACCATGGGGAGGGTACTCCCTATGATGGCCTTTAGGGGAGGCTCCGTCCGAAAGGAGCATCCTTTTCAGGCGTCAGTTATATGAATGGAGTGGGATTCCACTAGCCCAAGCATATAAAAGGGTAGGGAAATCTGTCGTTTGGGTCTGTGAAAAGGACCCAAAAGGGCTAACAGATGAATTTTATTGCTTTTTAGAGCGAGAAAACGTTATATTTTTGTGATTGATTCTGTTGATTCCTATTTGAAAGACAGTGATTTCCAGCAGTTAAAAGGGATGCAAAGTTCTAAACAAGGTATGTGAAAGGCCAGGTACCATTTGTCAACAGAAGGTATACGAAAGGGGTAACTTTTTCGTAAAAAAGAAAGGAATATAAAAGGTAAGGGGTTCGACTTTGGGGCGGAACCTTCACGTAAAAACATTTGTTGAGTACCTCCCTCCCCACGCCCCGCAGGGACCTGACCTGACTATCTCGGGGCCTGAACAGGCTCTGGGCGGCTGCAAACCCCAGTGCAAAATTCAGTTCGAAATCATTTTTGTTTATTAGCAAAGAAGAAAATTTAAAGAAAATTACCCTTGCAAGCAAAGGTAGATAGAAACTAAAATTTCGTAGGATTTTTCAGACTTTTCACTGCTAGGCCATGATTATTTTCGCGATTGTACGTACTAGAAACATTAAAATAGTTAAAAAGGAGTCCGTTCCAAAAAACCAATATATGTGTATATTGAAATTTACCTACCGAAATTTCAAATATGTTTCAATAACAACCAAAGCCTTCACAACAAAGCCTATTTTCAGAGAATGGTTAAAAGCAATTTTAAAGACCAGAGAGGTTAGCTGATATTTTTTTCCCCGAAGACCAAAAGTAAATGCCTTGGAATTTTTTTAGTAAGTTTGTGCATTTCCGCGACCAATATGAGGTTATTATTTTACGCCTTCTAAACAAAAACTGAACCAATATAATGGGGTTTGATGAGATATATTGGATTTTAGGGGTCTTTTAATATAAATGTCTATTTATACAGTAACTTTCTGTTGGAGAATATTTATCAAAATATATGCTCCGAATATGAAAACTAGGGATTTTTAACATTGGATATTGAAATTGAAATGCAGCTGAGCGGTTCAATTATCGCCTCGATCTCGGCAGCTTGGGCTATTTTGAGCTACTCATTGCAGTGCAAAAATGGAGCAATCATCGCATTTTGAACTTTTGTATGCCACGGTGAAGGGTGAAGCAATATTTTGGAACGTGACTTAAGCCTCACAGGGTGTCACCTGACTGTTAACACCTAAGGCGAATTTTCCGAAAATAGCAACATCGAATAACAGTAATTTGATACAGCTCATGAGGGGCTTTCCACGGAGACATGAAGAAAATGTCAGAAATCGAAATGTTTGTATTGAAAATGAAGAAAGATCGAAGAAACACGGCCAACTCGAAAGCGATTTCAAACATTTCTTAACGCGCGCTGGCGCCAACGGATGGTAAACAAACCATGGGTGCATTGTACAGGTTTCGTTTCCGCTTTTCAACGAAAAAAAAAACATTAAAAAAAAGGAAATAGGAAGCCGCAGAGTCATCGAAAAATTTAAAGCACTGGAAATATTATGGTTTTACGTGGGTAAAATATACGAAGTCATTTTTTAAGCAACACTATTATGCTTGTGTTTTTTACATCGTTTGTTGGAACACATGGCGCAAATCAGGTGATATGCATGCATATAACCTTACGCTGAATAATTCAACAAAGACATTTCTAATAACAAATATGGCTTCAAGGAAAATATAGGCTACGACACATAACAGAGATTTCCGTTGCTGCATCAAAAGGGAATTTAAATAATTTGGCCATAATATGCTATATTGCTATCATTTTATGAAGAAAGCGCAAATATAACAAGCTAAAAAAAAAACAATGATAGAGGCGATTTGAATGTTTTCAATGTTAATAGACTCCAATTTATTATCGCCGTGAACAGCAAACCTGTACAGACTTTACAAAATTCTATACAGATAAAAATACAGGTTCATAGCTCTTATGTTACAAAAGTTTCCCAGCCAAAGAAAATTAATAAAGCCGAGCTTTTCTTTTTACACTAACAACAAAACTTCAGATGGTGTGAATAATCGATAGAACGTGAAATTTACATATCTTTGTATATCTGAAAATTCATCTATGCACACAATCGTTTTGCTCTAAAAGCTTCTTTATCTGAAAATGCTAGCATGGAATATAAGATGAAACTGGGAAACTAACCACATCTTTTGTGCAATTTAGGATATTAAAGCTACTTCTTTTCCTTGATTCTTGATTCCTCGAATTCAGCGCCTCTTTTGACTGCAAGGTCGTTGTATTTTCTTGGGAAATCATCGAGTCATCTAAGTCGCAGATCGATCCGTTCTCCCCAATTCTAAAAGCTACGGATTTAGGATCGATCCAAAGCGTTAACTCCTGTGGAAGAGTTAGATCTCTGTTAGGTAAGCCACACGCTTTGGCCGCTTCAGCAATAACTGGATCGAGAGAATGGTTGATTCTGATGCAACGAAAACCGCTTCCCAACAAAGGATTTTGAGGGTGCCAATGGTGCTTGTATCTTGCACACAAAATCTCCTTCATTTTCTTATGAAAAGCATCCAGTTGCTTCTCTGATATCTTGCCGTTCCCTCTCAACATCTTAGTGACGAATCTACACGCCATATCAACTTCAGCTTTCATTTTTTTGTCGGGTTCTATCTTCCGAACGTGATTGTTTATCGTTGATGTCCTTGTTATTGTTCGAAACTGGAACGAGTTCAAAGCTTCTCTGTCAGTAAAGTTCTCTTTTATCTACTGCTTCACTCAAATAGACTACCAGTCACCTCCGAATGGAGACTTTTCCCTTAAAAATATGGGAAAAGTGATTCTCTATAGCTTTTCTCCTTCAAAGCTTTTCTCGCCAAAAAACTTGCGGAAATAATTAGCTTGCGTCTGCTGGTAAAAAACCCCACTCAGTGACGTCACGTCAGCGGCCAATCACGAGTAAAATTGTTACAAAGGCTTGCCTTTCGTTGCCAGGTGAACAAGTTGAAATGTGAATAGTCTTTTGTTTCTAGTCAGTTTTCGCGCAAGAACGCGCAAAAAAAGTCGGCATTTTTTAGAGAATGCGTTGGTTTCGCGGCAATGACACAGTGAGCTTGTAATTTTGTCGTTTAACTTCGCTTATGGTGCTTCAGTGAAGAAGAATTTATTCATTGTGAAAAGAAACGTGATCAAGCTAGCTTATTGAAAGCCATTGAAATTGATGCGTGACGTACACAGATGAGGATTTAGATAATCTAAAGGTCTTACAGCGAACGCCATATTGTTTTATTGTTCTATTATCGCTGTATTTAACCTTTAAAAAGCTTAGCAAATCAACCTTCTGCTCAAACTTCAGATAGATCTATCATAAAATGAAAGAAAGCACTGTAGAAAATCCGAATTTTGACATGATCGTCAACTTCGTGTGAAACTTTGAACCTGAAAGGAAATACCACATTTGTTGAATAATTCATCATTATCCACTGTGATTGAGTGCAAGCACTCAGATCATGAAATGGTTCATGATTTTGTTTTGTTTTCTTTTTTTATAAACTTCAGTTTTCAGCGTCGAAAATCCAACTTCATAAACGTGGATTAAGGTCCTCTTTTGGTCCCCTACAAAACAGCTTTTCATTCTCAAACCTTCAAAACAAAACAATGCAAAACTTTCGGAAGTACACAAAGGCAAAAACAAAAATACCCTCGATATTGAAAACGCCTTTGAAGCAGTTTCGGTTTCCAGCCTCTGTAGTCACGCTTGGCCGATGGCAATTAATAATATTGCGGTCAGGATCAGAGGGAAAAGGGCGAGGGGACCCTTTTTAGGGCAGGCAGAAAATTAAAGACTTATTGAAGGATAATCAAATATCAACCAGATTGGACCACATGGATGAATATGCAAATTACAAAGGAAAAATGAACCAATATCTCTTTCATCCGTCCTCGCAACATATACAAAGTTATGACTGATGTACCATAGCAAATCACGCCACAATTCAATTAAACCTGAAAAGTGACCTGGTACATTTCGAATGTTCCTCACATTGCGACACCATCAATGATAAAGGCTGTGAAAGAACCGAGGGATAGACTGAAAAAGCTTTTATAAACGCGATGAACATATTAATTATTTCAGGCACGTACAACTTACTGTCACAGACCTGCGCAGTAGGGGACCCAAAACAACATATATTTGACTTTGCTGTGGTTTTAATTTAACAACAACAATAGCATAAAAAGCGTGCGGGAAAAAAGGGAGAGAAAGACATCTTAGCTCCAAAGGGCGTTTTGCTTTGCACCCGCCAAATATACTTTCGAATGTTGATCCGTAAAAGAAAAATACAATGTGCAATATATCATTAGTGACATTACTATTTAGCTTTTTTGTGCTGTTGTAAAACTTTTGATTGGTCATTATAAAATTAAACAAAGTAAATTTCTTTTTGGTTAAGATGAGAATTTTGCCATGGGCAGCAGATGTGAATGCGGATGGTTAACAACAGCTTTTCTTTTAGTGGGCTCCTAATCATCCATCATGAAAAAGGTTACAGTAGTGCCGGAGAAGAGGCGATGAATTGTCAGGCAGACCATTCATAACTTATACTTACAACAGCTGAAGTTTCTGATAAATCCGTCGTCTTTTTGAATCGCCAATTTTTTTGTGCGGAAATAATATGCATGAACACTGTATAAAATAAACACAAAGGTCTTTGTTTATGTTCAAGCCACTGGACGCTCTAGCGTTGTAGATCTTTAATACTTTCTCCCCGCTAGCGGAGCGTACGCTCATGTTCCGTTGAGTGGCTACATAAGTAGAATACACGAGAAAGAGGTAGACTCTGCTTGTTGGAGAACAAACCCTCCTCTTTCCGACTCTTTGCTTCAAGGAATGCCTTTTTTAACAATATTATTTTGGTTCGAGGCGAACTTCACTGAAAGTTATCTAATGTGATTTTTTTTCTGTGATAGAAATAATCGTCAATGGCAAAAAGCCAGGTGTATTGGGAAAAGAAAAAATATCTATATTAGACAAATTTGCTTGGACCTGCAGGCTGCGCAAACAAAAACAAATTTAACAAATTTAAGCCGGATTGAAATCATACTTGTTATTCTGAACGAAAGATATCAAATGTTTCTATCAAAGGGAAAACAATATGAGCAGTTTCGACAACACGGAAGTTTAACTTGAAAAAGTTAGCGATATTTTTCAAGTTGATATCTTTTTTACACCCTCCTGGCTATCGAAAGCCAAAGCTGGCGTACATTTATGGTTGAGGGTTAGTAGGAGAGAAGTTATAAATAAAGATGATCCCGACCGATCATTTCATCAATTTCAGGGATGTCTTCCAACGTGTTTTTTAGGATTTTAAGGTAATACGAAAAACTCGTGACATATAGCTACTTTAATCTAATAGGCATTCGCGTCAAAAATTGGAATAAAATTGCGGTGTCAATTTTTCAATTGGTTTCCCGAAATTTGATAACCTTGTATTGAAAAGAAGTAAGGAGCCAGATCAATTAAAAAAAGGAAATCTTTTTTTTCCATTTTGTCTAAATCTTCTTACATTTTTTTTTAAAAGTGAAATTATGAATCTCTTGGCTTTTCAGGCAAAGCTCACTTAATAAGTATGTATTTATCCACTGATAAAATTGAATACCAGCTTAACGATTTAACATATTTGGAAGGGCTCTCATCATGAGCTGGAAAAATCAGAAGGTAATTATGATTTCGTGTCCCAAGTTTCAGTGACAGTTGTATGCAGTTTGTTTATTGAGCCCAATATTGCAGAGCTACAAGTGTCGAACTGTCCTTCTTTAGCTTCGTCGTTTTGTCAGTTGCTAAGGAACCTCAAGCATTTGATTTGGACACGCTGATAAGGTTTCCATATTAGCTAACGGCCGTCAAAATTTCATAATTTTTCACAGCTTTGTTTAAGTCTGTCAGAAGACACCGAGAATTTACTGATATTTGAAACGTGTTTTTCAAGAGCTGTTGAAGCCCCCTAATTGCTACATGTGTACACTTGAACCAAAAATTACGTGCCAGGCCCAATCAACGTTGAGGTCAGAGTTAACCTTGAAAGCTCACTCGAGTCACCTGATCGGACGATCAGGGTTCACTAATTATAAGTAAATGGAATTATTCAAAAAACAAAATTAAACGGCATCCTAATTGCTCTTACCAGCAAAAGAAACGCTCAATTCCAAGAAAGATCGACTCCTTTTGACTGGTCAGAAATATTGTCCCCTAAGCCAAGAGGCGCCAATAACATAAATAATTCCTGAAACAGGAGATTTCCTCTGATATCGCGAACGTGCCTTTTGCCGATATGGACTTTGTGTTTCATCGGTAATAAAAACACTACCGACATATCGTGTTTTGAGAAGAAAGAGAGTCTTAACTTTTTAGCTTTTCAGAAACAACTGAAACAATCCGATGAGAGTTTCGGTTGACCAAATCAGGTCTAGTCAACATTTTAAGCCGACATGAAGCCGTTCGGCTTCAAAAGCGTAGGTCTAGAGCGGTACCTTCATGTCGATCTTTTTTCATTATTTCTGTGGAGACTAATATCTGTCTTTGAAAGACTAAACCTTGAAGTTATAATTAGGATCATTCAAATGAAGCTTCTTAACAGATTAGCGATATCACTAGCGTATTCATTTTCTTTTCTGTAGTTTATAATAATTAATACAACCCCTTAGTGCAAAGGAACATCTACATATATTCAGACTATTCAGCTAGCTGCCATATAGCTGGAGCGATCTTTAGAAACAGGAAAAAAAACTTAAATTGCGCCAGAACAAAGTAATATTAGACATATACACATGCTGCACATAGAAACAAGAGCAAACTGTAAGAGGAAGTAAAAAATAAGACTGGTAAATTTTAACAAAAAACACTGCAATTGATTCTTTTTTTACGTTACAAACCTGTTTCGTGCTGAATTTGGCAAATTTGACTTTTTTTATGTGGAAAAAAGGCCAATTTGAAACAAATTAAATCAAACTAAAAGTGAAAACTTGAAAGTCGACTCCCTTAACGGTATTTGCAAGTCTAATTTGGTCAACTGCATTTAGGATTCTATACGACCCTACAATTCCACGCCGCACTTCTCAATATTAGATCCGGGTTGTTAGTGGGCGAAAAAGACCCCGGCTGTTGTCTTGTGCGATACTGATTTGTTACTGTTTCAGTGATTATTGTCTCTTTCACGAAGCTTCTACAAAGTGTCACTTGTGATTTCAGATGATATTGGGCACTGCAGCTTTTGGAATGCAAGCCTATCTCGTGTAGTATCAAGTTAGTGCCGTGTAGCAAAGAAGTATTTCTGATTTATCTAATCATGTGCAGAGTGGCATTCCTCCTCTAAAGAGGTAAAGAAAACAAGCCTTTTGTTTTCCTTTTGACGCATTTGTTTGGTATACTTACCAAACATAAGACGATTTGCCCAGAAACCCGAAAAGACGATTAACTTGTGACCTGGCCATATGCCGAGACCTTTGAGGCGAGTATATTACGCGATAGCTTGCTTCCCGGTGGTCTGTGTACGGCAATGTTTAATTACCTTGCTCTAGTAACTGAACTGTTATAAACTGCTAATTCGACAAATCGTGGAGAGTGTTCTGAAGGTAAATACTGAGCTAGTAAGGGTAGAGAGTGATGTCGTGACCCACCCCGGGCACTCTTCTCTCCCCATCAGCCGACCTGGGTTCCAAAGGCGACTAAAGAAGCAGGGATAAATGATACTGGTGATTTTTTTGTACTTCCGTATTGTATTTTTCGCACTTCTCTAGGACGGTATGTTAGCATTAGGGCATGGAATAGTACTGTAATAGTCTTCTTCATTCTATTATTGACTTAATCATTTATGATTCAAATATTGAATTTTGAAACCTGAAACCGAGCTCAAGTTGTTAATATCACTCGTATAATTACAGTCCGAATTGAACTCCACCCAGTTCTATTACCATTATTAAGCATGCTACCAGTGTTCAACGGTTTACAATTTATTAAATACTCACTTTACGGCCAAGCTAAGTTCCCATCGGTCAACTCGCGCCAATAATATATTGGTAGTGCACTCTTACTGCGCACACTTTAATTTTTCTTTCTGTTTTAAATTCGTTGTTCTTGTTTGATCAGTTAAGTTGGTATAATATGTCGTCTAGTTTTAGACTTTGGAAGGGGTTGAAAGTCAGTTGGGGACCTCTTGCCCTGTTTTCTCCTCCTGTCAGCATACGTTCGTGTGAGTGTTTGTCCATATGAAATTTCTTTATCTTACAAACACGAAGCCCATAACCGGCGTGAGCAACAACAAAGTTAACTACAACAACAACAGTATGATATTAATAATAAAAATTTATTGCTTAATAGACGCAAATTAACATATTAATATGATCAAATGCGCCTTACATTTAAATCTAACCTATCTGTGTACAAAACTGATAAATATACAGGCAAAGTTACATAACATAGTCCTAAATTAATTAAAAGCCTAGAAAACTGATAAGAAACATACAAAAGTTACATTTTAAAAAAATCATATTTTAAAAGTAAAAACTAAATTCATCACTAAAATACAAGAGAGACTTTGCCACCACTTATGGTGAACACACAGAAAGTGCACTTCCCCTGCTAAATTTATGCTAATTATTAGACGTTCTTACGGTACATAATGTTTATCGATTTCAGATTCTAAAATTCACGTACCTCTGGCATAAAGGCCTCCTGCCAAAGCTGTTCTCAAACTATTTTCAATATGCCAGTAATGTCCGCAAATACAATACCAGATATGCATCGAAACAGAATCTTTACGTAAAAAAAGTGCGAACTACTGAATACGGGGAAACAAACAATCGGATATGCTGCATGTACCGTCTGGGACAAAATTCCCTTAACTTTTAAAGAACTAAACACATACCAATTCCAAAAACATTTGAAACCCTATTTGCTGTCAGAACAACATAGTTAACATAACTTAAGCATATACTCCTTCTTTCTTAATACATTGTATTTTAAAACTGCTTCTTTGGAAATAAATTCTATCTCAATTCTCTAAAACTTTAAATTCTGGAGAACTGGCCAGAAAATCTTAGGATATTTCAGCTCCAGGCCTTATTAAGTACACATAAATATATACATTTTTTTCTCTCTTTAATCAGTATGTAATTAAGTACAAGGCGAATAAAGGTATTGTCTTTGTCTCGGCGTGTTAGAAGCAAATGCTTTCTTGAACAAGTGCGTCCTTATTGCTTCTTTAAAAAGATCATAAACTCTAATTGCTCTTATTTCAGAGGGTAATGGATTCCATAATCAAGGGGCTGCTACTTGGAATGATTTATCTATTTATTATTTATCGAACGCAGGTTATATCGTGTCCGTTCTTGAACCTTGATAAAGTTTCAAATATAGAACGGTACAACACCATAAATTGCCTTAAAACTTAGAATCAAGATTTTACACTCAATTTTAAAACAAACTAGAAGCTAATGTAGACGAATTAATAGGTGTTATGTGGTCAAATTTAGGTGGTCGACATGCAGACTATTCGGGCCGCACAATTCTGTATGCCCTGAATCTTTGCAATATGTGTTGCAGGAGTATTGAAAAGCAAACTATTGCAGCAGTAGTCTATGCGACCCATAACAATGGCATCAACAAGCTGGACTGAGATGCCTCGCTTGTAAGATACTTTCTATACGCCTTATGTTCTACAGATAGAAAGAGGCGGCTTGACACAGCTTATTTATATAAGTCACCATGCTCATGTTTTCATCGAACCGGGACCCGAGATTTTTTATTAATGTCACCAGGGCTATATTAGCGTCACCTAGACAAAGACTAGCAATGTTCACTTTCGTCAGCTGTTGCCTAGTGCCTATTATGATTAATTTCGTCTTATAATCGTTCAAACAGAGTTTTTCCTTGATCATCCAATTCCAATTGCATCCACACAATGCTCTATGGAATTAACTGCATCTGTGAGGATGTCGAGTCAGCCTTGAAAGAAAGATACAATTGGGTGTCACTCGCATATGCGTGGGCTTGGGGGAGGTACTCTTTAATGACCTCAAATCACCACTTGCATAGATCATGAATAGTAGAGGACACAAGCATGATCCTTGAGGGACACCACAGTCTAACTGGAAGTTCTCTGAAAGTTTCTGGTCGAAAGAAACGGGTTGAGATCTATTAGGGAGATAAGACGCAAAACAACGTAAAGCAGAGCCCCTAACGCCAAAGCTCGTACTGAGACGGTTGAGTAAGACGTCATGGTCGACGGTGTCAAATGCTACACTTTGGTCCAATAGCACAACCAAAGTCACGCGTTGAGAATCCATAAAAGCTAAAAACCCTCCGTTAAATCGCCCCTCCAAATATAGCCCCCCGGGGGTTTGTACTTGGACAATTGCTCTCAAATACATGATAAAACAAAGCAAAAACGGTAAATTTACTCCCAACTATAAGGCTAGCCCAATCAATTTTGAAACGCAAATTTCCCTCCGTAGATAAGCCCCTCCGAATATAAGCCCCTCCAAAAATAAGCCCCTCAATAAGGGCCTTTGAAAAATATAAGCCCCGGGGCTTATTTTCGGAATTTTATGGTATGTCATTGTGTACTTTGAGAAGCGCTGTGTCGGTGCTGTTATATTTACGGTACACAGACTGTAATAATGGATATAAACCATACATTTCCATGAGCGCATATGTTTGCTCAAACACCGCACGTTCCGTCAACTTAGAAACATACTGTAAATTACTTTAGGAGGCAAGTTCGAAAAATCAGCAGACAAACCAGGCGACTTGAGAAGCGGACGAGCAAGCGCTTTCTTCCAGTCATCAGGAAAATGCCTGGTTGTTAGTGAAGAGTTAACCATGCGCGTGATAACGGGAAGAAGTACATCCATACAAGAAACAATTTATGTAAGCAACTGCCAAACAGTATATGGCCTATGCCCGGCTTTTTCAAGGACGGGTTTATTTTTTTGACACATTTTAGAGCACATTTTCGGGAAAATGGAAGCTCCACTCCGCCTGTAAGCGCATACTAAGTATATGAAAAAGCGAAAATATAACGTCCCGTTTAAAGGTTAGAAATACCATTTTCAGGTTGTACCCCACAGCTTCGGCTGATTGGTTTGTGGAACTTAAATGATATTCTAAATTCGCACCAATATCGCTCTAAAAATAAACTGGTTGGTGAAAACGCAGTGACATGAGTACATCGAAGATGTTCGCTATAAAATAAAATAAAAAAAAGAAATATGCAGCGTCAAAATGCAAAACAAAGAATACATGCGTAAGAGGTTCGACTGTAGTATGTTTTTTTGTTCAGTTTTTTGGTTGTCTCATCAGGGGTGTTCTTGTCTTTGCTCTTGGAGGTTTAATTTTGCTCCAGTGGCCCGGTTTTCCTCTTTCTCTAAAAACCCATGCATTTACTAAACTCCATTTCGATCAGGAACACGGTAGACTACGAACCAAGGCTACCACTGAATCATTATTTATTAAACCCTTCCAAGATATTGAATGTCATTCGGGTAGACTGAACTAGGCTCAATTACCAGCCGCTAGTCAGGAAAATGAGCCCGCATTCACCCGGACCCGGGAGACGGCGGAAATCGAGCCTAGTTCTGAACTGGATCAAAGATAAGATGATCTACCAATCAAATGAAGAGCTTAGACCCATTCGAAGCTTTATGTTTCCACACCAAGTAGCTTAGAGCTCCTGCTCCAAGGCAGTAGTTCAAGCTTTTTATGCTCGACTTACCCTAATGTGATATTTCTTTTATCTGGGCACTCTTCGAAAATAAAAAAAAAACTTGATTATAGTCAAGATGATATGAGTGCACGTTGGACTTTCCCCAGCATCTTCCGCGAATTTTGTGCAGGGACTGGTAACGAATCCGAGGCCGCGATATTTCACGGTCACGTGACGGATGTAAATTCAGAGGAACGGATTGCAAGTACGACACAACCATCAATTGTTTTGTTCTGAATTCTTCGCGTGTGATAGCTTCCTTGAATATAAGAGGCCCTTCTCGGGTGTTAGGATTATGAATTATAAGGAATTTCTAGAGAAGGGATACGAATTATTGGTCACCAAGTAAATAATGTTGAATTTTAAAATTACGGTGTAGTATTGCTGTACTCATTATCGGAGGGAGATCTTAGGGACATATTCAGTTTGTTTACGAAACTTGGAGACGGATTATAAAGACTTTCATTTATTTTCTATAGCTAAGGTTTCTGGAATAGAACAGTTATAATTTCAGTGGAAAACATGTCTAGTTTCTATCTTCAATGCTTTTAAATGCTTCTAAAACGTTTTCGATTTGGACTTTTGACAGTTATTCGAGACGCGTTTCTAATTATTCGCGATCACAGAAGTATCAAAATATCACACACACGTAAATCCTCTCAGTTTAATTAGTAGAGGCAAGTTTTATATTTTCAATAAACTGTCTTCCAAAACCTAATAACATTAACACTGAAATACTTAAACTGCTCTACCTGAAGGTCTCAATGAGCGCAAGTGTGTTGTTATGGCGTGCATTTGATTTGCACGAAAACAAATTATCATTGCACCCGTCATATGTTTGTATGATATGGTCTTTTTTCGGCTTCTTAAGCTTAAGTGTTCCTTAGACTGACTTTTTCACGTTCAATGAAATGATCCCGTAATCGGCTCATACAATGAGCTCTCTTAACGAAATCGAATACGATCCTCGGAACAAGATGTTTCGAAACTAATATTGCCCTGCTTTGAAAACAATGCAAATCGGATACTATTGTCATCTTTGAAATTTCATTTCACCAGTTTATTTTCCCTAAAACCACCTGTCTAACGAAACTTATGCATGCATGCAAAGTTCTTTGAAAAGGCTCTGATGCGTGGAAAATTGGAGGATTTCTGACATTAAGGTCCAAGGATGTAAAAGTCTTGTTCTGGCTTTTCGTTACCTCTGAGTACTTTAAAAATCATAAAGCGTTCCTAAAGGCTCGCATCTTTTGAATGCCTTCACCAGAAAATCAGCATCGGTTCATTGAGCGTCAAACGCATGATAACCCAGTGACACTGTAATTACACTTAAAACAGGGTAAAGCCACTGAAACGAATAAACTAAAGCAAACGCTGAAATTAAACTCTTCATAAAAACCAAATCCACCAGTATGAAGTTGCGAAGCCCAGTAAAACCATCGATGGAAGCTTCACAAGGCTCTAAAACTGACGCACAAAATTTAAGGTAATTAATTAACACTTGCAGGCTAGTTTTAAGTTGTGTATTTTGTAGAACGTTTTAAACGATTTCACGAACGTTTTTAAGATGTTTCCACTACTTGAGAACTTATTCATATTCTTATAAAATCTTTCAAGGCACTTTAAAGGTGCTATCTAATCTTTGGCGGAACAGTAGAGTGTTTAAACCTTCTTTTGACCTCGCGAGCCAAAGAGAGGACACGGGCTTTGATTGTTCAACGAAATAGTTTATTTTAGTCTACAAATTAATGTTTTCGATAATTTAAGTATCAGCTGTACCGCAAACGCCCTTACACTGTAACAGCACTATGAAATTATGCGAAAATTTTCTTTCCAATTTCGAAAAAATTGACACGGGTATCCAGTCATAAAACGTTGTTAAGGCATGCTGGCTTATTTTTGCTGGTTCCCAGACTTTCCTATAAATTCGAAGTATTACCCCCCGGCTGTTAATTAGAGGACCATATGCTGTCACAGGTCGGTTACAGAAACCGATTTTAAACTTTGAATTTTATTTGGGAGACAATAGAACAGAATTTAATTGCAGTTTTGAAACTTGAACAATGGATATCTTAATTGTGATTTTAGTGACTCTGTTAATTGAATCACTAAGAAATCGCCGGTGTCAAAAATGAAGATCAAAGGTAAATGTCATAATTGGAATTGCTTCCTTGACTTTTCGCTCTCAAAAGAAACCCTAGTGGAGCAGATCGCAAGTTTCCTGAAAACAATCAACTGGATTTCGCAGTATCATAATATCGGTATTACTCTTCAAGCTGTGTTTTGCTAACAGTAATTGATTTAGACATGTTTTTCCATGGTGGCGCAGAGCCCAACTAGAAAAACTTGTTCTATTGTCCTTCAGAAGACAAAAGCGAAGACGGATGGTGCTTCATGTAGCTATTGAATTTTTTTACGACCATTTTTCTGTTCCTATACATGAGAATATATCTAGCCGATTTTTTTTTAAAGAGAACCTGGCGAAAAAAAGAGAGGAATTTTTGCCCTTGAGATCGAAAATCACACTAGCGAACGAAAAGGAAAGGACAAAAAGAAAAAGCAAGGAGGAAGAAAGGAGAAGAAGAGAAAGAAAAGCAATGGTTGCACTCTTAGTCTTTATATTGGCTACTTTGGCTTGACAGAAGAGGTCTATTTGGCGGAACGTTTTCAAGAATCGGCTAGATTTAGACAAGTGGTCATTTCTTTACTAAAAAAGCTGACTAAATCTAAAGGAGGTTCTAGAAAAATCACGTCACGGTATTTCGGGTCAAACATTCCGTGAACACGCGAGAAACAAAGAAAGCATCTCAGGTTCGTAACTTTGTAAAATTTTTTGTGACTATTGTCATACGAGGTCATACGCCTTCTAGATTTCTTAACAAATACCTTTTGAGCCGTTTCAACAACTGACGAGTTTTGATAACTTCAATGATCATTGAACCGCGCAAGGCGTGAAATGTATGTTGACGTGAAAATGTGAACGATGACTGAATATTAGATCCGGCGCTCCATAAATAAATTCTCATGTCGTCCCTATAGCATGTATAAATAAAGATTTAAATGGGCTAAAAAGCACGGTGTTTAAGACAAACATTAAACACGGAATTCCTTATTGTTTTCGAAGTATATATTTCGGATCTGGTACAATCAATGGTGTTGTCACGGTAGTTGATTCAGGGAAGGCTCCGCCCAACGCCCCGTTTATATGAAGAAAAGTTGCCCCGGGGCAGAAGGATCACCCGCCTGCCTCAGGCTATGGGTAACAGTAAGACGCGGGGTTGGGGTCTATCCTTTTTTTTCAAAGAATGTTGTTTTAGGGTTAGGGTTGACACTAACCCTAAACCCTAACCTTAAAACAGCATTATTATATAAACACCAATGAAATACCAGGTGAGCTTTCGCGCGAAAACTTGATATCTTCACATGTGAAAATAACATGTTATCCTCACGTGTGAAAATATCACCGTTGCTATGGCTACATAATAGATCGCGCCTTTCGCACCAAAAAACTATTAAAGTGAAATGGTTTGGTAGTTCATTGGTGTTTATATAATAAATAGAACATTATATGGCCGCTTGGAGATACGAAATTTCTCTTCTCGTGTTGAAAAAATATTTCCAACAAAAAACAAAACAACAAAAAAAAAACAGATAGACGTCGATCCCGACCCCAGCCCTGACCCCTCGTTTTAGTGACACCCGGCAGCTACCCTGGGCGAGCCAACTTTTCATACATATACTTACAAAACATGGCGAATCGATTACATGAGAAACAAACAGATGAGGACTAAAATCCATTAAGAAATAGTTTCCTTAACTTTATATTTAAATAAACCGAATAAATATAATCATCATCATCAGAAATGATGTGTAACAAGTGAATGGTTCAAAAAACGGGCGTAGTTCTGTGGTATTGCCAGAACCTTAGGATTTCATCGCATTTTTTTACGATTGCTAACACAAATTTATGCAAGATTTGCTACCTTCCACCTAAGGAAGATATGAGAATTTTGTCGATAATTGTAGGATTTTAAAGCGAGCTCTCCCCGAGTTAAAACGATTATCAAAGGGGCTATAGATATAACTCTTTAGCATTCACCAAATCAGTGGATAGATATTTTTGCGCCTTCTGATTGGCTTCCGTAACTCGGAATATCCTTGGATATTCACTGTTTTGGGACGGGATTCAAAATGGCTCCTCGTTTCGCGACAGTTTCGAAAGATGAAATGTTAGCGGTAAACGGAAGCAGCTGCACCAACAAATACCAAGAAAGAGACAAACTTTGGCTTGTTGGTATGTTTACTAGTCGGTAAAAAAAATTTTCTGACTGAATTTGCAGCAAAATCATAAAAAATGATCCCCGAAACACTGTCAAATTGAAACGTAAACAAACTCTAAGTGACGTCTTTTATTTACAAAAAGTTCTTTTTGAAATTTATCCAACTGATTTGGTAAATACTAAAACAACTACCCCCCTCGTGGTCGGTTGATAGCGCTAGATATATACCTCGACGCTTCGCGTCTCGATTCATGTTACCAACACTAATCACCTCCCCTTAATTCGGAAGATAGTTGTATAATATTTCTAACACTTCCCCTTGCCCGCCTCCAGCGCACCACAGAACACTAAAGACTACAAGAGAACGATTCGTCGTCAAGAAAGAGAAGGAAGTCCCAAATGCTACTACTGTGATACGGACGAAAATATTACGGTAGAACATTTCCTTCTCTCGTGTTCCAAGTACGAGGAGATTCGTTCAGAACTTCTTTGTCAACTGCGAGGTGAACTAGAGGCTATCGGTGAACGTGGATTCCAGGTATGAGTAAAACACAGTCGTTATTCTCCTCGTGACCACTCTTGTGAGTGACAAGCGTGCGCGGAGAGTAAAGTGTTTTGTTAAGGCAACGCATAATTCACCCACTTCAACTTTTGGGGAAATCCTCCATTTTTATTGAGAACGTTCTATCTGAACCTGACGTTCTCGCCTCTCGAGTCTTCGCCCATCTCGTGTTAGGCGTGTCACTTCACAAACCTTGACGAAAAATGAAAGACATATGAGAAAAATTAGGCCGTGAAAAAGGAGGATTTCTTTTGCGACCCACTTGGCGAAACGCTGTAGATGCAATGGTCGCTCGTGCTCAGAGCTGACCCTCCGCACTTTGGATAGTCTACAGGAAACTTTTTGTCAACAACGAGTATATTTATTTGTATAATCATAAAAGTATAATGCATTGCAAAACCATGAACCTTAACAAGAAATAAAAATCACATATTAATTATAAAGATATTGCCCATCATGGTATGTACCCTTTAAGTTCAGTATTCAAAACTTGGTTTTCGTGTGTGGAATTTGTTAAGCCGTGTAAGTATTAACATACCAACGTTCTTTCATGTCCATTTTGGGCTCAACATAATATCTGTGAAATTATAATTGCAGGTTTGGCAGAGGTTTTCGGCTAGCAGTCCATCTTGTCAATCACAGATTATATTGGGAGCCCAAAGTTTTGGCGCCTTAGAAGACGAGGCAATTAGTCACTTTCGCGCACAATATGCCGCCAGGGCCTGGAGCGAGCGAATTGTGATCTAAAGACTTCTCAATGATCATCTAACCTCGTTGTCAGTTCTCTTACCCGGGTGGAGACAAGTCTGCATGCGTTTAAGGGTGACTTTAAAAAAGAAAATAAGCTGATTCTAAACGTAGGGAAATTGAATGAAAAGATAGTAATGTTATCATCGTGATTGGTAAAAGCACATCCCCATGGTTGTTTTGTCATCTATATTTCACATATAGAGTTCAGCGTACCTAATGCTAGTTCTATACGATAACGACACACTAGACCTTGAATCAGGAACAATTTTTTTTAATTTCAAAGGAACAAATTACGCAAGGGAATAGAAATAATTTTGTGAAAATACATATATTTTCTAAACAAATTATAATAAAACAATCTCACATATATGGTAACTTGTTCTTTATCTTGTTAGTTTTCCTTAATTTTAATCCTTTGGCAAGAAGCGTCGCTGGAAACAAAATTCAGTCTAAATGAAGCGCTTTACTTCAGAGATTGAGAATCAAAAATGGTGGGAATCTTGTGTGGGATCAATTTTGATGTTATTATACCTGAGTACCTCAACCCGATAATCTCCCGGGTGGGACTCACATACAAAAGTGACTGGGATGATCGTCGGAAAATTCAAATGAAACCCCTGAGGGAGATCAGTGTGGGTGTAGTTCAAGCTTAAACTGACCGCTAAGACAGATTTCTGTGCGGTCAGTGGCAGGGCATTATTGTAAATTTCTTTATGCACAGTACTAAACGATACCTGAATGGGCAATTACAGTGACTTTCCATCCCAAACACTCTAAGTGAGACCACAATCTGCAATTTACACCCGAAGCGAGACGACGAGCACCCCCGTCACTTTTATATGAGGGTTTCCCCCAGTGATAATCTGAGACCACGCTCTCTTGAGTCAGGGATAGGAGGAAGAAAAGCGAAAAAGTACTTAAATAACAAGAACTATCAACTTACGAGAGTCCTGCCGATGAAGCGGTAAACTTCACAAATTATCATGATTCATCAAACATATCAAGATGAAATTGTTGTTACATGTTTCATCTCATTTTGAATACAAAGAGCTATCTAAAAAATCGAGCGAAAAACACTTGTCAAGAGTTCACGTGGAGATCCTCTCCAATAGGCCCCTCGCCTTTCGTCGTTACTGGGCATGCAGCCTTTCCGTTAACACGTAAGGCCGCTTTATTATTTTTGTCTTATTTCATCACTATGTATTTAGTTTGGCGAATTCGGAACTCAATGCCCTCATCACATCCTGGTGAGAGAAGGCTTCATTGCCTTTCTTGATGCGCGCGAAGTTCTCCTTTACGAACAGAGCGAAGCGGCTCGGTGTGCGAGTCTGAGGTGTGCCGTCCTTCTTTAACTGAGGAACGAGTTCTAAGCGGCTGGAAAAAAGAGAAAACGAACGAAAACAGTAAGCGGAATAACGCGAAATGGCAAAAGAAAAGACTTTCAAGGGGTCTCAGAAAGTGTATACGAATACGAGAAGGGCCATTATATAATTGCTTCACGAATATCTTTTCCCGATTTTCATGCTTCGAAAGGCTTCCTCAACCAATAGTAGTGGGAGACCTGTATGCTCATGTATAAAAGTCATTTTTCAACGGCAAAAGCGTCATTTGGTTACGAAGACCGTGGTTCCACTGGGTCTTCCATTTAGGTAAGGTTAAATTCAATTTTTCCGTTTAAGTTCGTTCTAACAATATGAATCGGTAGTTCTCGTTGTGTAAATTTATCCTGAAAAGTACTGAGATTCTCCCCTTATTTTTTTCAGTTACGTTGACATATCGGGTTAGATTTAATATATAAATGGATGGATAAATTAGAAGATCTTGTAGCAGACTAAAGCAAATTTTTGAATTGAAATCTCATGATGTCTTTATGGAAGTGACTAAAATAAGCATGGACGTACCCGTGACAATACGCGCATCTGCTTTTCTCTAAGTTCACGGATTTGGAGTGTCGACCAAACCTGATCAACAAAAACAAGAGATGATGGTTTAGTTCTCGCTACATCTTGATGCTATAAAATACCTTTCAGCAAGGGATCTCGGCAAGAATATCTGCCAAAAGGAGCGTTTCCGTTTGCGTAGAAGCATTTGGAATATCGTTAATATATAGAACAAAGAAAAGAGGAGCCCAAGATAGAACCTTGCGGAACATCACATTTGATTTGCTGAGTCGAGGAGCGAGTTTCTTTAAACCGGACAAAAGTAAAAGCAAACTACAGGATCAATCAGCGGAACAAAAACTAGACTCATGGATAATTTTCCCCCTCATATAGACAATGGAAGCCTGTAACTTGGAGTGTGCACTTCTTTAGTTACTGAGCCTATTTCACGGCGTTCACAAAGAGCATCTTGTGAGTGCTTTTTCGCGCAAAAATAAAATGTACTAGCACTAGTTTGTACCAAAAATTGTTCCTTAGCCTATGGAAGTTATTTAGTGCTCTAAAACCAAGCGGGTCTAAAATGAACAGGTTTATTAATACACCATGGCACAAAATGAACGATTGTTTGACCCTATAAATATGTAAATGCAGTAACTGTCCATGAATCCCTAAACTGCAGGCAATTCCACAATAGGTACCAACAATGTGAGCAGTTATTGACAGGGCGTGACCAAGAAAACAACGCAAAACAAAATAAATGAGCTTAACAATGCAAAATAAAACTGTTAACAGGGAGCTACTTTGCAAGACAATCTTCTCTGTAAGTGCTTTTACAAGGAACAGTTTTCAAGGTTCCTACCAGATTGGGTCGGTGTTGTATATAACTGCATTATGGAACTGTTTTGAGGGGACGAAGTTTGACCCAGTACCCTGCGCAACCTAATAATGGGCGATAAAATAAGCAATCATAAAGTCCTGGACACACCCAGTCCGGCACGTAATGCACCACTCACTGTGAATTTCCCCCCAACCCCCCCCCCCCCCCCTTCCTCCAACCCAGCAAAGGCGGGGACTTGGACAAATAGGTTAGAGAAAGTGAGTGAATGTTCCTACTCCAGGGAAATATTTCCGTGCTTATGTCTTCGCTTGTTCACGCCTACCGGGGAAATGGGGAACAGCAGGGAGAGACAGGTTACACATCTTCACCGGCATGAAACTTTTGAAAACCTTTTACATAACGCCAACGCTCTAAAAAGAAGACTTCTTTCAGGAATTTAACCTTCAAATGACCAATTATGGGAAGAATTGGACAAGTTGAATACTTACGTATTTGAGCATTTGGTACATCTATAAGTGTACTTGGTATTAATTGTGTAGCTATGACAACGAGATATAGGCGGCAGGTCTTGATGAACAAAATTAGCTCTTGCTGTCCTACAAATGTAACGAAAGGAAATTGAAAGGCTTTATTTAAGGCATTATTAATTACATCTAAGATAAAGGAGAGGGAGAACTGAGGTCAAAGGTCATCAGTCTGTATCCGGCCGGTCAACGGATTATGTCCGGACCAGAATGGCGTCTTGAATGGCCAAAAGCTCCACTTGCCGGTCACGTTGACCTGTCACGCAGACTCTTATTCTTGAACAAACAGCCAGGTCCTCAACTGTTAATCTTAGATTTTCTCTCTTTGTAAAAGTACAATCACGTTCACTAATTGAAAGTTACGCAAGGATTAGTTGGGGACTTTTTCCATTTTTTCGTCCGGTCAGAAAAGGAGACTTGACCGAGTAAAAGTTTCTTTGTCCGGTCAACAGTGCTTTTTCACACACACTTACACAAAAAGTTAATATTAAAACCGACATTAGAAACTCACCATTTTTTCCAGACAGGACCGTGACCAGCTTTCACGCCACTGATAATCCAAGAAGCCGCGTGACACATCTCATGTATCAGCGTGTCACGCAAACGATCTGAAAGAAATGGAAACCAAAAAAGGAAGTCTCATAGATCAATCAATTCCAAGCCTGATCATCTCCCGCTCCCCGGACATTTGTCGATTTTTATGGGCTGCAGTAGCGTGACACAGTTAACAACAATTATTACGGCACAACTAATTTCATTCGTGGCCTTTGAACATTGTGACATCGCTTTGTCCAACAGAAAATGAGAAACTATCGGTTAAATATTTACCTGGATATTAAAGACCTTACGATCTGACAACGGCGACGCACAATGAAACGTCGCTGAAAAATAGACTGCGCGTCCTTTGAAAAGTTTTTGCTCTTATACCAAGTCACCCAATTACTTGAAAGTAGGGAAGTGTGGTTGCAACTGGAGATGGGGGACTTTGTCCGAGTTCAGGGGGAGATGGTAAAATTTATCGCCCTGCCGTTCCTGTGTTTAAGTCAACTCAAAATTAGACTGTTCACAGTCCTCTATTTTTTCCGTAAGATCATCGAGATCGAGAGCTTTGCGTTGCGGGCTGCCATCTTGCATGAGTGACAAAACTACTTAGGGGGCGGGGGCGGTTTGGGAGGAAGCGAGAAAAATTTTCTCGCCCCCCCCCCCCCCCCCCCTGGAGCTATAATCCCCGACGCCCGCCAAAACGGTAGACGCGGTATATCTAAACGATCTCACGAAAAAATAGGGGACTGTGAACAGTCTAACTCAAAATTTGGTCATTTCACGTCGTAGTTGTGCAGGGACGGCAAAGAAATGTACAAAGAAGCGCGATGCACGTGCAGAGTTGTTGTTTTGCTCATAAAACCAATTGCGTTTTAGACGTTCCGGTTACCGTCGCCGTCGTAGTTTCGTTGGGTCCCTCGGGATTAACGACTGACGATTCCTTTTATCTTGAATCGTAACACACACACCCACCCTCCCCCCTAAACAATATCTTAAAACTGATTGAGACCTGAAAATACAAATGCTTCAGGTGTCAGTTTCTTACAAAACTGAAATGTTGAGTCGACAGGGCACGGAAGTGGCATTTCTAGTGCACCGTAGATGGCTGAAACCAACGTACCTGCCGAGTCAATAACTTTGTCTGCCAGCTCAATCCTAGACATGCGAAGACCATTCTTCCTGAAGAAATAAAACAGACTTAAGAAAATACTTGGACATTTTTGGCTGAGCAGAACCTCCAAATAAACAAAAAAGGGACAAAATAGATGGAGAGGAGAAGGAAAGTAGTGTGTGACTAATACGTCGGCATCGTACGCTTCGAGAGAATAAGGACTGGAAACTCTTTCTTGCACGTTGATAATTTAGTACTCAAAATAATGTTGTTGTTTTTAAGAATTCACGGTCACGTTCTTTAATTTATAAAAAAACCCCACTAGTTTAAAACATTCTGCGTATGGCTTGAAAAAAAAAAAAACATGGTTTGCACCTGCCGTTTAACTAAGAAAACAACAGCTCTTAGCGTTCCATAGCGTTGTTAAGAATGGTTCATATAGACTCTAAAAGTTTACCTGCTGTAGTAGCAGAACCCAGCAGTGCTACGCATTTTCTTATTCCATGTGATCTGAAAATCTGATGGCAGCTGTAGAAAAGTGAAAAAAAGAACTTTTAGGACAATCGTCAAAAATGTTGGAAAGGCTACTTCTTTTTACCGTTTTTTTGCCCTTCTTTAAATTGCCCCCCTCCCCCTGGCGTAATATTGAAAAAAAAATTAAGTGTTTGTGGCGGACGGGGAGTATTTAGCCAAAGGGAACATCATCTGAATTGGAGGTGGGGTGGGGTAGGGGGGGGGGGGGGTACTAATTTTCAGAGATGATCCAAAAAAATATCTCTATCGTCACGGAGAGCAACTTTCAAAGATCTTGCACTCAAAACCACCTTTATACCTTTAATTGATTCGTTTCGTGAAATCGCCAAAGCTTTTTTTTGTCGGACAAGTGATTCTTGTGCAAAACTTGAAATAAAGTAACCAGTTTCCAATAACAAGCAATAAGCTACTGCTAGGGAGGGCAAATAAATATATACATGTGCAGTTGAAGATATCAATGATTACATCGCTTCCCGTACATAGTTAAATTAGTAAGTAATACCTGATTATCAAACACCGTAGTGTTGTACATCTCAAACAGATTTTTAGCAAGTCGCTCTCTGTTCGTCTTAAAATTCTTCTCGCTGGAGTAAGGTATGAGTAGATCTTCCAAAACACTTTTAGGACGAGAACGATTGGTTGACGAAAATCCTGTGATTTACAAAGTATTAAAGGCAAGAAATCAAACTAAAGAACAGAATTTGAAGCAAACGACAACAAAAAAAGTGAGCTGTTTCTACCAGTATTGGCCTTTTTAGGTTTAGTGGATTTTGGCGTTTTCCAAGAGAAATTAGTGGAGGGTGTCTTGAAGGGAGTGTAACTTGTGACTGCAAAACAAGAACACAAAAAACACAGTTTGCCTCACATGCTGATAAAGATCGAATAACGTAACCAACAAAAAAGCTTTATAATCAAGAATTTCCTACTAAAGAAACTAGGTCGACACTATGGCTCTAGGAATTTCAAATTTCAAATTTTGGTGAAAGTCGTAAGTAAAAACAAAATAACGCAAAATCTTCATGAAAAATAACTGGCGCAAATCTAGAAATTGAAATGTATAGAGACTCTCCTGAAATGCGCTAAGATGAAAGACTGGACTTGCTTGTTGGAGTGTTATCCCCATAAAAAATATCCTTTAAAACTAGTAGTTAGAACATTTTTTTTTCATGTTCAACCAAAAAAAGTACAACTATATATACAAGAACTTTGTTAACAAGTCAAGAACTAAATTCACTTTCGTTCCTAGCGGTTTTATTCTTTTCAAGAACGGGTAGCCTACCTGGCGCTGCAATTTCGATGCAATCATCATTTTCTTTATCTGAACCAAAATCAAATTCCTCTTGGTAACCGGGATCCTCAAAGACCTCTTCTTCTAGATCTTCATCATCGTCATCGACGATGAATTCCTCTAAACTATACAGGAAAGTGTAAAAAAAAAAAGATCACAATCAAGCTTAGCTAGCCACCACCCCCTGGGTACTCCTGGGAACCCTTGGTAGGGGTGTTGTGCAGCCGGTCCCCGGTTCTCCAAATCCGACCCTATTTCAGACCCAAAAATGTCAATTCCGACCTGGTTTCTAAAATCCATTTCCGTTTTCAGACATAGGCAGAAATAATGTCATCACTACTTAGATCAGTAGAGCGCCGACAAAAAGATGTCTTAAAATCCATTTCGACTTCGCACATTACTCTTTGTTTCTTATTCATTTGGAATTGAAACGACAAATACGTTCATACACTCTCGTAGTTCCCTCGAAAGCTAGACCAATTCCAGACCAAAATGGGGAAAGTCTATACCTGTTTTCAGATCAAAAATGGCGCAAAAACCTACCCTGTAGGGCGGCACACACCTATATGGCTTATATAAGGGAATAGCCCCCATCAGGTTTTTCCTAGGCAGAGGGAAAGAGAGGAAAAAAGATGGAAATTCAGGAGAAATAGGAAGGGGAGAATTGTGCTTTGAAATAAGTGTTGGGTGCCAATTGAGGTAATAAGGGGCGTGGCGTGAGATTTTGAAGGTGTACGCATGGAAAGAAAAGTTAGAGCTACGAAGGCACTCCAAACTAGGAGGTTCTGGGGACATTCTACCACAGAAAATTTTTATATTTAGGGTATCAGAAGAGCCATTTCCTGAGTTTTCCGTAGGACATTTTCAGTAAATAAAAAGTGTTGTCGGTAAGGTACAGTGCTCACGGAAAAGAGGGTAAGACAGTGACATTGTTGAGGAGGTTACAAGCAAAGGGCGAGACGTCTACCCTCCACAAAGACACGAATATCATGCGAAAAATTTATCAGTCATTCCGAGTTTATGATAAAAATTGCTTTCAGAAAAAATATCATATAATAATTATTGTATATATTTTTAAGATTTCAGCTGTGGTAATGGTACTAGGAAAGGAATCAATGATTGGAAAAAACAATCTAAGAAAAATTAAAGAATTTTCTGATTAAGATAAATCAGCTGAACTGGAATTTATGTCATCTTTCGTCTTGTTTAAGAAGTTCAGCTATCTTGTCCATCAACCACCCCTTTAGCCTTTTTTTTATAAATTAAAGGTAAAAAAAAAAAATACCTTTTTGAATCTGTTCTTTTCTCCTCCTCAGAAAAACTGGGTCTTTTAGGTGTTTTCATTTTCTGCAAAACTAAATACAAGGGATTAGAAATTTCGAGGAAGAACTCTTTATCTTATGGTTTCTTTTATGGAGAAATCAGAAAGACTTTGAGGCTAGATCTGAAACAGTTACTGTTGACAAATTGATTTCTGACTCAGTGCTGTAAAAACCTAGACTACGAGTAGTCCCCCATTTTTCCTCTGGGATAGTAGAGCGAGCGAAACGCGAGCGCACATGAAAATCACCCCACGAGAGAAAAGGCGATACGCGGTGGGGAGAGAGAAAAATGAGGGACTACAGACAAAGCCCAAGCTTTTGACCCTCATTTTTCTATCTCCCCGCCGCATGTCGCCTTTTCTCGTGTGGGGTGATTTTCACGCACGCTCATGTTTTACTTGCTCTACTATCCCTGAGGAAAAAAGGGGGACTACTCGTAGTCTAGTAAAAACTCGCGACTATTAAAAAGAACCTCCATTTTCCCAAGTTAGCCTAAACAGTCCTGTTCTTACACAAAAGGTAATTAGCACAAATTTAGGCTATTTAGATTATTAAATAGGATCTTTTTTTCTGAAGAAAAAAAATAAATTGTAGCTAAAAATATTTAGTGGTTTTCAGCTCATTTCTTAAGTAAAAACTGCATACCATTACATTGCAGTTGGAGAGAGGTCTCCAAAATCAAAAAGGATCCTCAATGTTGACTTATCTTACTTGCCCATTGTACAGTCAGAATTTTTTTAGAGACAGAAAATAAGAACTTGTTTCAAATTTTAGGCTTAATAGGGTCTTGTATAAAGGGGGCTTAACTGGCAAATTTTAGCCTAATAAACAGGTTCTTAGTCACAGGTTTTTACTACCCCAAATCAGGACATGTATACATACCCAGCAACAAAGGTGTATCATGAGAGCCACCTAAAACCTGAGAGCGAAGGGTGAAATCTGAAACTGACTATGCAGTTGGAAATAAAATTAAACAAGTGAAATTCACTTACACATCTCAAAATCATCACTTTCACTTTTCTCTGGGTTGTACTTCTTGAACAGTCTTTCACTTAAACTACAAAATTAATAAGAATTTTAAAAAAGTGAAGGAATAAATAATAATAAATTATTAAGTACTCCCTTGGAAGTAGGTTCTTAGATTCATAAGATACAATACAGGTACTTGCTATTAAAATAATTTGTCTTAAAGTGTAGTTGTAGCTTTGATCATATTTGACTGCAGCCGGATTAGCTCAGTTGGCAGAGCACTCGACTGCAGAGTGAGAGGTCGCAGGTTTAATCCCCAGGGCCGGCCCATCCTCAGGGTCTTACAAAACAACTGAAAAATAAAGGCATTGCCTTTAAAAAAAAATGGTCCTGTTTCCAGTGGGAGATGTAAACTACACTATAGTATCCCCTATTAGTACTTTTGTGTTAACTACATTCATTTGACACTTGTAGAATCACACACTGGGCTGCAAATAATTTTTTTTTCTCTTGAAACTTTAAGGAAATATGTCCTACTAAGACACCATTTTGGTCAGACAAAACTAAATTTTGGTCGGACATCACCGGAAAAAAATGGTTGAACTTTATATCGGGTAAAACAGAGGAGATACTATGCTAATGTAAAAGAAAACTTCATTACCAAAGTCAATGTTGTTTCATGACTTTGAGATCGTCCTAACACAAGGTAAGATATACTCAAGGTAGATTTTATTCTTCCTCGCTGTAAAATGATTTATGATAAAAAATTCTCCGGGCATAATGTCCAAACACAGGTGGGATTTTGTTGGGCACTAGCAAATTTTGGTCGGCCAATGACCAACTGTTATTTGCAGCACTGACACACATTTTTGTATAGAATCACAAAAAAAAAAAAATACAAGAAGCAGCAAAACCTTAGCCTCCATGCACATATTTTCAAAATAGAAAATGCCTATGAAGGCTACAATTTCGAATAGTTTGACAATTATGGGTTCTCAGTTTTTACCAAATTTACAGGACAAAGGAAATGGTAGAGGAGAGTTTACTAACCTGAGAGGTAAATTAGGGCTATCAGAAAAACTGTTATCATCATTATTGCCGCCATCAGTCATGCTGTGGAAAAAAATATGTTGACAAATTGAGAAAATATGATTTAAAACAATTTATTTTTTGTGCCCTGAATTATTATTATTTTTTTCTAAACAGGAAGAACAACAGGAGCTTAAAATAACTCAGGTTGCTGAATTGGATTCAATATTAAAATAATGGCATTTTGATGAAAACACCCTAACTAACATTGCTGGAAAGAATGATATTGCTAAAAGAATTTTTTCTCTTACCTAGATACTGGCCTTGAAAATAGTTCTGCTGTTGATGAGTCACTGCAATCATCTATGTTAATGGACTTGACCGATGAGGAGGTCTCAATGTCTTTTTCATCTTTCTCATCCCTTTGCTTAATACCTACCTGTATTCCTTCATAGTTACTGTTGTTACCGCCTCCATAATCACAAGCTATATTATCACTGCTGTGATCTTCACTGTAACTGTGGACTGCCAGTTCTTTAAATGGGGATTCATTATGGAATACTGTTTCAGCTGTGGTTTCTTTATTAAGATGTTCTGCATTGCCTGCTTCATAATCGTGCACCGTGAAGCTACGTCCATCTGTATTGTGCACTGTTTCAAACTCCACTGCTGGATTACAATCATCTGTTTCTCCCCTGTTATCAGCAAAATGTTGGATGCCACACTCACCAAAAGAAAGGTATCCTTGATTTAATTCACATGACTTTGCCATAGAGTCAGACTCATCAACATCATCATTAGCAAAATTATCTCCACTTTCATTGCTGCCATCGATAAATCCACCATCATCACTACCACTTCCAGCACTGTTATCAGTATTGACACTGTCATCATCATCATTATCATCACCATCATTTTCAGTATCACCACTTTCATCCGTATTGTTGACATTGTCAGTGACTTCATTAATGTTAACAACATCATTGCCCCCATTATTGGCAAAACTACCACTACCATCACTGCTACGGCTATCAACACTATCACTGCTGGCATCAATATTAAGCTCACTACCTTCATTACTATCCTCCACATCAGCACCATCATCGTCATCAGGAATGACCACAACATCACTGCTAGAAGAGTGCCTGCTTTCTTCATCAACGTCTTTTTCTTCTTTGTGGTCAGCTAAGTCCATTTCTGTTTTAATATTTTTATCAGGAAATCCTTTAATCTGTTTGATTTCTCTACGAAGCTAAGAAAAGACAAAACAATGATATAAAAATAATGCAGGCTTTGCCACAGGCAAGAATTTCCCAAATTTCAAATTTTCAAGAAGCTTTATATTTTAGCGTTGACGTTTGTTACATACCGCCTCAATTTTCTTTGCCAGAGACACATCAAACCAGCCAAACTTTCTTCCCATCATGAGAAACTTTTCCCTGACCGGATCGCCGTCAAAAGAATCCATTATTTCAAGAAAGCAACTTTGCTACATTCGAACAAAATGAAATCGATCAAACAACGAACCAAATTTCCGCGCTGAACGAGCCAGAAAGGCGAGGCTACTCAATGTGCCGATCTGATTGGCTTGTTTATATGGGCTTTCACCAATCAAAATCCCATGAGTAGCCAGGCTGTTTTTACTCCTGGAGATGTCTGGTACTACTGTAAAAGGTAAAAGTTATGGCGGAACTTGCGGCGAGTCATGTTTATGTCCCCTTTTCTCGTGGCATTCTATTTCTGAGTGGTAATCGTTTAGCTACCTTAGGCTGCAAAAAATGGACTTCGACACGTACAGTGCTACTTCTTCGTCATGTCTGTCAATCAGCGATTGTAAATGATACTTCTCTGTTCGAACAAAAAGAAGCAAAGGACAAGCATAATGCACTCAACTCTTTCTCAAATTTTCCAAGATCACGATGTGCATTTGCTACAAATACAGGCATCAGGAGAAAGGATAATAACTCAACGAGTTTAAAACTGTATTCTGGATTTCACCGGGGAGGTGTCAACAAACCAAAACGGGAGTATCTCAATTCTCGACGGCATTTTAACACGGCATCAATGGTGGAAGCTTGCCCTCCGGCGGTGCAGCCATATTTGCGCTTGATTCGTTTTGATAAACCAATAGGAACATGGTTGTTGTATTTACCATGCACATGGAGCATAGGGCTTGCGACTTCTCCAGGCTCCTTACCAGATCTCCAGTTGTTAGCTCTGTTTGGACTAGGGGCCCTAGTGATGAGAGGGGCGGGGTGCACTATTAATGACATGTGGGATGTAGACTTTGACAAGAAGGTAAATAACATTACTGTATGGGGATAGTGACATGACTAGTAAAGGGATTCTACTTTGGAACTACTGACACATCTGTTGATTTCAGTTGTTCCTAAATTATCCTCATTTAACACAGCTGCAGAGTAACTGAGGGCTTTTGATAGCATGAGAAAACAGCCGACATTTCACGATGCTACCACTGGTTTTCCCCGGAAAATGATGTCTGAGAAACGAGTGCAGAAATTCCATACTGATGACATGTGATCTGAGTAGTAATAATGTTATAATGTGTCATCAGTAAAGAATTTCTGCACTCATTATGATGTCATTTTGGGGGGAAACTATTGCTGGCATCACAGAATGTTAGCTGTTTTCTCAGGCTAAGCTTTCAACAGCTTCGTTGTAAACCTAACAGAAGCTGGTATATGGCTAAAGATAGTTAATTTGCCTTTTTACTATTTGTGTGTTTGTTTCTTTATTCCCAGGTTACTCGTACCATTTCTAGACCCTTAGCAGCCGGTTCTATTACTTTTTTCCAATCTTTGGTATTCCTTGGAGCACAGTTGTCAATTGGGTTAGGAATATTACTCTCTCTTAACACTTACAGGTATCTGAAAATATTATGACTTTCATCAATCAACCATGACAACCACTCTGGTATTATTAACAAATTTTGATTTGATAAGGTAGATTGGCCACTGTATTGATGGATTGAGAAGCTGATAATTTGAGGACTATTTGTTTATCAGAGCTAATTATTGATGACCTTCAGAATGAACAGATTCACTTTAGAAAAGGCCAGGGCTTAAATTTAAGGCCAGCTTCTCAATCCCCCTAAAACAGTGGCCGATCGACCTTATCAACTATGACTGTGAAAGGTTTGAACCCAGGAGTCATTTCAAAAGGTTGAGTTTGATCGTTCGGGTGAATGTACTCCTGAATAGGACTGTTGTTGTTGACAGTGACTGACGTTTCGACAACCTGTGCGGTAGTCATCTTCAGAGTCAAAGTGAGTTGTATCACGTCAGTTGATGGTATTATACTCTGGTTATAAAACCAAAATGTTTATATTTCACTTGTTAACCAATGCATCTCTACAGTTTCTTTAGAAATTACCCCTTCACCCCAACCCATTTTGTTACAGTGGTACTCAGGGTTTTCATTAAGAATTACAGTAGCAGGAGAGTAGGTTAAAGTAACAGGAGAATGTTGCGAAAGAGCGAAGCTCTTTCGAGGAGCGAGCAACGCTCGCTCCACCCTAGGGGGGTCTGGGGGCATGCTCCCCCAGGAAATTTTGGATTTTTTAACCCTCTGAGATGCCATTTCCTGTTATCTGACAGCAAATTTCATTTCTTTCTAGCTGGCAAACAAAAAGCAATGTATACCTTAAAATGGTGCCAAACGGATGTTTTGTTCTTTGAATTTTACAAGCAAGTAAAGTTAAATCAAGAGCTCTAACCCTTTTACTCCAAGAGTCTTGTCAAATGAGTCAATTGGCCCTATTATCTATCTTACTAAATACCAAATAATAAACCAAAGTGTGAACATTGCAAATGAAAGCTGAAATTCAATATTTTCCTTGGATGCTATCAGTAGTAAAAGGGTTAACTCTATTCATCAACTCCACTGTCTCCACTGTCATCACTCTCAAGGCTTTTAGCAAAAGCTTCCAGAGAATCTAGCTCTTCCTCAACCATGTCATCAAGGCAAAGAACATGAAGTGCTTCTTTATACTCCTCTCGGATGTTCTGCAACTTGGTGGTCGATGTTGCATCTGTCTGTGTCCCCATATCTTGTACGACGGTGCTGGGAGTGGCAGCTTCTGTTTCACTGTTGGGTTCTCGCTGCGTGCTTGGTTTGTGGTATGGGAGCTTTCTCCTCTTCTTTGCAGTTTTCCACATGTCCACAGCTTCGCTGACCAGGGAATCACAGGCTTCTGTATGTGGGACAGGGCCATTGATGGTGATATGAAGGAGAGATGCAAGTAAGTCGTTCTTGATCTGACTTCTTATCCTGCTCTTGATCAATTTCAACTGACTAGCGCCCCTTTCGGGCCAAGCATTGGAAACTGGGATTGCAAGTGCTGCCTCCGCTACCTGAACAGATCTTGGATAGAACTGCCCAAATGTTGACTTCATGGCCATGACTCTTTTAAGTGACCACTCGGTAGGTGTGCCTTTCTTGCCTTCCACTGTGTCTTTTGGGATGTGTTCTTTCCATGAAAGCAGATCGTACTTCAGCTTCTTCCACTCTGTTTTAAATTCGTCTGCCTTGCTGTCATCACCATCAAAGAAATGGTCAGCTAGAACCTTAACTTCTGCATCTCCGTGGCTATGGAATGCAGGACTTTGCCTGTTTGGTATCAGCATGGGATCAAATGCTGAAAATGCACTGAGCACCGGCAGAGATGACTTAAACCTCTTGTCAATGTTCTTCACAAGGGCTTTGATGTATTTCTGGAGAAGTCCCTGTAGTTCTTTAACATTGCTTTCAGTGCACACAAGCTCCAGGGTCTCAAGACGACCACCACTAGAAAGATCTTGCTTAAGTTGCTTGATGGCTTCTTCTCTGCTCTTGACCTCATTTAGCTTGTCTTTGCTGTGGTCGATGGAGGGCTTTATTGAGGCGTAATTGATAGCGCCTTTCTGAAAGGATTTGCTGAGGGTCGCCAATATAGGAAGAATCCACTTCAAAATGTATACTACACCAATGAATTTCACTTTGTTGATCTTTTTCAATAAGCCATACGCTGCAGGTTGATTTGGGTCCTGTTTCAACTGCTTGAGGGTTTGAACTACAGCAACAAGATCAGTGTACAAGGACTGGACTGCGCTATTGAATGATAGCCATCTGGTATCGCAGGCCTTTTTTAATTTCTTTGTTACCATCTTTCTTGACTCATTACTCAGTTTAAGATTTTTCATTTGCTGTTGGACCTTCAGGTAGCAAGCAAGTCGCTTTGGCGAGTTTTCAGAGAGTTTCCATAGTTGAGTTACCACAGTTTCAACCTCTTTGATGAACTTCAAATTTGCGTCATCTTTGGCATCAGTGCATGCCAAGGCTAAATTGTGACATATGCAGTGTACTGAAACCAAACGGTGGTTGACCTCTTTCAGTTTAGCAGCTAGCCCATTCTTTCTTCCCACCATAACTGAAGCCCCATCTGTAGCCAACCCAATAAGTTTTTTAGTAGAGAGAGCACATGCTTGCAAATTGGACGTGATTGTTTCAAACATGGCTGTGGCATTTGCAGAGTCATTTTTCTCTAAAAGATTGTCCACCGAAAGAAACTCAACAGTGACTTCACTGCTGTCTTCATCGTAAAACTGGATAAATGTAATCATCTGCTCCATGACTGATATATCTGACACGTCATCCACGAGAAGTCCAAAACATCCTGCCGTTTTTGCTCTCTTCACAACTTTCTCTTTCAGTGCACAGCCCAGGGTACTAAACATTTCTCGCACTGATGCTGGTGATCGATGATCAAAGTACTTCAGATCACTTACTCCTAGCTTCTCAAGAAGGGTGAACAAGCCCGCTGCTTTTCTGTTTGCGATTCCCTCCTTAGCTAGCCAGTAAATTGAATAAAATACTTTGTAAAGAATGTCGTCGTTCACTTTCTGCCGCTCATCCAATTCTTTTTGGAAAACAGAAACTCGGTTCATCATCTCGCATGAAATTGCCGCTGAATGTTTCTGCGACTGTGCATGTTCGTTGATTGCTGTCGTTTTGTATCTTACAGAAGGCTTCTCGTTAAAAATGTCGGATTTGTTTTGTTGATTCGTACATTTGTATTTTTTGCAAATCAAGCAATACATACCCTCACCTTCAACAAACGCGAGCCATCTCAAACCTGTCTTTTCACAAAATACGTTTGCTTCGAAGAGCCACTCGTGTTGGAACTTGTCTTTCTTGCTTGACAGCCTTTGTTTTTCGTCTGTTCGAAGGCCAGAACAATTTCTTTCCCGGCAGCGGTGGTAGTGGTGCAATACTTTCTTTTGATCTTCCGTAAAAAGATCGTTGATTATACTCTCTACATCCTCAGAACTGACCGAAGATTTTTTTGAAGAAGCACACCTCGCTCCAATTGCCTCAGAAGAAGTTGACTTCAGACTCCGTTTAGGTGGCGGTTCGTCTTCATCTTTTTTGTTGTCGTTGTTGTTGTTGCTGTTTGAACTCGCATTTGAGCGCTTCCCACCACCACTGCTCGTTCTGGGCGTGAAAAAATTTGTAATTTTTGACATAGTGACCGGCAAATGGTGACCTCTGCTAAATTTTACTTTTTAGGACGGAAATATACCGTAATAATAAACACTGTTCTATAAATAGCACGAGACGTGAGAAAACTCTTCCCGCCTCTGTCGAAATTTGCATTTGCTTGGAAGTAATTTGATACTCATATTAAATATACGGTAATCATCGCCAGATTTTTTTGGCATAGCAAAATCGTTTTTTCACAAATGTAGTTCACTATTTGCGCTTAAATTTGGCCAAGTTTTCATTTCGTGACTTTGCCGATTTTATTTGTTCGCCGTGTACTGTTTTCAAGACTTTTCACTAGTAAATAAAAAGAACGGCTCTAGCAAACAGGAAACTCTCCACGCTAAAGCAAGCCGTCGACAATTTTTTCTATTTATTTTAGGTGTTCCAATAAGCTTTTTTGGCTGGCACACTGGCTGGTTATTTATATTCTTTCGTTATTTATTTAGGTATGACTTCAGTAGCTAAATTCACGTGGGCATGACGTTAAAATTACGCATTACTTTACAATGTCCGTGACATGCTCATTTCTACATATATTTTAACAATTTTCAACCACGTGCAAATGTCAACGAAAAATTATTTGTTCAACATGTTCTGTTTTTATCTTAACAAGGACACTATTTTCCCCGAATATATTTTCCTACTACATAACGGCTCCACGTCTGAGTAAAGATAGCTACAGTCCATCGAAATTTAGCCGGAGAAATCTGCGTAGTAGCCGGAGAATTCTCCGATCTCCGATGCCTAATGAACACCCTGGGTACTAGTCAGTTGTTAGAAAAATTATTTTAAGCGAAACATAAAATACAAAAATTGATGCCATTTGACAAACAAAAGATTTTTTTCTGATTATGCACAGCAGTTATACTCTATGGTGTGTTTATGTTTCCAATGAGTTAAGTTATGTGAGGATCCATTTGTAGAATTTCCAACATTTACAGGTTTTGAGATCCCCACAAAGGCTTAATAAGTGATCCTTTTTTTTAGGAGGCAGCGTGGTCGAGTGTTTAGAGCGCTGGATTTGCAATTCGGAGGCCCCGAGTTCAAGTCCCACCCTTACTGCCAGCTGGATTTGTTCACGGTAGTCCCGAGTTCAAATCCTTGATCGCGCTTGTAAATAGCCAGCTGGTTTGCCTCCGGCCAGTTGGGATTCTTAACCCTGTTAAGTTCAATTTGAATTATTTGTTTCAGGCATTTGCTCGGCCCCGCTAGCATTAGATCTATAAATACTGCTGAGGGTAAAATTAATGAAATTATTATTAAATTTATGTATTATTAAAAAGGAATGAATGCCCCTAATTTACTGTGTTTAGGAGCTTAATGATGATCATTTTTTCAGATCAAGCTGACCATTCCCATCTTCGTTTCTTCTTTTCTTTCCCTAGTTTAAGCTTGAGAATTATTTTCTTGGCCAAAAAATTTAACTTGGTTTTATGTTTTTGTGTGTTTCCTCAAACAGTATTGTGCTTGGTGCATCATCACTTGGTCTTGTCATAACTTATCCATATATGAAACGGATCACTTATTGGCCTCAAGCCTTCCTTGGTAAGCAATCAGGTCACATCCTTGCTAGCCTGCGAAAACATCCGTTTCTCCTCGCTCTTCGCCGATGGGGACGTTTCGCGCGGAGAAACGTCTGTGACTCAGCGACAGAAATTCCATATTGATGACGTGAAATCTGTCCAGAATCCGGTCAGAAGCGCTAATTGGTCGACGGAGTAATTACATTGTTTTAGCTATTGCTTATGAATGACAGACAAGAGACAAAAGGCCACCAAGGTCAAATGTAAATGCAAAAAATCTCTCACAAAACAGTCAATATTTGTGGAATATAGTCTTCTCTAGAAGAAGCATTTGAGTTTTGCGGGAGCTTGTTGGCAGATGAACACAACACTTTACCAAAATCGACCAAAGACACGTAAAATTGGACAAATTTGTATTTGGAACCATTTATTATGTAAACACTGGATTGCGTCATCAATATGGAATTTCTGCCGCTGAGTCGAAGACGTTCCTCCTCGCGAAACGTCCCCGGCGGCGAAGAGCGAGGAGAAATGGATGTTTTTGCAGGCTACATCCTTGCAACCAATAATAAATATTATAGTTGAACCTCTCCACAAGAGCCACCTTGGGGCAGAAGAAAGTGGCCATTATAGAGAGGTGTAAACAAGACTCAATGTATGAACTGTCCGCCAAAAAACTGGATGTTTTAGAGAGATGGCTGTTAGTGGAGGTTTGACTGTATTAACAGAATTTTGAACTTAATAATAATAATGATAATGATAATGATAATGACAGTGACAGTGACAGTGACAGTGACAGTGACAGTGACAGTGACAGTGACAGTGACAGTGACAATGACAATGACAATGACAATGATAATAATAATAATAATAATAATAATGATTTATTAACAGATCCACTGGGTGGCTCTTCCCTGTTAAATTACATTAATTACAATTGCAAAATAAATCAGATTAAGTTATTTGCAAATTATGCAGTAGAAGCAGGATTAACAGAATCCACTTACAGTAAAACTGACAAATCGCTCTGTACTCTGTTTCTTAAAAAATTCCTTGAAAGTGTTAAAAAGGTTCTGTAATCTTTACAGTTTCTAATAGTTTTTGATAGATTATTAAATAGCTTCGACGCATTATCTTGGAAAGTGCCGTTTTCGGTAGGGACCACTAATCTAATTATTGAATTGCTTGATCGCAATTCCTTGGGACAGTCCTGTTTTGTTATTTTAAGATAATCTGGCCAAGTCTCAGTGTTATGCAAAGCTTTCAAGCATGATTTCCGGAGGTTCACCCACACCAATCACAAGAATACCATTTATTATACCTGCTTATGCTAATATCCACTCTTTGTGTTTTTTTCTTACCTACTTAGTTTTTAGCCATTCCGTGAGTTTTCCGCATCCGCAGTGACAGCTGTTTAATTAAACGAGTTCCATTCTTCGCATTTTTTTCTTAGCTACAATGTAGCTGTCCCCTCTGTTTTCCACTTCTGCAGTTCATATAATTACAGCTGCCCATGTACTTGAATGTGCTTATTGTATTACTTGCCCCCTTAATTTGTGCCATGACTTCTTCTTTTTTCAACCACACCCCACAAGTGCATTATTTTTCTTGTAATAGGCCTGACATTTAACTGGGGCGCACTTCTTGGCTATTCTGCTGTCCAAGGAAGCTGTGATTGGTCAGTTTGCTTGCCACTGTATTTAGCAGGAATCAACTGGACGCTTATTTATGATACTATCTATGCTCATCAGGTTGGTTGGCAGAAAGATTATCTTTACACCAGTTTTTGCATTTTAATCTTGTACCTGTTGGTTGCTATAATTGGGAATAAATATTGTCTTTACATGTGGGCTAAGGCTGTTACAATACATCAAACTATCAATTAATCGCGATATTAATGCTGCAATAGCAATGAATCGATAGCAAAAATGAAACATCGATAACAATCGCGATAGTGTAGCAAACTATTGATAGTTTTGATAGTTTCTATACTTCTAACGTTTTGATGTCTTTGGAAAATAAAGGCACCTTTTTTACCCATCTTCGATTCTTAAGGTCACAATAATGGTAAAAAAGAAACTGCCAACAATCTTCCATCCTACCGCACCTAGAATGTTTAAGCGTCTTGATTCTTGAACCGCATAGTAACTGTATTGTATGACCACCACTTATTAGTTATTTCTTAACCCATTCGCTCCTGGAGATTTTGCCGAAAAACGCGTTTTGAAGCTAGTCGAGTGGTTTTCTGGTCACTGTCGTGCTATAAAGAGCTAAAACTTACCACAAACCGGTTTACAGGTCGTACACTTGGCGGCCTTCTAATCCAGATGCAAAATTCAGCTTGCGAAGTTCGGGCATGCGCAGAAAGCAAAATTTCGACATAGTTTTTGGGTTTAAAAGTGACACAGCAGTCTTGACTTTTACTTTTCGCTTTCTCTCCTCCCTTCTTTTTTCGCTTTTCTTGCCTCATTTTTTTTTTCTCTTGCTGGGCATTTAGTAGGCTTCATTTTGGTGGGAAGAGTTTTTAGGAAAGCTTTTAGGATCTTAGGATTAGGTGAAAGGAAAGGTAGGTGGGTAATGGAACAAGATTTTCATGGAGATTTTCAGGTCCTTGTCACGTGGTTTTTTGCTTCCTTTCTCCGGTGTCCTTGACTGAATTGTGCTCATTCTGGTATGGTTTGAAAGATCTCTTCACTCTGCACAAGTTAGCGAAGAAAGTTGTCCTTGACTGTTAAAACTGATGACGTCACAAAGGGTAGAAAGGACCTGGATCCGCACGGGCGGTTAAGGGCGGTTCAGGGGCGAATGGGTTAAAGTATAAGGCATTAATTAAAAACAGATATTCCTTCAAAAGCTATCACAATACTATTGCAATAGTACCTCCACCATCGCAATACTATCGCAATATCCCTGTGGCCTATTGCAATACAGTTGCAGTAGTTAAAATTTCCCCAATATTCACTCCTAATGTAGGCGTGGAAGCAATCTTGCCGTAGCTTTGTTTTGCATTTTGATAAATTAACTAATTAAATGGAAAAGCACATTGATTGACTGTGTTTCATGCAAGAACAGTTCGCTGTGATCTTTCACAGAAGTAGAGAGTGATCTTTGTGATCTTCCTCATTTATTTTTGGTCATCAGAGTAGGCATCTTGATAGTGCTGACTGACATCCAGAGTGTTTCGCTATGGGATATGACTTTGACCAGAAACTCATAAGGGGTTGAAACGTGTAACTCTCATTTGTTTGCTTTGTCCGATGCTGGAGATCATTCATTTTCGAAAGAACCATATTTGGAATGAGAAGAAGAGATAACTGACCAATCAAACTTCGTAAACAACGTGACGTAATTTTACTTCAGGTTCCCGAGCCCGCTTAAAAAAAATAATGGCCAACAAACAGGGGAAAAACTCCCAAAAGCCAAGAAAGTTTTCAAAGGTTGAAACCAGGAATCTTACCGAAACACTGAGCGGGATATTATTGCCTTACCTCCTGGGCCAAACGTAACATTATGAAACCCACTGACGTCCTCGCAACTTCTTGAAGTTGTCACTTCAAAAAGCGATGTTGAAAATGGTGTCTGTCACGAAGGTTTCCAAATATGGCAAAAGTGAATATTCACGAGCATTGAACGCGAGTTACACATTTCAACCCATTATGAGTTTCTGCTTTGACTTAATACAGTTTCAGCTTTTCAGGTGATCTAAAAACCAGGCTTTATAGTTGTAGTGTACTAACTCTTCACCCACCTGTTCTCCATGTTTTGGTAATGTTTTTGTTTGTTTGGTTATTTGTTATTTTTGTGAGTAAAGATAACTTTTCTGAATGAGTGAATCCAGTATCTTGATACAATTATGTGTGTTATTTAGCCAGTCATTCTTAAGTCAACCTTAAAAACTATTATTTTATGCCTGTTAAAGGATAAGACAGATGATGTGTTTATTGGTGTCAAGTCAACAGCACTGTTATTTGGAGATCAAACAAAACCTTGGCTGACAGGATTTAGTGCACTGATGTTAAGCAATCTTGCTATGGTTGGAATTAACAGTGGGCAAACATGGCCGTATTATGTTGGGTTAGGCTGTGTTGCCGCTCATCTTTCTTGGCAGGTAAAATACTTTTTAATTTTAAATTATTTTAGTTATATATTATTAATTGAATGCAGGATGCTTAAACCTGCATTCAAGTTTGACTTATTTTTTCACTATAAATAACCTCATTGGGCCATTTAACCTGCAAATGCAGACATAATTTCCAGTTATGGCTTCTCTCCTCTCGAAAAGTTATTTTTGGGGAGGAGTGAAGCAGCTATAACTGGAAACAGGTCTGTGTTTGCAGGCTACTGGACAACAGATGAAAAAACTCATATTCAGATCCTCAACGTTTTTACAATTTCCTGTACACAGAGCCATTGTTTTGCTCTACTTCCAGGGTGCATTTGAGGAATTGACCTTATGCCATTATTGAGCTTTGATCTGGCATTTTTTGATTAAAAATCGCGGGAAGTTCATAACGCCCATCTCCGTTTAGGGTTGGACGCTATCTTGACGAGGAGACGGTGGACATTAAAAGACAAATCAAAGAAGGCATCCATATCAGACGCCAGCGTTCAACCCTAAACAGAGATGATGGTTATAAACTTCCCGCGATTTTTAATCATTTGTTGTCACGTGACTACAGTACAGCCAAAAATAATGCACGTGATATGCACGTGCAAGAATTAGCGCAAGAAGTTGATGCGCCGCAAGAACATGCAAGGCACGTGCCGTATTTTTGCGGTTTACCCGCGAGAACTTTGAAACGCAAGGAGTCAAAATTCTAGTACATTGCCAAGGTAAAGAATGAACGTTCATGGAATCAATTGCCTTTGTTGAAACTTGGAGCTGAAGCAAATAGTCCATGGCTATTGCATTAGACTTGAGCGTTCCAGGGCCTTACAAGTGCAAGTTCTTTTTCTTCTGGAATGTTGTAACCTTTGTTACACAAACTTGGTGAAACAAGTGAATAATAGTATTATAAAGCACACTGTATATATGTAATAATGAAAAGATCAGAGTTCACAACAATGCACCACAAAGCAAAGCTGTCACAGTGAATAACAAAAGAAAAATATTTTCCTTCCTGACGCGTCCGAGCTGACGCAGACGCTCATCAGCGCCGACGCGTACCTTCGTCCGAGCTGACGCGTCCATCGCGTCAGTTTCGCGTCTCCATTGTTCGCATAGCTCTGGCCTGCACTGTACATTTTGCAATGCCATCACTTTTTTCCCCGTCAAATGGCGTCCGAGAAACGATTGCAGAAATTCCATACTGATGATGTGTCACTACCCAAATCTGGGTGGTGCTTCTGATTGGTCACGCCACGTGAGAAATTTGATTCAACCAATCAGAAGCACTACCCAGATTCGGGTAGTGTCGCGTCATCAGTATGGAATTTCTGCTCTCGTTTGTCAGACGTCATTTCGCGGAAAAACAGTGGTGGCGTCGCGAAATGCCGGCTGTTTTCTCAGGCTACAAGTTCTGAAACCTGCCATGTTATTCTATCAGAGAGAACCAAGAGGTACATGTACAAACCATTTTGATGTTTGTCATCTGTGTCAATATTCATTTTCATTTTGCAGATTAAAACTGTGGACTTGTCTAATTCAGCTGACTGCCTCTCAAAGTTTAAGTCCAGCAAATGGCTAGGGCTGCTTCTTTTTGCTGGAATTGTTGGAGGGACAGTTCTAAAAGAATCCTCAAACAGTGAAAATGAAGAGAGGAAAGCTTAATGTTAAGATAGTAGAGACTTAAAGATACACCGTTTTCTGTGTTCTGGTACGGGTAAATTACGTGTAGGCACAGGGAACCCACACATTCTGTTTGTGTAGCCGATTGTTATTTTATAGTAAATGTACTGGATTTACCGTTTGCTTCACCTATAGCGATATATCTCTAACTATGTATATAAATCAATGATAAATAAACGTTGAATTACCTTGCCGTGGCATATAGTCGTCCTTTTACCTCAAAAGCGGTTTTTTGAGCGATTTTGAAGGAGTTTGATTTCGCCGTTGACTTTTCCTTATAATAGAAGGACTTAATATAAGGAAAAGTCAACGGCGAATTCAAATTCCTTCAAAATCGCTCAAAAAACCGCTTTTGAGGTAAAAGGACGACTATATACCACAGGTAAGGTAATTCAACGTTTATTTATCATTGATTTATATACATAGTTAGCGACATATCGCTATGGGTGAGGCAAACGGTAAATCCACAACATTTACTATAGAATAACAATCGGCTACACAAACAGATTGTGCGGGCTCCCTGTGGTGTAGGCGGCATAGCCATGAGTACAGGTAGACTGCCTCTTACCCCGGAGAAACGGGTAGGACACTGTGTAGAACGATAACACCATTATCTCATCTGGGAAATGATGGTCGCCTTGTATTTAACCACGTGGTAAACATGGTCGCCTACCCATACCCGTAGGTAGAAACATGAGGGAGTTTTAGCATCGACGACAGCGACGGCAGCGAAAGCGTCACTTTTAAAATGAATTAGCGTCTTAGTTTTCAAACTTAGTCGCGTTTATTCCAATTCACTGAAAATGTCTAATGTGGACAAATTTCCCTGCAGGGCCCAGTTGTTCGAAGGCCGGTTAGCGCTTAACCCGAGGTTAAATTTAACCCGGGTTTCTTTTTCTTGTGTTTAACCCATTCGCTCCTGGAGATTTTGCCGAAAGACGCGTTTTGAAGCTAGTCGAGTGGTTTTCTGGTCACTGTCGTGCTATAAAGAGCTAAAACTTACCACAAACCGGTTTACAGGTCGTACACTTGGCGGCCTTCTGATCCAGATGCAAAATATCAGCTTGCGAAGTTCGGGCATGCGCAGAAAGCAAAATTTCGACAGTTTTTGGGTTTAAAAGTGACACAGCAGTCTTGACTTTTACTTTTCGCTTTCTCTCCTCCCTTCTTTTTTCGCTTTTCTTGCCTCATTTTTTTTTTCTCTTGCTGGGCATTTAGTAGGCTTCATTTTGGTGGGAAGAGTTTTTAGGAAAGCTTTTAGGATCTTAGGATTAGGTGAAAGGAAAGGCAGGTGGGTAATGGAACAAGATTTTCATGGAGATTTTCAGGTCCTTGTCACGTGGTTTTTTGCTTCTTTCTCCGGTGTCCTTGACTGAATTGTGCTCATTCTGGTATGGTTTGAAAGATCTCTTCACTCTGCACAAGTTAGCGAAGAAAGTTGTCCTTGACCGTTAAAACTGATGACGTCACAAAGGGTAGAAAGGACCTGGATCCGCACGGGCGGTTCAGGGGCGAATGGGTTAAAAGAATTTTCTCGGATAATTTTCTCTGTTATTATAATCAACTTGTAGACAAAAAGAATTAAAACTGAAATGATTTTTAAGCTTTCATATCTGAATTCAAATCTCGCACTAACCCTGGGTTATCTTAACCCAGCTTTGAGTTGATTTCTTCGGGACCGCACTCAAGTCTAGAAAGAGAAAGGAAATTTCGTCGTCGCTTGTTTACGTCCTCCACAAAACGTGAAATTAGCCATTTTCGGGTCGTAGTCGTGCAGTAACGGCCAAGAAATGTACAAAAAAGCGTGATGCACGTGCAAACTCGTTTTACATAATAAACCTATTGCTGTTTTGACGTTCTCGTTGCCGCCGCCGTTGTTGTTACTAAAACTGTGTATCTACAGGTCACTACTGTGAACAAACGGATTTCTTGAAGCCTTAAGGCGCTTATAGTTAGCTGCTCAATCGGCATTGCAGGTCAGAAACTCCTTCTGTGACCACAGGCGGCCCAGACGTAGTATGTGTCACTGAATGAATATATTAATTTTCACATGGACAAATTAATGCGATGAGTCGTCGAAACTCCCATGGACTAAAATAGTCTAAAAGTCAAAATATAACGAAACAAAGCTAAGATACCTTCAACTGAACGTATCCTTGGTATCTTAGCTTTGTTTTGTTATATTTTGACTTTTAGACTATTTTAGTCCATGGGAGTTTCGACGACTCATCGCATTAATTTGTCCATGTGAATATTAATATATTCATTCAGTGACACATACTACGTCTGGGCCGCCTGTGCTGTGACCAGTCTGGTCTGTGACCCAAGAAAATAAGGAATAACCGTTTATATTTCTCAATGTCACTTTAACAATCCTTGTCCACTTTATGGACAATTGATTTTCTGGCTAACTAACTTTCTGGTTAACCCTTACGCCCCAATATCCACATACAAATTCTCCCAACTAATCTCCATAAATTTCCATAAAGAATTAATTAAGAGAATTTGATATAAGATCCACCTTTTTTCCCTTTGGTGATCATTTATACACTGTAAAGCTAGTCAACAGCAAATTCATGAGACTAGTAATTAAAGGTGCAAATGTTTTATTGCGTTTATTGTTTCAAATCCCTGCTGATGGCAGTTTCCATTCAAATCCTAAGCAAATAAATCTAGCCAGCTATACAATAATATTGATATCAACCACAATTTGTTCCAAAGATTTGAGGAAAAATAAGTTAATATTTATAATAATATTATATGCAAAGTATTATAAAGTTGCCACAGTTCAAAACTCACTGTCAGTGGAATATAAACAATCAAGAATAATAGAATATTAGGAACTTTCTGTCAGGAAGTGGTAGGCTGCGTTGTAGACGTAATTTAAGGGTTGTGACTAGAATGGATACCCCAAAGTCAGATTGTCATCTTCACTCAAACTATGATAGGAGTCTAATAAGAGAAGAAAGAAAACAGAAGAAAACAGTAGGTGGTATGTTGGACTTGAACCCGCGTCATTCGAGTTATAATCCATATCCGTATCCACCACGCCATCAAGGGCTAACTGGCAAGACCGGTTAATTTTAACGCACTTTACATGGCGTTGATCATTACATTATTGAAAGCTAACCGTTGTTGAAACAGTGCTTAACCCTGATCACAGTACTTCGGTGCTAAACCCTGTATTCAACACTTTTTCTTGCACAACTGTCTCTGACTCTGATTTCCCCACTTTTCTAAAAGTTCTCCTGCCCAATAAAGTCGCCGAATTAATATAGTATAGCGAGGTGTAGAGTGTAGCGTTGTGTAATAAACATAAGGTGTCCAACCTGATTTTGGGGTATCCATTCTAGTCACAACCGTAATTTAACCTCGGTTAGTAACGTCTGCGAAGCAGCGCTCGCTGATCCTTGTTCTGGGCCCTCAACGAAAAACCGGAAGTGCGTTTTGAATTTCCTTTCAACCTGATTGGTAAATCGACAATGGCTTTTTTAACAGGCCAATCATTGCGTGTACTCAAATCCAGGTACACAGATGGAGGCCTAGAACACGGATTTCGGCGCTGTTTCGCGAACCTAACCAGTGTTTTGTTTCGTCTGTGGCACAGCCTAGGAAGTACATACATAAAGAAAACATCGTATTCCAGGTTCAACTTAGAAAAGTTAACATACCTCCCTAAGGCATGTCAGATATCAGGACAATGGACTTCAAAACAATGTAAAAGCATGACAATTTTGTGTATATTGGATTATCATTTCCAGTGGCAAGAACTTCTACACAGAATTGACATTATCCTCTCTTCGACTCATAAACGCTTTACAAATTCACATGGTTAAGACAGGAGATCATGCACTGAGATGTGTCTGGATACCAGATGAAAACCGCAGTATTACATTCCTACTAACTCATTATAAAACATCTCTTTAGTGTTCAGTTTAGCGTTTAGAGTTTCTTGTACAGCGTTTCATAAATCCAATATCCAGTTAGCTTCAGATTCACTGTTGGTCTTAATAAAAAATACCGCCTTCTACGCGCATTTATAGAAACCCTAGTCTATTTTTGTTGTTGTTTGCTTATTATAATGACAACCCTGTGTAAGACTAGATGATCAAGTGTGCAGGTCAATAAATTATTATTGTTCCTAAGCACCTTAAGCACCTGTGCCATTGGCCTCCAAAAATATCACAGTAGAAAAATAGATCTTGATTGTTGGAAGCTTGAGGCTAAAAAACACTAAACAAAGCCACCAACGAGCTACTATGCTAAGAAGTGCTGGCAAATAATGTGCAATTTCTTTTAACAATAAATTATTTTTCTATTGTCACAACAATATTGCAAATATGATTAAGCTTTCTTGCTCAAGTGATCATTAATAATAATTATTACTACTATTATAGCAATATTAATAATAATAATAATGATAATAATAATATGTTTTGAAAAGCTATTTTTAAGCTGTATGAATTGTTCACCCAAGCCGGACCTGACATGTTTTTCATGGTATGAACTCACTTACATGCAAGTAGAATATGGAAAAGGCCTATATAATATCATTTTGGAGTATAAAATGTAAGAAGAAATTTTGCAAGTCTGTACAAGGCGTGAGTGAATCTGAATTATTTAACTCCAAAACTAGCTAAAGCGAGGTAAAAACGGTGATGGGTGTGTTCCAGTTGAGGAAGTCTGATTGGGGTCTAAAAAAGAAAACAACAAACAAATATTTATCAGTTCAAGTCATGTAAGAATATGCAATAATTTTATTGCGGGCATGGGCACTGCACTGAAGTAGGTCATCGCGCTACTACGTTGTAGTAGAATCTTGTCAATATTTTTTGGTTTGCTAGTGTAGCATGACATTATTTTTTTTGTTTCTCTTCATCAAGTTTTCACCACTTTTTAACTCTTTAATGTTAAGAGCTGAAATGTGTGGTAAAACAATTAATTTTAGAAGAAAATGTTTGTAAGCATAATTATTATTGTTCTGAATACAAAGTTTGGTTTTCTTTTATTAAAATAAAGTACAGATTTTTTAGTAACAAAATGCCTTTAAGATATCCACTGTGCAAGGGATCCAATCTCACAATCACTCCAAAACAGGTGCAAATAAACCAAAGATCGGACCTTAAAATTACACCAGTCCCGCAATGGCTTACAAGAAAAAAAAAGATATTCTTTAAATTTTATTGTTATCATTTAAAACATCTTTGTAAGATAAAATATCACTGCCTTACACGTAAATTCACAACATCTCTTGTTAACAACTGACGTTCAGATGTTACCTGCTTTTATATTTTTACCTCAAAAAACTGGAGGTAAAATCCAACTGTTTAATCATTATTAAGAGACACTCATTCAAATGACTTCCATCATTGCCTTTTTCACCATAAATTACACTGTAATCGAGGTTTTAAATGTAAAGTTAATTTTTATTGACTGTCAATTAAATAACTTGAAGAAATACACAACAAAATAATATTTTGAGGTTAAATACCTTGATAAACGGGCTGATTTGAGAGCAATGCAGCATGCGGAAGTTGTAAGGAGGGCAAGCTTTGAGTAGAAGTAGGGTTCATTCCCAAGAGAACTGTTGAAATTTGAATAACAATTTATTTAAAATTTATTTATAACATTAATTCATGGAAATATTTCTTCTTGATATTAACTAGACATATTTTGTGCAAAGTGAAGAGACCGTTTCACTGAATAAAAGAACACCAAGCAAGTTGTTGATACCGGTGTCCTCAATTCCAGCTTCAAATTTCTCCAAACAAACAGCTCTCCCTCATTACAGTACAACCCCCTTTAATGCTGCAAATTCAACAACATTCAGTGGCATGCAAAGTTTCATTATTATGAGTTAACTTGTTATTAACATTCTATTATATGAAGTAAAAGTAATAGTTTTTTTTAACTTATCACTTTAAACATTATCTTTTATTGACTGTATGCAGACATTACTTGGATAAAATTACTATTCTTAAAACAGTCATATTCTGTAAGATTAGCAAATAATGTGTCCAACTATTTTAACTGAAATAACATTCATTTTAATTGTTTGAGCAATACGTGAAGTTTTTAATGAAATTAGATGTTTGAACCATGCAACTAGGAATCACCACACACACAGACAAAAGTAAGAATCAAAATAAGCAAGCACTTTAATTTAAAGCAGACCGCAATGTAGCAGACATAATAAGGTCTATTTTCTTGACACAATAACTTCCAACCAAATGTCACTCTCGGGAATCAGAAAAATAATGTGTCTGCAACTAGAGGTGGCCACTAACATGAATATTTTGAATTTGGGAAGATAGTCTTCTCCACCCTCCCCATCCAATGTCACATAGGGGCACAGGGAAGACAGATAAAACACAGGTGCACAAACACATGCACGCTGCTGACCATGACTCCGTGACTCATAGCCGTCATCTTGTTAAGAAATCGTAATTTATGTTGAAAAGCTCATTTACAATCCATAAAGAAAAACAAAACAAAAGAAATTAATGTTTAATGAGTATCTTTATATCTGATAAAGACACAGCTACACTTGATTAGGGATGTGTGCAAGAGATACTTCCAACTTTTTCAGGGCTTGAAAACAACTTGCAATGACTTCCAGTATGCCAACATTTTGCTTTCCCAAGGTGGTCATCAAAATGCAGGTATATGTTCATGACATGTTCCTTGCCCTTGCCCATTGAACAAATAAAAATGGAAAGGTACTAGCCTGCACTTTTTTAAAAGAGAATAGAGCAGCAATACTTTTACCTTGATTATTAAAGTGATTTTGAGGCAGGACAATGCCAGATTGTTCCTGTGTCTGTCGTGACAGATGTAGCATAGCAGATTGAAGAGTATGTGGGGCAATGCCAAGATGTGTTAAAGGAGTGGTGACCTTGCCTGCCTGTAGATTGCCAGCGGAACCAAACAAAGTCAGATTAGGAGGTTGGGCTTGATGCATTGCCTGGGAAGGCATCGAAGAACTTAATGACATTGCAATTGACTGAGGAGACATTCCCTGATGAGGAGTGAAGCCCGGGAGCACTGTTTGACAGCTCTTGAGGTCCACTGATGATCTGATTAAAAAAACATGACAACACAGAGATACTATTACACACCACCATAGACATTGCTAGAAATCATAGCCATCCCGATAGAATATTATAAATTGTGTGCTAATGAAAACCTGCCGCAAGGAGCACTTAGTACCGTGCACCCATGGACCAAAGTCCAGCCATTTTTTTTAACCTTTTTATATACCGTATGTATTCAATAAGCGCCCAACCTCGAATTAGCGCCCACCTCGAATATGCGCCCATCCTAAAGGCAGAAAAAGTTAATAAGCGCCCAGCCTCGAATAAGCGCCCACCCCACCCCACTTCCCTCCCACTCCCACTTAAACTCAAAAAAATGACCACCCCCACCCCACCCCCCCAAAAAATTGAATAAGTACTAATAAGAGACTTCCCGAAGACAGAGTTTTCTTCAAAGTATTTTACAGAAACCTTGCTTTGTTACATCTTCGCCTTTCGCCATTACCAATTATTTTTTTGTTGCCTAATAACCATACTACACTTGCTGAAAATGCTGAAAATTTAATAACCATCCAGCCTCGAATAAGCGCTCACCTCAAATAAGCGCCCACTCTCAAGGTCCAAAAATTTAATAAGCACCCAGGGTGGTTAATCGAATAAAATGGTAGCTGTACAATGCTCCCCGTCCCACATCCCACCAGATTTTGAGATTTTGACCAATGATCACCTTTAGGGGTTTCCAGTCGTAACACTTATATACAAGTACACACATTCTGCTGTTCTACATTGCAAAGCACAGTCTTGTTTAAGAAATTTGGGAGTTTTCATTATGTTCTTTCTGACCATCCTACCCAATCCCAAAATTTCATGCTGTTGACAACTTACCTTCGTGGTGAAGTGATACTCTCCAAAACTGTTTGAGAAGGAGGAGTTCCACCCGCAGTAACAGCAGCCTTTTGCTGTTGTTGTTGTTGCCTCAGTGTTGACGCCAGATCAACAGCAGCCTTCAGTTGTTGTTGTTGCTGCTGCTGCTGCATTAGAGATGAAGCTAAATCAGCAGCAGCTTTTTGCTGCTGCATCAAAGAAGAAGCTAGATCAACAGCCGGTCTGGGTTGCTGTCTCAATGATGCCAGATCAATGAAATTATTAGGCAATCCAGCTGCAGTGAGGTTCCCTACAGTTGCCGCCAGCAAAACTGATTGGTTCACACTTGGGATTGTGACGGGAGATGAGCGAACAACCTTGGGTGGGGACGTCAAAGCTGTTTGAGTTCGTGCAGGTGAAACAGTTGACGACTGAGCAGGATGTGAAACTGCTGTTGTAACAACTGAACTGGGAAGGTGAGTAAGTGGTTGATCCTTGGGCTTTTCCTTAGTCGGTGAAGGTGTCTTGTTGAGAAATGAAGCTAGCTGCTGTTTTGCAGGTATAGACTGCTGAGAATGCAGCAGTTTGGATGTATCTGCTTGCCCCTCCGGTGATATCATGTCTGCAAAATCTAGAATTGTTACTGGTGTCTTAGACTTAGGGCTCTCTAACAGCAGGGATGGATTAGGAGGTTTTGATGCATTGTCTTTCTTAGCAACGCAATCAGAACCAAGAGATCGATTTGCAGAAGACGATTTTGATGCGGTGTCTTTTTTGTTCAGTTTTAAGTCTGTTATTATTGGAACAATCTGAAGTGTAAGTTCAGGCCTGTTTACAGTAGTGCTTTCCATTTTGGTTGCAGTGGCTGTACTAACAACTGGTTTTGGAACTGATGTAGCAACGGTGGAATGAATCACAGGAGCTGCAGTTTTGATATTAGCCGCTTGGCCAGACTGCACAAGATTCTTAAGAGCTGATATTGCTGGTGTTACTGTGGCAGCAGACAATGCTGGTGTTGCTGTGGTCACAGAACTGCTTCCAATGTTAACGACTAGTGAGTTGCTACTGGGTAGTACCTTTGCCACTGGATTGCCGCCAGCATTCTAAATTTTCCACAATAAAGACAAATATGAATGCATTATTTCAAATGTTTGTAACTGACATAACCTTCGTCAGGAGCCCGTAACCTGGAGCGAGCAACTTCCATGCACTCGTGTCACAGCATTTTCATGAACCAGTTTATTTTTAGAACAGTTCTGGAGCGATTTTTGAATATCTTTTAAATTCCACAAACCAGTCAGCAAAACCTACAGAGCTAAAAATCATATTTTTTGCCTTTTAATAACGTTAAGTTGTCCTTTTTGATATCTTATACTTCAAATGTGCTCATAGATATGGTGGAGATTCTATTTTCACAGGAAAAAGTGCCCTAAAATGTGCCTAAAAATAAACTGGTCTGTAAAAACGCCGTGACATAGGCCTAGTATGGGAGTTGCTCGCTTCGCGTTATGGGTTGCTGCCTTAGTCAATTACAAGTAGATAAACTAATATTAACCATTTCACTCCTAGGCTAACTGTAAGATAAGGTAAGATTCAGGGTTTGAGCCAGGCCGCGCCATTGCGCCAATCCCGCACTGCAATTGGAATTGTCCCTTTAAAAAATGGCCAAGGGGACAATTTGTCCCCTTCAAAATTTAGGGAAAAAACTCGAAAGGAAGCACACACGAAGAGATTTATTTCAGTACAGGAATTGCAAGCTGAAACAGAACGTGGAAAGTATATTTTATCGCACCTTTAAAGTTCATTCCAAAGTTACGTTTCAGTCAAGCTCTACTGCTATTTTTGTCAGAAATCTAAGACAGGGCTTCTGATTCTTTGCGCGGTCGCGGAGCCGCGAAATTCACAAAAACACGAAAAATACTGCGAAATTCGGTAGAAATCTTATCAAATACATGTCTGTACAATATATTTGAAACTTATTTCAGCTATAGGGGTTATTTATTTGCCGTAAACTTGCAAATTTATCTTGGAACTTTGTCACTGAAACTTGCAAACAGATTATGTTGCGAAAAACTGGGCACTAGCCATGACGTTTAAGGCTTTGCCATTGGTTCATTTCTGGAGCGTATTGTTGTTTGACCTCTGCTAGAAAAACGTTAAAAAGGCTGGTCTGATCAGCGCAAAACCGATCGATTTCTAGCGAAATTTGCCTTGAAAATAACCACAAAATCGGCCGTTTTTTACCGATTGCTTTTCGGTGAAGTTTGCCCCGAAAACTCCCACGAAATCGGCCCATTTTTCCGCGAATTTGTCCCTAAAAATCCCGCGAAATTTGACTTTTTCTTCTGAGACCTATCAGAAGCCCTGCTAAGAAGACAAACCCCTTTGCATCAACAGAAGGGTGTACAAATTTCTGTCCCCCTAAAAATAAAAATGTCCCCCAAAATTTTAGCCAAGGGAACAAATTGTCCCCCAGTGATCAAATCCTAGCTCAAACCCTGAAGATTATCTGTCATTCGAACAAACTGTTAATTCTGTGGATAAAATCTTATGCTGTTACGATTCAAATTAATTCCCCTCTTTTGCATGGTACTAGATTTTTTTTAGAATTCTACAAAAAGAAATTTGACTTGTTTTGTGATCTTCTTACTTTGGTCGCCATTAGGAATGAAATGGCTCATAACTAGCCTCTATGCAACATGAACCATATTGAAACTTTGGAAGCTCTAGAAGACTGTTCAGGGTTGCCCGGAAGCTCTCAGAACAACATACAGGATCAGGTGTTGAATTTTACATGAATGAAGGTGTAAAATTATTTTCCCATCAAAGACTTTGCACTCACACTCTACCACTGTTTTGCAAAAGAGGCAATATAGAGCTACTCAGTAATGGTCTACTACACGCATACAAGCTTACAGACAAAAGACCTCGGTACAAGCATGAGATTTATGTGTTCTATGGCTTTTTTCATTTAAGTATAATACATGCAAAGGAATGATAGATTTCACTTACACTATCCTGATTTTCAGGAGATTCACCTTGTTTCTTAGGACCAGGAGCTACAACAAAAACAACAACAACAAAACTCCCTTAAATTGCCTCTTGAAGATAATTCCTGGAAAATTTCCATAATCTTAGCGGCAAAGGGTACTCATTTAAGGATCACTAATTTGAAGAGAAGGGTTTATTTTTTCAGTGAATTAAGGCTAGAAAAGATAGCCGTGAAAATAACCAACATGATTAACCTGGTCTATTAATTCGAATTGGTGTTTGTAAGAAAAGGTCTATTATGCATAATTATTTAATTATTATTATTATTATTATTATTATTATTATTATTATTATTGTTATCATCATCATCATCATCATTATGCATACATGTATGTTTTGTTTATAAGTGTTTTTACAGTGCTGAATATGCTGTAGCAATAAAAATTGTTTATAAGTTTATCAAAGTGTATCTAAGCCTGCCAAAAAAGCAAACTTACCTTTCTTAGGAACCCGAGCTCTGAGAGAGAGAGAAAAAACAAATATAAAATTTCAGAGTGATATCTCCAGAAAAACATGACCAACAGGTAATAACAATGAAGCACCAAGGGTTTCTTAAAACATAAAAAAAATGTGCTTGTATATAATCAAACAACTTACGGAACACTTGTGAACTTTCCATGGACAGTCTTACTTTCTCTTAGAAGAATTCTAAAGAGGAATTCAAGCAAAAATAATTTAAATTTCACCCTTCGCTCTGACATGAGGCATTAATAATCAAAACTACTGGGCTTTTTTCCATCGTCATGGATGTTCAACGCTGGGTTAAGAAAGCCAAGGGTAAGTGCAAAATTTGAATTCAGATTTGAAAGCTTAAAACGTACGAAAATCCAGTTTCATTTTTTTGTCTACATCACAGGGCAGCCATTTTGTCTCAGGAGATTTAAAAAACTTTGTTTATGCACCTGCCGCAAGACAAAGGTCTATCATATTTTGATGATTAGATGCTCTTACTTCTGAACAAAAGAAAAGAAACCTGGATTGGAATAAATAAATAAATTTACAGCTTTAAAAAGAAAATTCGTAAGGTAGATCTTGAACGAGTAATCACAGAGGGCTGTAAAAACTGCTTTCTATGTTGTACATAAATGACATTTTCTAGACAAAAAAGAACACCTCTTAATAAATAAGTATTATTTTATATGATAAATCCAAATACATTTTATCGATATTTTTTTTAGGATGTATATTTTTGTAAAATTTTATTCTTTATAAATATTTATTTATATTAATTAGTTAGAGCTGATAGTATTTTAATTTATTAGTGTCCCCTGTTAGTAGGCCTTCCATGGCCAGCTAGAAGACCTGACACTGAAATAAAGTTAATCATCATTATCATCATAAATAAATAAAATGATGATTTAGAGGTAGTATAATATCCACTATAAAGTGGAAATTATTTGAAACTGTTGGTTTTTGAGGAAAGGGGAAAAGTGGAGTACCCGGAGAAAAATCTACAAGAAAAGAAAACCAACAACCAAAAACATACTCAGTGCATCAACCCCAGGATTTGAACACAGGCCACTTGGGTTGGAGGCGAGTGCTCTCACCACTCTTCCACCCAAGCTAGCACTAATCAGCTTTCGAACAACTGGGCCCTGGATGATACAATAGATGCCTTGTACACCTATAAGCAGTTTGTATTGTTAAATTGGTTATGACTAAAAAGTAAAACAATTCTCACCTGCTTGTCATCCAGCCTTTTGGCCATAAAGGTCTTACTTCATTTTCAAAGAAGGCCTAAAAAGAAGATGAAAAATTAAAGAAATCAGATGAAAGTATACCTGAACTAAAATGAAAATACTGGCATTTATCGGGAGAGATTATAAAAGTGCAAAAGGGCTTCTATCAATCCCTCCACGACAAGAGAACTAACTTTACCATAAATGATTCAGACAAACAGAAACAGACTGAGTGCTACTGTTTTTTATAAGGCCAGTAATGACTTATTAAAACTCCTACTTGGCTCTGGGGCTGAGAAAACAAAAGAAATTTAAGTTTTTAACTTATTCATCCCTGAATCTCAAAGCCATTTCTTTTGTTTACTCCCCCTCAGTCTCTGATCCAAGTATGAATATTAATAAGTCAAAACTGCAGGTCTATTGCAATCACCTTACACTTAAAATTTTCACATCTAACAAGACAGAGCCAACACGACCTCGGGGCCCGGTTCCTGAAAGACGGTTAAGTTTAACCCAGGATTAAGCCAAATTTCAAGCAAGGTTTTCTTGTCTAAGAACATTTCACTCTAGCTTACAAAATACAGTTACATGTGTCTTTACTTCGAGATTCAGTGATGAAAACATAGAATTTTACCCTAAGCAATGCATAGGAAAGTAAATACAAAAGGTAGAATAAAATATTTAATCATGGATTAGCCCTTATCGGCCTCTAAGGAACCAGGGCCAGCAGAAACCTATTAAGTACATGTATTTTTTTTTCTTTTCTTTCTTTCTTTTTTTTTTTGTTTTTAATTTTATTTATTAAACAAAAGTACATTACAATACTTACAATTGTGCACTTAGATAAATGTTCCTGTATTGGCCATTAAAATACTTCTATCGATTACACATATTAAGGCTAATGTATTACATTAATATACATATAAAGCTGAGAGGAGGGTGGCACTATCATGTCAAACTTCTATTTCAAGCTGCATAATAAATTTAGATATAAAATTCAGAGGTGTCTGTTTTCTTTTGCATTGATTTACATCCATAGTGGTACTGCTTTACATATAACAGAAGAAGACACAAATCCTTGGTTTGTTTATTGGAAAGATTGAAAGCTGGGGTTGGTAAATTGAGAAAAACTTGAAGCGGCATGAGTTTAATATTGGTTTTGTGAGATATATTGAACCACTGAAGGGATTCGTCACATAATTTCAGAAAAGAGCGACATTCAAAGAAAGTATGTTCTATAGAATCGTTTTTGCCACACATAACACACATAGTACAATCAGTTATCCCAAAGCGTGTCAGTTCCTTGTTAGTAACTAGTATTCTGTGTAACAATTTAAAATAAAATTGTCTTAGCTTGTTATCTCGAGTGATTTTATAATTGTTTTCAATGCATTGCTCCCACTTGTCAGCGACCACAGTACAATGTTTTCGTCATGTTGTAACCGCAGTAGGTTCAATACTAATGTTCTCTGTAAACAATTTGTAAAACTGCTTGCACGAAGTTTTCTTTAAGTTTAAACTAACATCTTTAGATATCTGGAAGTCGACATTTTCAGAAATTTCAGAAATGTATTGTTGTTCACGTTCCGTTTTGTCAACTTTTTCCATCCTTCCTTTTTTCCCTCATTTTTCTATTGCCCACAATAAATACGAGATATATATCTTACTGTTGTTTGCCATACCTTGTTTGGTGATATTGGCCGTGTCTTTCATGAGTTTTTAATTTTTATATTTTATTTGTTTAATCATATTTACTTTTGGACAATGACTTTTTCCTGGTCCATCAACAAACAACAAAAGAACTTTATATAAATTTAATGGCATTGACCAAATGCTCGTTAAATAACGCAGATCAGCATTTTTTTTTTAAAAAAATTGTTCATAAAAAGCTACAAAGGTCATCACCTTTAAGTACTCTTCAGCAGATTGGGCTCTTGTTTTAGACATTTGAAAGATCTTCATCTTCATTTGGACAACATCACACAACAGCCCTCTACAAAGAATTCAAACAAATATCCATTTGCCTATTAACTGGAACAGTATTTTACATAAGCAAAATGTTCAACTCCCAAAGGACTGGTTTAGGCATGGCGACATGGCCGCCATTTGACTTGGGTTTTGGGACACCAATATGGCAGACATGACGTCATGTGAAAGCACTCATTATCATATCCATACAGTCAACTCTTTCTAAGTTGGACACCTTTGGGGCAGGTACTAAGTGTCCATCTAAGAGAGATGTCCATCTTATAGAGAGTCAAAGAAAGGGAGTAAAGAAAGGCAGGGGCCAACTCTAGGTGTCCGTTTTACAGAGGTGTCCATCTTATTGAGGTGTCTGTTAAGAGAGAGTTGACTGTATTCATTTTAAAGAACTTAGGCAACGTTGATAACTATAATAACTTAGAAAACAATATAATAACCTGTTTAAAGACATGATTGTATAGTTTATCAAAAGTGTTATAATCAGTAAAAAAAGTAATGCGGAGCACTGATTTTTTTTTACTGTAAGTGTAGAAATTCATGTAGACTCATTGGACAGAAGCTTTGATGAAAAAAAGAAAATCGAATAATGATTCTTTTATTGTCTTTACAAACGAAAAACTGTTTCGTTTCGGCTTGGCTGAGTCGCCATCCTGTGCTTTCTGCCAAACAGAGGTTGAATCCGTAGAGCATTTACTCTTTTCCCGTAGAGTATCATCTAGTTTTTGGAAACATGTCTTGTCCTGGTTGCGCGATAATAACGTCTCTGTTGATAACCTTAAAGAGGAGGACGTCATTTTTGCTAAGTTCGATATTGCAGAAGATTTTCTCCTGTTTAACCATATGTTGCTTCTGGGTAAGTTTTATATTTACTCTCGGAAATACCAGAATGGTATACCTTCTCTTCAAGGTTTTATAGCCAGGACAAGGCGTATTTATAACATCGAACTCCATATTGCCAGGAAAAGAGACAAATTAAACAATCATTTTAGAAAGTGGGAAAAGTTAATAAGCGTTTTTACGTAAAAGTGATGTTATGATTAATTTCAACAATAAGTTTAAAGAGATGTCATTGTAATTTACATGCTAAGTAACTTATTGCTGTAATAGCTTTGTTTAGCTTTGTATTTTTTTTGTTTGTTTGTTTGTACTATATTTGTTTGTACTATATATATTTTTTTTCTCTTTCTTAATTTTTATTTTGTATGTAAACGTAAGAAATGCTTTAATTAAAAAATATTATAAAAAAAAAATAAAAAAAATAAAAATAAATAAAAATAAATAAAAATAAATAAAAATAAAAAAAAAAATAATGATTCTTTGACCACCATTTTCTGCTTGACTTTTTATCATCAAAATTGTCATCAGAATATTCGGAACCAAAGTGGAACTACAAACCTTGTGTGGCATTGATGATTCCGACATTGAAGTCTTGAACAATAACAATTATTAAAAATATTTGGCATTATTTCTCAGATGTCAATGTACACAATTGAAACTAATGTGTTGGATATGTCAGACAGACTTAGGGTGCAAAGGAAGTAAGTTTTACAGCCTGCCATTCGTGCAAGCTGTACCTAGCATGTACTAGCCCACAAGTCATTTCAACTAGCCCCAAAAGCCTATTTGACTAGCAGGATTGATTTACAATCCTTCTGTATTTGAATTTCCCCAAAAAGCACTTAACCATCAGGCAAGTTAAGAACAGATTTCACTAGCCTGATAACAAAATCCACTAGCCCGGGCTATCGACATGACTTTCTTTGCACAATGCAGACTGTAGGTTTAACTGCACAGAACACTTCTATGATATAAATAATCAACAATACATGTACCTTAATTCCTCTGTCCAAATAAATTTTCTCTTGGGAGTATTTTTCTTGGCTTTATCTTCTGGGTGAGAAGGGGCCTGAAATAAAAATTTGTTTCAAAAATAGATTATTTTATTAACTATTTAAAATGAGATTGGCTGCAGCCACAGTAACTGAGTTAATCAGGTTATGTTCTATTTACTTGGTTAAAAATTATTTTCTTAAACTTATGTACTGTACAAAGTATTATTTTTTTGTATTATGTAATAGCTGCATGCATAGTGGAGCCCTGATAATATTAAAATGTGGGTAGAG
>OZ037784.1:18851860-18881860 GCA_964035525.1 Porites cylindrica
GAAACCTTAAGAAGAATTAAGAATCTGCATGTACTTCCCAGGACATACCAGGACAGGGCTCAAAAAAAGACCTGTTCAGCCATCTGGGACAAAAAATACAGAAACACACAAAACGGATCGAAATCCACCAATCATAAGTCACAAATCATGACCCTTTGAACCAGTTGAAGGAAACTTCTGTTTCCTAAGAGGTTCACTAAGATGATTGAAGGCAGCAAAAAACCCAAACCTCAGTTGGCTTATGAACTTCAGAATTCGCATGTTTATGAAAAGTGCAGTAAGAAATATTTTTGTTGGTGTTCTAATCTACGTAATGATGACATAATTTCTGCCTAGATGCCAGGTCTGAAAACTGGTCTGGATTCTAGAGGCCAGGTCTGAAAACGGGTGTGAAAAATGACATTTTTGGTCTGAAATAGGATCGAGATTTGGAGAACTGGGCAGCACACCACCAACAAGAATTCCTAGGAGTACCCCCCGGGCTTTGTGTCCCCCTAGTTTCTAAATACTTGCTATGGCCCTGTTAGGACAAGCTGAAATTCAAATTCTTTTAAAGCCCCACAAATCTCTCAAGGGAAAATTAGTTATACATGTGCAAATTGATGGCTTATTCTTAAAACTGACAAATACTTACCTGGAGCTTTTTCTTGGCTTTTTCTCCTTGTCTCCTGATTTTTTTCTCTCTTTCTTTTCACCGGGTACCTTAACTTTCTTTACCTTGGGCACCTTTGGCATTTTCTAAGCAAAAGAATTGTTTTGAAAAGCATAAATCTTTCTTGCTTTAGAGAAGAAGGAAGAGGCACAAGTGAGGAAGGGCCCTAAAGCAGAAAATTAAGGGTAAAGAGAAGTTTCCTCCTCCTTTAACTTGCCTTAAAACATACATTTAAAGGTATGGGTGAAGTTACAATATAGTTTTCTTCTTTGAAATAATATATAGACTTTATGATTTTGTCAGTTCGAAATAAAAATGTCTTAGATTGTACAACTGTACCTGTCAAAACTACTTTTATTCCAAATTTATACCCTGTAGTCTCGAATTTGGAGTGGAAAAAAATCATACACAACACTCAGATTTTCTGAGGTTCTGACTGTACAGACCAAATATAGTTTCTGGATAATTTGAACTGTAATAAAGGTTCACAAAAAGGAACTCATGAAATTCTTATACACATGGCTATGAAAGTTCCATACATACATGTACATGTAGGTTTTTGCATTTTCAGGGGTTAGAAGAGATCAAGATGTTTCAACTACAAACTAAGAAAGTCTACATGTACATCAGGCGATGAGTTGATGAGTTACACGTCAATTTAAAAAGCACAAATATATCATTTTCTGCTGTGAACGTTTGGTTTTCCACAGCTGTGATTAGCATGCTTTCATCCTTGCTACTTCAGCCAGCTGTTTTCTTGGCAGTCCAGTCTTGTTCAGCTCTTATCAGCACCCATGTTGTGGGATCTTTACTCCACTACCCCAGTTGCAAAAAGACCAACCATTCACACCAGAGAATTTTGTGTTCTATAAAGTGGCATGTAACTAACTAACCTTATTGCCTGATGAAGACTAGCAGTATGCTATCAAAAGGTCACAGTCTGCATCACAAGCAACTACATTGTACATGTACAAACAGTAGCTGAGCCAAACACCAAAACTTTAATAAACGTAATTAATATTTTACTTCAGCATGGCGAATAATGATAAGATTTCCTACAACATCTACAGTACATGTATTTACCATACGCCTAGTCTTATTTCCTTTCTAAATGTACCTTTGGGGACTTGAGTTTCAGTTTCTTTGGTTTCTGAAAGTCTCCCTCGTCCTGTTCGCTGATATACAAAAGATTTGAAGGTGACAATAAGCCACATTGTACAAGGAGGAATTGTAAACAGAAATGCTTATATCTGAGAAGGCTTATAACCAGAATAGAAAACGAAGTTCAAAAAAAGCTAACAGTGCTAATCAAAATGGTATAATAAATCAAATTCAGTTCAATGCAAGTCAGGTCAAGTCAAGGCGGGGGGGGGGGGGGGGGGGGGTCTTAAAATATTTCTCTGTTTCTGATTGGCCAAAATCCCACGCACAATTCATCATAACCAGCTACTGTAGAAAAATTTTGCGATATGTGAACTGATGGCATCAGTCATGCAGCAAAATTACCAGATTATTGAATGGTTAACCGAGAAGGCCTTGGGACAAGGTTGAGTTGTTTTTGGTGGTGAGTACAAAATGGCGGAACATTTCACTTGTTTCACGGGGAACAAGTAGGCAAACTATTCACTAAAAATATAGCAAGAACAACAAGAAGACAACCCTGCTATTTGGAGAATATTTGCAGAACTGAACAACTCTTTATCTCCTAAACTATTGAAGATGAATTGATAGGGTAAGCATGTTTAGCTTGTTTTTAAACTACAAATTATTTTGAATGAATAATATATACAATAATATTATTGACTTCAGCTTTCGTATCATCTGAAGAATTATGGAGATCTTGAAGGGTGTTATCCGCCAAGGCTGCACCCTCCTCAATCTCTATAATTCTTCAGAAGATACTCAGCCTCACTCATTAATTGCTAATTATATGGTACAACCAAACACAGAACCACAGCTACATAAATGACAAGCCAAAAAAAATTAAAACAGAACCCAAGGTTGTGCCCTATCAAAAATAAAGAGAGCCCAGTGCTCCGAGCCTGTGCAATCCATGGTGCCCTGCATAGGTTTAAAACGCTAACATTTCCTAGTCACCCCACAGCAACACATAAGGAGCCGGGGGCCACCAGGTACATGTACTGCTAGAATGAAGCCCTTGAACCCAAGAACTTCATCAAAATACACATACTATTTATTATGCAAGCATAACATTTTACCTCTCACCACCTGGAGATACTGGTCGGAAGTTAAGTGCACCTTGGTTGATGTAAAATCCACCATGTTCTGTAGTCCAGTCTGCAGGTAACAGCTCATCATACTAGAACAATAAATTGAAAAAGTTTCTTAATCATTCATTCCAGGATTGGAGCCGATTTCTGATGCCAGAGGTTTAAATTCCACGCAAGCACCTCACAAGCCAAAATCTATTACAGAAATTTTCAATTTCATTTTGAAAAACAATAATACATGTACAAATGCATTGACTTGAATGGCCATGCCATAGGACTCTGCTCAAGGAAACTTAGAGTTGAAACTACAGTACATGAATGTCAATTGACAAATCTATAAGGATTAATATTATCTTATCTCTATTTTAAATAAAAAGTGTGACTTGCAATATTGCCTAAAACATCATCTTCGTTGGTTGTACGCAATTGATTGAAATAAAAATAATATCAATTTAAAAGACCAAAATCTACTACCCCAAAAATATTATCTCTAAAATACATGTAAAGAGGAACTCACAGCTTCACTGTCATCAACAAATGGATCTGTTTCATCATAGCCATATGTTACATCAATCAAATCCTAGAAAGGCAACAGTAAAAAGTTGTAGAGCAACTACTTGATGTCATTCCAAGCACAAAAAACAACAAATCTGGCCATTGTTTCTAATTTGCTAAACTACTGGTTTCATTGCAAGGATTTGATTGATTTGAGATTCTGGTGGGAAACATTTTCATTGTTAGATGTCATGTGACCTTAAAGTAACCAATAAGAGCCTGCGCTGTTGGGAAAAAATTTCCAGCTGTATAACTATCACATAGGGTGTGTTTGATTGTTCATAAAATATTCTGGAATAAGAATATATAAAAGGTTTGTTGCAAACCTCTTGTAATGTGACTTTTGGACCACTTAAGAGCTACATACATCAGGATATTTTATTTCAAGCATATTTCTAGATATTGCAATGCCAATGAATGCCAAAATAAGTGATTCCTAGAGTCAAACACACCCTTAACAATCAAAGGGTAGGGTTTTATGAACAGGGAAAATGTAATCTGACAAAGACAGAATTGGCTGAAGCCATTGTGCACCAAAGTATTACAAAAATCCAACATGCTCTAAGAACAATAATAATTCTCCGAGAATCAACTTATTAAGAAGAATTCAATACCAACTTCAACAATAAAGATTGAAAAAAATGATATCAGAAGTAAAATGTCTGTTTAATTTACTATTTACATGATGAAAAATGTCATGAGTATATAGACCTTATATCTAGACATAAAGGCAAATAAAACTAAAACAAACATACCAGAAAAAAGTGGATTAAATTAGATACGTGAAAAAACACAATAATATTATATAAGACCAAAGACATTATTATAAAAATTATTACTCATAACTGGAAAATACCAATACATCAATAAGTGGAATGCTAACAAGATTAACATATGCCTCACGGAGTGACCTCTGAATTCCACTGGGTCTATACTTGCTTTTGAAGTAGTTAACCAATTAGGAGTATATTATGGACAACCTCTCTCGTAAATATCGTAACAACATTTTTGCCTAAAGTATTTAAAGGAAATGCATTGGAAGAAGCTTACGAATGTAAAAGTCAGTGTAGTTACTGTATCATATCCAGAACAAACTGGAGTTTGGAAATATTGATTACCATAAGATGCAGAGTCAACACCAGCTACAAAGGTCTTAACTTTCAACCACGTTGATGCAGGGTTTTATACCTCAATAGAGGTTTGTAGCAAGGGCTAGAAAATTTATCGTCTTTGACTGATCCACTAAAGGGTTTAGAAATTTTCCCTCAAAATAATAAATCGTTTTTTATATGCAGGAAGAAATTTTTCCACTGCAAGCAGCAGCTTATCCTTTCAAACTACAAGGAAATCTTGGAAAGCTTTTAAACGGATTGCTAAAACTTTGCAGTGTTATCAATAATGCGTTATTTTGTGAAACTGGGCTCATTTTAAAAACCGAAATTTCTATTTCCCGTCTCCAGTTTCAGTGAAAGTTAAAACTACCCTAGCTTATTTTTTTTACAACGTTCTGCCACCGAAATGCCAAAAGAATTGCAGAAGAAATTTTGAAAGTTTCATATAAGACGACAAATAATACGCAGATATATAGATATTTAGCCCTTTTCAATTTTAAACTGCAATTTATTCAATCTGTTTTTAAGTGTGTTACCGGAAACTAGAAATACGGACTCTTCTTCGTATTTCCTGTATTAAAGAAATCAGCGTGAACTGAGAGAAATATAACGGAGGGAGCCAAAACCTTACAGAATGGAAGAGAAAAGAAATTTTGCATCACGCTTATCGTAATTTTGAGTTATAAACAAGATCTGTTCTTTTCCTGGGTCCACGTTTATAGTTGTAAATAACGCAAGAAATCGACATTTTCGTGAGATGTAAATATAGCAAAGTGTCATTGAATATTGTGGCACCGAAACTAGAAGAGACAATACACAAAACCATGGATTTGGAGTTTTAAATACTTAGAAAACAATAGCACAAAGTCAAAAACGACTTACGAATCCCTCAAAAGGCAGCGAGTGTTAACAACAGGGTCATGTCATAAAGGACAATGAATTAGTAACATAAGGAAGGCACTACACTAAACAAGTGCTCGCATAATTCTACACACACGGCTTCAATACACCCCCGTACAGCACCGGTATTCTTTCAAAAAAGCTAAATAACTTCTACTCTAAAAGCAATTAGTATGGTTATAATCCATGTCAAAACACAATTTCGTAAGATCAGTATTTGTAAGAACGTGTCCTTGATCGACGCAGAGAAGCCAATTTAAGCTTATTGATGTTTGCAAACTAAATTTAAAACCGGGGAATAAACTTCACAGACGTAGTATTTTGGTTTACCTCCATGCGATCTCTCCTCCGCTTCTTGGATGTAGGTTTTGGAGCCTGTGAACAAGAAAAACGAATTGTGATCTCAAGTATTCATACTCGGTAAATTTTTGCTCGGCAAAGGGTTCCTAAGGAATCTTAAGCCTCGAACAAAAACACGTATTGACTTTGCATCGGTGTGTACAACTTACGTATTTCTGCTCAAATTTCTTTGCCAAGGCTCTGAGCTTTTCATCATCTCCATCTTCATCGTCCCATGGAGTTTTCTCTGGAGTTTCGCCCGACTGGAGTGTGAGAGAAAAAATTGAGTTCACTCTTCGGGAATCAAAATCACGGCCATTCTAACAGCGGTTAAAAAAATACACACTGGTGTTCTTCGCACACGAAATTGTCTCCGCTTTAGAGAAAAGGACTGTACTGAAAAATGGCTGAAAGATGCGCCTACCTTGCGAGTAGCGGATTTTACGAGGTCCAGAAACGAATACTCGGGGCAGGTTTTGTCGTCGCTGGCAGGTAGTGAGAGCGTAAAACGCAAAGTTGGGACATTTTCTGAGCCTTTCCGAAACGCGTCGCCTATCTCCGAAGGAAATGGGCTAGCTTTTTCCATTTCCCATGAAGAGGAAGCCAAAACCTAGGGCCTTCTGTATGGACCCTTCTTCAAACGCCATGGAGTGGAGCCTCTTCCATCTTAAACTTGCCCGCTTCTCCGTTCCAAAATTTAACACTGGGACTAACTGCGCATGCTCAGTGACCCACTGCGCAGTCGCAGTGCAGATTTATGTCCGAAAAGGCTTCGAAGTTTCTCTCTTAGTGGAAATTTAGCAGAATCCACAACAAATCGAGCAATCTTCCGATTTTCGATCTTTGCCTCAGAATGGGCCTTAAACGTCGTTAGAGGTCCGAAAATGGCCTAAAATCGGTAAAAACGCGAAAAAAATTGTTTAGTGAAATTTTAAAATTTATGGATTCTGCTCCCTCAACCTTCCTAAAATCCTAAAATGTGGTCCTTTTTATGTCCAAAATGGCGAGAAACGCAAAAACGTGGAGCGAATCAGCCCGCTACGCCCCACCCGGTACAGGAGAACGCACATGTTTCCACGGAATCGCTGGCTTAAGTATATTATGCAAAACCCTATTGTTTAGCCCCGATCAATTTTTCAGCGCTACATGTACTTGATACGCGCTTATGCTTGCGTGAAAAAAGCGCTTTTGTTGGCTGATCGCGGTTGAAAATGACAGATGCTATACCAACCAGTAATTCTTATTGGACGCATTCCGGCCCGTGTTTACAGCTCGCAAAGAACAATATTGCGTGAAATACCACTTTTATTTCCGGTTTGTGATGGAGTCCGCTGACAATTTGCAGACTCAGTAATGCTTTTCGGTGCTGGCGAAAAAGGGAAAAGACGTTATTTGCTCTCCATCAGAAACTTATAAGGGGTTGTTCAACTCCTTATGAGTTTCTGTCTCCATTTAAATAATGCCTATTTCATCCCACAGTCACAGTGGACAATTCTGTAAACATGCTTTTTGTGAACTAGAAGAAATAGTTCTCAGGGCTATCGAAGTTGGTTTTACCCACTATGGACTCTCGGAACACATGCCTCGGTATGAGCCGGAAGATTTGTACGAAGAAGAAATAGAGGTGAGATTTATTATTTCGCTTTCTTAACTGAGTGAAGATTCATTATAACATTCGATAGGCGTACGGCGCGCATCGTTTTCAACAATAAGATTTAGGTTAAGATTATTGCTGCGGAGCGACCGTAGGGAGCGAGCAGCAACATAATCGGGATTTAAGGGAAATATATATGGTAAGACGAATCCTCGAATTCATCACTTTTTACCAGAATTCATTGCATTTAACCATCCTCGCTCGTCACTGCTCTGGACGTTTCGCGGGTAGGAACGTCTGCGACTCAGTGGTAGAAATTCCATACTGATGACGCAAATCAATGTTTATATAATAAAGCCGGTAGTCAGATCATGAGTTCCAAATATAAATTTGTCCAATTTTATGTGTCTTCTGGTCGATTTTGGTATACCGTTGTGTTCATCTACCAACGAGCTCAAGCAAAACTCAAATACTTCTTCTAGAGAAGACTATATTCCCCAAATTCCACAAATATTGACTGTTTTGTTAGAGATTCCGTGACATGTACATACAGAGTGCATTGCGGTACTTTTTACCAGAATGCATTGCGTCACGAACAACTCAAATAAAAACACGAGGAAATTTGGTGGCTGAGAGCATTCATTGTTCGCTGCCCAGACTCAGAGTTTCTTTGTGTCAAATTTTCTACAGCAGGGTTAGAGGTCTTACCAAATTTAAGACACTAAGGAGTCTTTCAGATGAGTATGATGGTTAACTTTAGGATTAGCCTGCGTGGCAGGCGTTTGAAAGGGAAGGGAAGGGGAGTTTAAGGCTCGAGAGAAACACGAGGGGCATGTGAGGAGGGAGGGAAGGAAACGCCTGCAAGGAAACCATTGTTTTCGCCATCCTGCCTACTAATCATGTATGCAAAAATGACGCAACTGTAAATGACAAGCTGTCAAATAAGTCTGTCAGCGATGCACATAATTTTAGCTTTTGTTTTTCTAAAACGAGATATCTGAAGTGTAGGTACATTCTATAAAAAAACAGTTCAAATGCAGCGGTCATCCATTGGAAGAAGAAAGTTGCAACGATGCGTGTCTTGTTATATAAAATCGAGCATAAATCTATTACGTCGTTTGCTGAAGGAAACATGCTGGATGTTGCAACTTGCATGCAATATCTGTCTGAGAAAAATTTAAAACACTTTGCCAGCTCGCGAATTCTTGTAAGTCTCACTGCCTAACCAATGCCAGTATCAACAGAATGTGCCACAGCATTACTATCTTTTAGATACCCCAGTCTCTAAAATAATGAGCTCATCCTCGGTGTATTATCCGTGAAACTCTCAAGTGACGGAAAACAAAGGAAACACAGAAGTCAACACAAGAGAACCTAGGAAAACAAAAGGTGCACAACAAAGAAAAAGTTCACAGGTTGTTACACTGAGGTAAACCCAAATAATAGCTCAATCAATTCCAAGTGTGCCCATCCCCCCTCCATCCCCATCCATTTGTCAGGCATCTGTTGTCTTATCAGTCCGGGTGGCGAGGTTTGTTCAAAAACCTCTACGTGGAGATTTTACATTTTTCAATTCTTCTTGAAGCGGTTAACAGCGCTCCTTTTTCAATATTTCCCTCTAGAATATGCCTATTTAGATAGCTATATATATTTCTGTAAAAAATATTGTTAATAAATATGTTTAAAATGATACAAGACAGTGGTTTTCACTCCATCACCACCCTATCAAGCTTGCCCTCCACCCCCATTCCCCATTAGGCATTTTTCAGGTGTTAGCCAGTCAGTTAAGTCCCATGTTCACTGTATGTTCCCACTTTTCCCATGTTGGGCTTTTGTCATCAAATGGCCTGCTCGGGGGTGGGAATTTGTCATAGTGGACTTTCATGTATTTCTTCTTGCACTTTTAAAAGGGATAAAAGAACATTCATGATTACAAGCTAATTAACGAAAGATGTGTTACCACAAACTTTGAGTTCTAGCAAAATAATTGTCCTCACCCTCCCTGAATACTTGCCTTCAGAAAGTGTAAGAATGGCCACTACTAGAGATTTAAGAGGGAATAGCAAGCCACTGTGGAGAAGAAGTTGAAGTGAAATTATTGTACTTGTTTGCAAAGATTGACAGTACCCTACAAGCAGTAAAGGAAAATGCAGAAAAACCATCTCAGGGTGTTCATTAGGCATCGGAGATTGGAGAGTTCTCAGTTTATGATGCAGAATTCTCCGGCTAACATTCGGTAACCTATGACTATTTTTTATTCAGAGTTGGAGCCTTTTTTAAAATATTATCCTGTAACATTACACCTTTCTCCTGCTACTAGAATTCTAAATGAAAACCCTGCATGTAAAGTTAACCATAAAAGTCCAATGAAGGTTTTGTTCTACTAATAAAAAACTGTCTTGACATTTTGCTTTCTGGGCATGCTGTTGCATTCATTAACTTACTCTCTCAATTATAATGCCTATTTGCAATCTTTAGGCTCTTTCAAGAAAAATTAAGTTTTTCTTTGTTTTAAGGGTCATGGCCATGACCCTACAATGAGGTTCTTATTTGAATCTGCTAGCCTCTTGCTGGGGGTAAAAAATAACACATTCTGTACGTTTAAATGTCAATGTGTTAAGCAAGGAAATAGTGATTAAGGATGCTATCTTTATGTCTCTTATTGGAAATGAGGCTGCCATTTTACCTTGTCATTCAAGCCACGTGAAGGTCCAGCCACTTGCAGGGCAAATGCAGTACCTTTATTACTCAGTTGGTCTAACACCCTGAGTATTGGTCTGGCCTATAAAAATCAAACCCACAACGTTCCACTCTGCAGCCGAGTGCCTGTCCAACTAAGCTCATGAAATCCTGCCCATGGTTAGGTTATGCCCAACTTTCCAAGGAAAAAAGGGCAAATACCTGACAAATGCCTTGTTGGGGGGGGCAAATTGGCCTGTTTGGAATTACAAATTGAAACGGGCAGACATACAGTACTGAAAACTCCGGAAAATCTTCGAATTTGCCGCTTCTGCCACTTAAATGAAGTTGAACACGAATTACACTTTCTATTCAGTTGTAATCTTTATGATAGTCTTCGATCTAACTTGTACAGAAACATCATGAAAAAGATACCACCATTTTAATAATTTTGACAACAATGAAAAAACCCTCTTCTTGTTTAACAATGTCAATCCTCATATCTACAGACTTACGGCTGCTTAGACACGTTCATGATGGAATATAGACAAAAACTTGTTCTTTATTATAGCCTTTATTTTGATTTAAGATTTATAACATAAATAATGTAGGTAACTCCATGTACTCATGTGGGAATACTGAAATAACATTGTTGACTGAGCCACAAGTTTATTTCCTTGACAGGGGGTACTTGTCAGTTGTGACCATACTTGAAATTAAGATGGAGATAGTTACCAGGTTGAGGGCTGTAACTAATGGATGGGGGTGGGGATTAATTTCTGGCTAGTACGAGCATGACTATTTTCACAGGAAAAAAAAAACAAAACTAAGAACCCAAGAAGTTCCTATTTGTTCAATTCCCTGCCTACTAAACTAACGTCAGGGTGGTAAGTTAAGAGGGATACTCTTCACACATCACCAGACTTTTTTAAGGCCTTCATTCATCACAGGAAAAAAATTAGCCATCATGCATAATGTACAGGTAGATGAGGTGCAATTGCAGAAGGTTAATATGGCAACATCTAAACCCATTGATTAAATCAGCTCTAATGATTAATAAAAAAATTGTTTTAATTGTTTTTGAGTAGTTAATTGAATTATTGATCTTAATTGTACAAAAGGGTTCTCTGAAATCTGGTGTTGTTCAAATGTTAACCATATCGACCAGTATTGTTTAGAAACGAGAAAAAGGACCAGTAGATGATGTTATGACTATCTGTTTTTAATGTCTGTGCTTCTAGTTTCACATGATATTCACCAATCACAGAAATCCCAAAGGAAATTCAAAATCATGCATCACAGGTTATAAAAATAGTAAATCATGCACCAGCCGGTTATTTCCAATCACAGCTAATTTAAACCCGATCACACATCACAAGATCCACCATACCTTACGGAAAGCCACCCTGTAACATATACACTGGATAGCAGTGATGTCAGCCCTGTACTTGAGACATTTCAGTAAAGTTCATTGCATCTTTGAAGTTAATACATTCCTGTGCCAGTAAAGGATTGATGTGGAGTATAAACAAAATTAAACAACAATCCTAGCACTGCATGCCGCCCCTGATCATGATACGCTTAACAATACATTGTTTATTACTATCCCTCTACATTATTCTTATTACTATGGCTATGTCTGGTATTATATTTTGTTACAAAAATGTAGAGTTTTAAATGCAATAAGCAGTAAGAAGTCTGTAAATTAGTTATAAGCTGAAACCATTCTAGGCATACAGATCAGAGATGGGTGGGAAGTGGAGGAGGGGGGATGGGTTTAGATGGTAGATGGCCTGCAACCTACTGTACTGTGTAGTTTTGTTTGTGACAAAAACATTTTATCAAAAAAACTTGGCCTGTTGCTTTCTATTAAAAATCAATGTCACTCTATAGTTCTTGTTCATGCCCAATATACACTGTATATCTATGTATCTCACCCCAATTAAAAATTTTAGGAATTCTTCTTTGAACTAAGGGCAATAAATTTTGCCGTGTTTTAATTGATTTTTGCAGTTTCATATAGCTTGTACCAGGCTCTAGCTCACAGAATTATAGTAGGGATGTCACAAAAACAAGGCAAGTGAAAAAAAGATGCACCTGATTGGCAGAAGTGGGCCTCCACTCTCCAAATTCCCCACCTGTTTTTCACATCAGTTTTCACGATCTCTGCACATCACTATCTTGGAGCCTGAAACAGGTTAAGGCTTACAGCAATATGTAAAAATCAAGACCCACCCAAAATTTTTTAAACTGCACAGTACCATCTTATTTGCAACCAATGCAAGAGTGCTGTCAATCAGTAAAATTCATGGAGTAATATATTTAAACCTAAAGGGCGCTTTCCATTTGTCAGAACAGAATTGGCAAAACCAGTTAGATCATCAGGAGAATTTCGCTATTAACCTTTTAAGTCCCAATAGTGATCAACATCAATTTTCTCCTGACAATATCCATATGATTGTTACCAAGAGAAATTGTTATGAGAGTTAATAAAATGATCACTAAAGAGAAAATGCCTTGATCTGTTATCAAACTCTCTCAACTAATTCTTTAAGGAAATGTATGAAGATCAGTATGGGGAATTTATATGTGGATGTTGGGGCTTAAAGGTTAATCAGGACTATCCAGCCAGATCAGTTTATTTCTAAATGGTGTGTGCAAGACAGTGACGGGTTTAATAAAAATTTGTGAGAAGGCTGATATTCCGAAATTCATCATTGTACAGTTGAACCCCGCTTTACAGACAACTGCTTTATTACAGATACGTACTTTTTATGGACAGTTTGCTTTGTTTCTGGGAAAAGAAAGCCCTTACAAATTTTTCTATCTTCAACCCACTTAATAAGGACACCCAGTTAATACGGACACTTTCTATGACCCCCTTAGTGTCCTTGTTGATGGGATGTGAGTGTCCTTCTTTGTGACCAGTCTGGCCAGCCAGTTCTGACTTTTCAAAAGTGCCCTAAAACAACTGAAAATGAAATCACACTATGATTCATTTTACTTTTTTAGGAAAATATGGCACCTTTTGAACTCTGTTGCATTTTTGAGGACTTTGTCAAGGAAGCTAGGCATCTTCAGGACAAGTATAAGGACAAAATTTCTCTCATTGTTGGCTTTGAAACAGATGTTATTAGAAAAGACTGTTTTGAGAGGATAAAGACGCTGAAAAAAGATCTGCAACTAGATTACATCGTAGGATCCATTCATCATGTTGATGGAATTCCAACAGACATCAGCCTAGAACTTTATGAAAAAGCAGAAAAATTAGCTGGAGGAACAGAGCTGCTTATGTGTCGATATTATGATCAACAATATCAGCTATTGCAAGAAGTTAAGCCTGAGGTCATTGGCCATTTTGACCTCATTAGGTTGTACAGACCTGATTTTGAATTTACAGATATTATTTGGAGGAAGATTGTCAGAAATGTCGACTTTGGCATATCTTATGGAGCATTGTTTGAGATAAACACAAGTGGCGCTTCCCCATCAAAGAAACTGAAAAACCCACACCCACATAAAAGAGTTCTAGAGGTAAGTGAAATATGGTTATGTCCATTGAGGGATATTAGGGAGTTTTAGCAGCCACTAAGGCGACAGCAATAGGCTTAGGGCCTGTTTATATGAGTTGAGCCAGCCTGGCCTGCTTTACCAGCCTGGCTGGGCTTATGCCTTGTTTTCACGTTTCAATTTTTGTTGTTGCCTTCCCACATAAACACAAAATGGGGCACGAGCCTAGCCAGCCCATTACAAGTGGGCCATGTTGGCTAACAGACCCCTAATAAGCAAAACAAGAACCCTGCACATACGGCACACTTATTGGTACATTTCTTTGTCATCATTACATCACCATGACGTGAACAGTTTTCCTTGTGCTGTGTCTAAAAGAAGGAATGACATAAAATGAACTAAATATTACCTAAAATGGCTCAAATTGAGCTACAACTGCCAATATCTAAAACACACTTGGATTTCTCAAATCACTTAAAATTGTCTAAAGGCAAAATGGTGAAAATGGCATCACTGACTTTGCATGTGCTTTGGAAACATTGAGAATATTTAAAAGTGGACTTGACTGCAAAACAGTTGGTAGAGTCTCACATGTAAGAGTCTCTCCCCAGTCTCGCTCTCTGTTTTCAGCCTCGCTTCAGACCTTTTGTTTGACTGTTCGGACGTACTTAAGGTGACTCGACCCAGTTTTTTTGGGGGGGGGGTACCATCCTTCTTTGAAGCTCTCTGGTATCCCCGCCTTTACTTTTATCGTAAGTCTAACACATAGAATAGATAACATATAGATCAATCTACAATATAACATAAAATTTTTGGCAATCGGAGTAAATGTCACGTGGTTATAACGCCACGCCCCTTTGAGGTCTGAGTCAAAAATCTGCTGTTGCCGGCATTTTTTCGTGAAAATCTCTCGGCTACACATAGTGCGCATTAGTGCCTTGCGCTGAACAGAGTTTCACCAAAATCGCAAAGACCCAATTCGAGAAATTCAGCGGTTTCCAAATTTAGGTCATAATTTATGCGAAAATGATAAGCAAACTTTACACGGATTATATCTAATAAACTGTGAGAATCATCTCTTTATTTTGGGCATCCTTATAACAGATGGGTCCTTGCAAGTCAGCAAAACCCTTTAGGGCCTTGTAAATGCGCGCGATTTCGAGCAAAGCAAACATATAGAAATTACAGTTTTCGCTATTTGTTGACGTTTGTCAGCGTTTAAGAGTCCTTCTCACGAAAAAAGCATTTTCTTAAAAATTCCTAGTTTTTTTCCTTCAAATTTTTTCAGTGCCACAATTGATTAACTAACTACCCGGACTCTGAATCTCATGGTCATTGAAAAACTGTGACATTATCTTCTATAAGCCCAAACTTGAGTAAACATTGAAGATTTTTAAGGTTTTGGCTGAGTTTGTGCTTTGGGAGTTGTCTATTGTTTCTAGCCTGTCATTATACAGCATTCTTGTTCAGCAGGCGTGCAATGACCGCGCTTGGCTGACTTCCGAATGCTCACCGAAATATTCCCGTCACGAGTTGGTTTAATTATTGGCTTGCATTAAACCTATGAAAAAATGATATTTTTTTAATAGTAAGTAGATTTAGTGTGTAGCACTTCTCGATTTTTTTGCAAAGGCACAAGAAGCACGAGAATTGATTAAAAATTGTGAGTTAAACCTCTATGTATCACGCGATGGCCTGTCTCACTGTACCAAAATTATCAGATCTCGGTGAGCATCCGGAAGTCAGCCAAGCGTGGTCATTGCACGCCTGCTGAACAAGAATGCTGTATAATGACAGACTAGAAACAATAGACAACTCCCAAAGCACAAACTCTGCCAAAACGCTAAAAATCTTCAATGTTTACTCAAGTTTGGGCTTATAGAAGATAATGTCACAGTTTTTCAATGACCATGAAATTCAGAGTCCGGGTAGTTAGTTAATCAATTGTGGCCCTGAAAAAATTTGAAGGAAAAAAAACTACGAATTTTTAAGAAAATGCTTTTTTCGTGAGAAAGACTCTTAAACTCTGACAAACGTCAACAAATAGCGAAAACTGTAATTTCTATATGTTTGCTTTGCTCGAAATCGCGCGCATTTATAAGGCCCTAAAGCGTTTTGCTGACTTGCAAGGACCCATCTGTTATAACGATGCCCAAAATAAAGAGATGAATCTCATAGTTTATTAGATATAATCCGTGTAAAGTTTGCTTATCATTTTCACATAAATTATGACCTAAATTTGGAAACCGCTGAATTTCTCGAATTGGGTCTTTGCGATTTTGGTGAAACTCTGTTCAGCGCAAGGCACTAATGCGCACTATGTGTAGCCGAGAGATTTTCACGAAAAAATGCCGGCAACAGCAGATTTTTGACTCAGACCTCAAAGGGGCGTGGCATTATAACCACGTGATATTTACTCCGATCGCCAAAAATTTTATGTTATATTGTAGATTGATCTATATGTTATCTATTCTATGTGTTAGACTTACCATAAAAGTAAAGGTGGGGATACCAGAGAGCTTCAAAGTAGGATGGTACCCCCCCAAAAAAACTGGGTCGAGTCACCTTAAATACGGGCTGTTTTGCAGTCTAAGGGTTGATTTCCAGTGTCACGTAATTTTACATGCGTAAATAAAATAGAAGCAATGTTTGAAAGGCCACGCACAAACGTAAAGGTTGAGCAAGGTTCAACTTCACATATATGCTTGACCTTCCATACATTGCTTTTATTTTTTTCACTTGCGTAAATAAATTAGAGGCAGTGTATAAAAAGTCGCGCATAAAAGTAAAAGTTGAACCTGGCTCAACTTTAACGTTTACGCGCGACACCTCAAACACTGCTTTTATTTTATTTACACGCGTAAAAACGTTCATGGAAACCCACCTTAAGTCTTCTTGCTACTCGGTGGGAAGATGATGGCACGAAAAAGAAAAAGTTTGCCCAGTAACGCAGTTTTGATTGGACTAGAGCTCATTTATTCAGATGGTGCCGAAGATTTGAGGGTGTGCCTAGCAACCTAGTTGTGATTGGTGCAGTGCTAACAGTGCAAAAATTTTGAGTTTGCCTGGTAACGTAGGTTTGACCGTAACCACCGGGCTCTCAATAAAATTTTGTCACGTATATGTAAGCTCCGAAAATTGGACCTGATTTTTGTTTAGTATGTTTGGTACAGAGTTCGCAGCGAAAAAATTGCGAATTTGCCCAGCAAAGGAAGAAGTTCGATGTTTGAAACTGGCCTTAACTTAATCAATTACCATGTTTTTCCCTAGTACTTGGTGGAGTCTGGTGCAAAACTCACCCTGTCCGATGATGCACATGGTACTGGCGATGTAGGTTTCTGGTACAACAACTTGTCTCAGTACCTAACTGATAACAGGGTCACTGAACTGCACTACCTTGTGCCCCACCCCCAGAAAAAAGTGGTTTGTAGGAAGATAGTGGATTGTTTAAGTCATCCATTTTGGACACACTGCAGGGAATTTTTGGAAGAGAATTAGCGGTGGTAATTTATTTCCTAGTTTGAAAATGAATAAGCGCGTTCCATGCATTTGAAAGTCTAAAAAGCTAAGGGGTTTAGATGGTAAAATTGAGGTCGTGTTCTACTGGGATCAACCGTTTCCGGTTGCTTGGGATTTTTCGTGTTCCGAGTCATTGGGAAAAGAACGAATTTTGATTGGTTTGGTTGATCAACTTTTGTTAACCAGCTCATAACTTGAACTTGAGTCTTCAATTGGGAACTTCAACCAAATTAACCAAAACCAACTTTTCGATTGGCTATTCGTGCTCAGGGTTTCCTATTTTCCCTACTACGTTTTCTTGGAAAGCAATTACTGCTAAATGAGAAGATAACGCCTTAGAGGAATGAGAACAGACACAATCTGAGATAAAATGCGTTATATTTCCCTATTTGTAAAACTAAAGTAAATTACAATGAATGGAATGGTTTATCCAATCATTTTAGAGAATCAAACAGTATTGCCACTTTTAAAACATTTATATTTCTATTTGTATATATTTTTCTTATATTTTAATTAGTGGGGGCATCCCTAGTATGGCGCATTGGCGCTTTTGGTTGTCTCCTTCTCCACAACTTTTTTTTTTCTTATAATAATGTTAGCTTATTTCATTTCATTATTTGCTTGTAATGTAGTGGAGTGAATCTGTAATAAATAAATGTAGATGCTAAGACAACGTAATTAAAAATTTCCACTTATTTATAAATAGCTGTGCTCAAATAGATTAACACTGAATTTAAGATCGTGGGGCAAAATACTTGGTTTTCCAACCGCGACAAAAGAATCAATTGTAATTTGTACTAGTCTCTTAAAATTGAAGAGCAGTATGTCAAGCAGTCTTGCAGTACTTAAAAATAATTTTAGTTAGTGATAAAAGAAGCCGTGAAATTTCACGGTCACCCTTGTATCTGAATAAAATAACTGTTACTGTAGAAGTGCATCTTTACAGCATCTAAATCCTAATACCTAAGAATAAATATAACAAAATTCTGTTCAACTGAGGATGTTATTGGAATGATATTCCTCTATCTATAGAGAAAGGATAACGAGACAATAATTTAATCAAAAACCCAAAAGTCTATGGCCGATTTTGTGTACCCAACTTGGCATGTTATGACCAGATTTAGTTGTTTTGTGCTTAAAAGTGGATTTTCTAAGAAAACTTGGTACTTTTCCTAAAAGTACCTGTCAGTATTATCTTACTCAGTATTGATCACTGCCATACCGACCCTCGTATTTGCTGTTTAACTTGTGTTTCCTCATTTCCTTTTTTTTATATTTTTCTATTGATTTCTTTTATCCTAAATAAAACTGTAATCTGGTTAAAAGGGTATATCATGAATCTTATTTTATCTTGTCCTTCTTACAAATACAAATGTAAACGCCCAGAAAATCTTACACAGTCAGGGTTCTATCTAGGGTATTTGAGGGGTAGAAGCTTTCCCCCCAAAATGCCCAGCTTCCCCCCAAAAATATTGTTATCATTACAGTATATAAGTAACTATATCGGAAAAATCATCCAGACGCGACGAGGTCAGTGCACATTTCTCAAAATTGAGTCTCAAAATGCACCAGATTGCATCTCAGCGCATTTTCATTTCAAAAAATTTCCGGGGGAGCATTCCCCCGGACCCCCCTAGGAAACTCGAGGCCATCGGCCACTCGGGACTTCTCCCCCAAACGATAAATCCTAGATAGAACCCTGACAGTGAGTTTTCGTCTCCTCTCGCGTTCCTCTCCCGCGTCTACTTTTCAAGATATCACTCAAATGGAGAACTTGCTCGCAGGCTAGTTTTCCATCATGTTCCTTTTCTACTTGCGTGTTTCAATTAACAACCTCTCTCCTTCCTTCCTTCCTATCGCTTCAGAACGTTGATTGTGCGGTCATTCGCGTGTAGTTGACCTGCGGAAAATTGCGGCTGTTTTTCAGTGCATCTATTCCTCTCAGAAATGCCGTAAAACATAAGCGGGCAAACCACCTGGGGGTATATCTCTCTTCATTTTGAATAGCGAATTTGCGCAACAGGACGAGAGAGGAAGGACGACGGCAAACCTTGTGTGACAAGCTTGACAATAATTTTGTTTGAAAATGCTTTCCGCTAAACTTCACCTTTCAGTAAACAGCGGATCTTCACAATCTTGTAAACGACTAGAAAACATGAATGTTAAATGAAGCTCACGACAAAACACGCATGTAATAGCCCCCTCACGTTTGTCACGCGCAAGCGTTTTGTTGTCCTCTTTTTCCCCTGTTGCGTAAACTCACTTATCAATTACCGGCCGTGAGTCGAGTGAATCGCGTAACGCAATTAAGTCAGTCAAAATGTCCAATGTAGCTGCAGTAGAACAGGATCACACGATCAGCTTTTTCCTGTATCATCAAAAGCGACGCAACAGAGAATCAGGCTCGTCAAGTGATTCCAAGTGCATATCATTTGACTCTAGCATATCACATGACTCAATCGTTTTCTCTTGTTGCCTCTGCAATCTGCAATCAAAACAGAAACAGACATTAAGTTAATTTCTACCATTCCTCTCTTGATTAATGTACATCAAGGGAGGATACCAAGCACATTCAGTTAACTAACAAGCGTTTAAGTTCCATTTAGGTTCCTTATGAACAAGTAAGGACTTTTCCCGTGGCGGTGGGGTGGGGGGAGGGGGGGAGTAGCCTACGTACAGAGACGTGTATTTCCGGTCGTCCCTTCTCTTCACCCGAAAACGGAAATACGTCTGTGTCCGCAGGCTAGGGAGGAAGCACTCCCTAACAGAAGCTATACAGGGTATGTGCGCTACAAAAGAGTTTGGTGTTAAATCCTTCTGGTCTGAATGGATTTTGTGTCAGAAATGGGTCAAAGGTTTGTACTTCCTACAACCGGGGTCTGGCAAACCCCCAGTTGCGGGTGGGGGAGGGCGGGGGGATTGTCGACTCCCTCTTCGCAATACTCGTCAATTGCACGGGCGGATACATTCGTAGTCCACTTCCCAAAATCGTCTTTTCCCAATTTACATGCAATTGTACGCATAATTGAAAAGACAAAGGATGAATTCCCGTAGGACCTACATTGAAAAACAAAATGTACAGACCATCTGTGCAAGCTAATGAGGCCTATCACAGTCTCTATCTTTGTTAAGAGTTGTCACCCTGAGGGTCACAGCCTCTGATGTTTTAACCTGTCGATAAAAACTGACCTCATGTGTGCCGAACAATTCGAGTGAGCGAGATTCTTTTTTAAGTGTTGGTTCTATGACACTACACAACGTGATCTCAATTCTGCCGTCGGTTGATTAAATGACCATTTTTCGGTCGTTTTGTTTGTTTCCCTAATGTAACTTTGGGCAAAAATGACTCCTCTTCAATTTAACAATAGGGAACTAGAAGTATAAGGGCTGTATAGCAGACTAGTTACAGTGAGGACCTCACCTTTCATTGAGCAAAATTCATTGTCACGTCGTCGCCAATCAACACGAATGGTGCCCAGTACTTGACAGCATCGAATTTTCCAGACTCGCGTAGCGTTTTCATGGCCTGATGAAGCGACTTACTTGCACTTTTCCCCGCTACCAAATGTTCGTAAAAGTGTCCCATAAACTCCATAGTGGCATCGTCGCTAATCGCCCACAGTGACGCAATAACCGAACGTGCACCGGCTCCCAAAAAGGCACGTGCAATTCCAACCACGCCTTCGGCTTTGATGGCACCTTGCCCACTGTAACAACAGCTTAAGACAACAAGCTTGGCGTGCAGTTGTACCTCCAAAACATCTGCCATCGTCAAAAGAAAGTCTTTCTCTTCGGGATTGTCCGAACTAGCAAGGTTAGGAGACAAAATAATTCCTCCGGTGTCTGGACAACCGTGAGCTGCAATGTGTACTAAGGAGACTGAGGAAAGCCCGCTTAAAACTTTCTCTTTTGAAGCGTTCTTACCAACAAGTGGCTCGATGTTAAGAATCTGTCCAATCATTTTCACTTCTTTCTCAGCACCAGGAAGTTGCGGAAGGTTTTTCCATGGTTTGTTGCGTACGGTTTCCAAACATGGATTACCAACAAGCAGCGCACCAGATTTGCTATGGTAGCCCTCCGGACACTCTGACAGCAGCCTCAAGCATGTTAGTGATGGAGCCAATCGAATTCTTAGCGTTTCAGACAAATACCTGGAATGTTGGTCCACAAGGGCAGCATAAGGAATCAAGAATGAGTAACGGTCAGGGACAAGGACGAGTTCGTCACCTTCTATCAAGGGTGAAATTGGAGCGATAACTACGTCATACAGTGTTTTTAAAGCACCATCCTTGTCTTGCTTTGATTTCAATTCTTTCTCTTCATCTTCCGGGTCATCCAGAGAGCGATTGGGGCACCTGACTTTTAAGTTGACACCAATCTTTTCGTATGCTTTGTAAGTCAACGATGTCAAGTACTCACTTATTTCCCCTATCGTAAACTGACACTGCTGACCGCTTGAATTAACCAGAAATTCACCGCAGATTTTAGATCTGATTTTGGTTCTTCTGCTAGAAAAAGTGTAGGTGATGAAATGTGGTTTGAAATGGTAGACATCATCGGTTCTATTGGTTGTTTTAACGACCACTGAATTGACTTTCTCACGCCGTATTGCGATTCCATGAGATCCACGAGAGCTTGTGCTCGTCCTGCCTCGGCTGTAAAAAGCGCTTCAAGGGTGTGGCCTAGCTGTAATTGAATTCTCCATAGCAAGTTATAGCTACGATCATGTTTATTACGAACGCTGATTTTCAACTCGTCTTTCCCTTGAAGGAGAACCCTGTTTTCTTCGAATAGTTTTATAGAGGATTTACAAAACTCCTCGGCTTTAGAAAACTGGCCAGCACAACAATAATATTCAGATAAGTCACCATAACCCATCCCTTCGTGAATTATGTTTCCCGTTTCTTTCACGATATTTAGACCCAGCTCACAAAGCTTGATTGCTTTCTTGGAATCACCGACAGACTGGTAGGCAACACTAAGGTTTATATATGCGCATCCTTGTGACTCTCTGTCTCCAGTCTCTTTTGCGATACTTAGACCCAGCTCTTTAAGCGTGATTGCTTTGTTGGAATCACCGAGCCCTTGATAGGCAATGCCAAGGTTGATATATACGCCCCCTTGTGTCTTTCTGTCTCCAGACTCTTTTGCGATACTTAGTCCCAACTTAGAATACTCGATTGCGTTCTTGAAATCACCGATAGATTGATAGGCACCGCCAAGGTTGATATATGCGTTTCTTTGTAACTCTCTGTCTCCAGTCTCTTTTGCGATACTTAGAGCCAGCTCATAAAGCTTGATTGCTTTGTTGGAATCACCGAGCGATTCATAGGCAACGCCAAGGTTGTTATATGCAACTCTTTGTGACTTTCTGTTTCCAGTTTCTCTTACGATACTTAGTCCCAACGTAAAATACTCGATTGCGTTGTTGGAATCACCGAGAGATTGATAGGGATTGCCAAGGTTGATATATGCGCCTCCTTGTAACTCTTTGTTTCCAGTCTCTTTTGCGATACTTAGAACCAGCTCATAAAGCTTGATTGCTTTGTTGGAATCACCGAGAGAATGATAGGCATTGCCAAGGTTGTTATATGCGGCTCCTTGTGACTTTCTGTTTCCAGTCTCTTTTGCAATACTTAGACCCAGCTCATAAAGCTTGATCGCTTTGTTGGAATCACCGAGAGATTGATAGGCAATGCCAAGGTTGATATATGCGCCTTTTTGTGACTCTTTGTTTTCAGTCTCTTTTGCGATACTTAGACCCAGCTCACAAAGCTTGATTGCTTTGTTGGAATCACCGAGAGATTGATAGGCATTGCCAAGGTTGATATATGCGGCTCCTTGTGACTCTTTGTTTTCAGTCTCTTTTGCGATACTTAGACCCAGCTCACAAAGCTTGATTGCTTTGTTGGAATCACCGAGAGAATAATGGGCAGTACCAAGGCCGATATATGCGTCTCCTTGTGACTTTCTGTTTCCAGTCTCTTTTGCGATACTTAGACCCAGCTCATAAAGCTTGATTGCTTTGTTGGAATCACCGAGATTTCGAAAGGCATTGCCAAGGTTGTGAAATGCAGCTCTTTGTAACTCTCTGTTTCCAGTCTCTTTTGCGGTTCTTAGACCCCGCTCAGAATACTCAATTGCTTTCTTGAAATCACAGAGAGAGCAATAGGAAGCGCCAAGGGTGACATAAGCACGTCCCTGAAAGTTTTTGTTTGCGACCTGTCAGTTTCAGGTTAAGACTATGAACGCTTTTAATTTAGCTATCGTTACCAACAATATGGATTATTTTAAAGGTGAAGAAATAGTTCATAATTGTGACAATGTATAATAATTTTGTGTTCGACTTCAGAAGAATGCAACCTAAACTCAAAGTGCGAGAAGCCTTGGCACGAACATTTAGTAAAACGAAACTCGATTTTTGTTAGATAGGTAGGTTGGTTTAATAGGTACTAATGTACTGGGTACGGAAAGAAGTGATACCTTACTAGAAATTAACGCTTCTTGACGCTTCATGAAATTAATGCCAATTTCAAAAATTCGCGTTAATTTAAGTCTCGCTAATTTCATAAACGTTAATTTCCGCGCCCGTTAATTAAGTGAAGCGTTAATTTCCACGACCTTTATTTCCATTATTTTGGATACACCTCTGATTTTCTTGACACCTAACAAAGGGGAGCATTTTATCGGGGTGGAGATCCGCCAGTCTCAGTGAAACTATGAAGAACCCCTCGAAGTGACCAGATTTCTTCGCTTGACCCTCTTCATACGTTTATGGCAAGTTCCACGGACAAAGTTTCCTATGGCAAGCCGTTTATAGCAAAATTCAATCAAACCAAAAAAGTAATCAATACAATCATAATGGCATTGAATTTAAGCTTAAAAATATGTTAAAAGAATCCAAACAAGCATTTAATTGAACCCTGGCTTATCAGTTCAATTTAATCATGACTAAATAAGCTGAAACATTTATTCAATCCAGTCACCGATTTATTCAATCCAGTCACCGAAGTATTTCAATCCAATCACTGAAATATTTATTCAATCCAAAAGCGGAAACATATGTTAAATCCATTTATGGTCATATTTATTCAATCCATTCGAGAACACGTTCAATCCTCCAGACATTTCATTTAATCTTCCTGGGGCAAGCTCGGCCAACGCAAATCCATCCTGGGCATCAAAACCCACTACAAGCCGACCGACTGAACACACTTAAGTTCGTCCACACGCCCCCCCCCCCCCCCCCCCCCCGCCTCCGGGGGAGAAAAAGAGGTTTTATCAAAGGCGAAGCATTAAGTTTGCGACGGAATCAAGGAGTCGGAATAATCAGAACCTTCCCATTTTCTTCTGACTCCGCTTACGACCGCGATGGTCTACGATCTAATGAAACCATGCAGATTGTCCGAGTCGGAAGCAGAAGCCGAAGAATAAACCAATCACAAAGTTCGTTCACGCGCTTTATGATTGGGTTAGTTATTCCGCTTCTGCTTGTGACTTAGCCTGCGTAGCATGGCGGTTTTAGTTGGGCGCGCTAGGTAATAAAGGCGGTCGAGGGCAGAGAAACCGTGAGGACATTGGAACGCTCGTTGCTCGTTCGTGCGCGCTTTGGGCGTATTTTTGCGGCTTCGCCGCTCAGTCGCACACCCGACAAAACCGCAAAGCTACGCCGGCCACTTGTGACTACGAAAACCTATTGTAGTTTTCACTTGATCGTAAACGAAGGAGTCGTAAGCGGAGTCAGAACGCCGTTTTCGCTTGATTGCAAAGTTTAACGGTTCTAATTACGACTCTGACCCCGTCGCTAGTGAAAACCAGCCTTTGGAACAAACTCTTAAATAAAAAAAACATGTAAAGAGTGCCTTGCGAACTTTAAACAACGCCTCGAAGCACACGGCAACCTCGTTCCGAGGGCTTTTTCCCTTAGAAAATGAGAAGTTGAGCACGTGAGTATCCTAAACAATATATAGAAAGGTCGTTGTCATAGGTCAACTTTCACATAAGACAATCGGCGCTGAAACAAAAGCAAAAAAGTAAAGAGAGAGATTGCCTGGAGTCAATAAGCTGGGGTAATAGAAAATTAGCCTTTGCTGAAAACGCTTTTTAAAAGGCCTCCGGTCATATCCTACAAAAGAGGTAAATCTCTAAAAGGCATGATTGTAAGGGAAAAAATGTAACTTGAAGGCTGTAATAATGCGACGTAGCCACAAAAACCATATTAGCAGTCCGTGCACGTCTGTCTTTGACTCAGTCTGTCTTTGAAGAAATGTGATTCTGTAACAATGCGGCGATAATACAATTCATTTGTCAATGCATGCACTTTCTGCTTCCACTTGGATTTTCTCTTCAACATTTTGCAAGATAGTTTCTGCTTTTTGAAGAAAAGACCTCAAAAACCTTGGGAAGATCACTTTCCAAATCAAAAGCATCAACTTCCGCCTTAGCCATAGTTATGAGTACTAGCTTCCCTTCCCCTAGTCAGCTTGGGTTGGCCGCGCTCGCCCCAGGAATGTCGGAAGGATTGAACGTGTTCTCGAATGGATTGAATAAACATGTCCATGAATGGATTGAACATAAGTTTCCGTTTTTGGATTGAATATATATTCCAGTGATTGGATTGAACAAATATGTATTGATAAGTGATTGGATTGAATAAATATTTCAGAAATTGGATTGAATGAATATTTAGTCAAGATTGAACTGATAAACGTAGTATTAAATTAAATACTTTTTTGGATTCTTTAAACATGAGTGAGAGAAGAAATGAACGGTGTCAAAAATTTTGGCTATTTCCCAGCATGCAATGCAGTCGTGATGTTGAAAATCGAGGCAAGGCCAGGATGCACTAGAACAAAAGGCTGTAGCCCAGCCCCGGGAAACGAATAAGAACAAAAAAGTCACTTCTAAGCTAGAACAAGGATTGAATTTTACTGTGAATGCTGACTTTTGGTTTTGCAGTTACCAGACAATTACCAGATAGTCCACCACCACAACAAGGTGCCTCTGATCCCATTAGCGGACTAACTGGTTTATATGTATACCTTTTCTACCCTAATTTATTTCCTTCCCAAATCAACATCATTTCCCAAAAAAACCAACCGTTAATGCCCCCTTAACCCTCAGCCGTCAAATGAGGCCTAAAATTTACCGTCAACCGTCAAAAATGCAGATTAATATTAACCACCAAAAAGTTTTAAGGGGGTCTGAATGGGGAGGTCCACTTGTCGGTTGTCGGTTAACATTTTCGATCTTTGTCGGTTGTCAGAAAATCTCAGTTAATAAGTAAAATGCATGTAAATATTAAGACTTTGATCCCTATAAAACGTGTAAAACTTGTAATGGAGCATCATTTGATTGCACTTAAACTTCATTAATTAACTCTGGTTTGTTTAATATGTTTATTTCACCTTTGTTTGCCCTGTATAGTACTGATAAAATCACCAAAGCTTTTATTGTAGATGCAAACTTGGTTTAATTTCCCTGTTGGTTACAGGGCACAATAAAAAAGTAATCAAGAAAGGTTAATTGGACACAGAGGAAAACACCCACTCTACCCTTTTGGGTACGTAAACTGGTTTTAGCGGAGCTCCTCGCGCGCGCGAAGCGCGCGCAGAGCGGAGCACCATGGGTAAGAAAATTTGGTAAACTATCCATCTGAGAAAATTTGGTTATGACATAGCGTACGCCCGCCCGCCCGCCCGCCCACCCGTACACACGCTTCATGTAAGCCGATGTCAAATGTCACAAAGGATCTTGCACAACTTGACTCGCCTCTTAGTTATGTAAGCCATCCGTATGAGTACGATTAGATTGACAGCTGTCAAAATTAGGCATCCGCTGACAATTATCACATGACTATCTCGCGGGCTCAGATGAAAGACCAGTGGTTTTGCCCCTACATATAAGCGGATATAATATGTCACACTTACCAATTCAACATAAAAACAAAACTACGCCGGGCAAGGCTGTCAGTTGGCTGACAGTCGTTTAAAGATATATTGGCAAGCCAAATTAAGGTCAATTGACAGCTGTCAAAATGGGACATGTGCAGACCACTATTAGAAAACTAATAACGTGGGCTCAGGTTCGCTCAGGTACACGATCTGGCATTTTCCACTATATGCCGGACGGAGATGTCTTACTCACACTCGTAGTCTGTTAATTCGAATATTCGCCATTGTAATGAAGGTTAATTGACAGCTGTCAAACTAGAGTATACGCTGACCATCATCATCTGAGTGTATCGCGGGCTCATTAGCCTATCCATTGAGGTCACGTAGTGTTTAAAGTTTTGCGCTGATATTTTATTTGATCACGGGCTCAATTCGAAGTCCCATAGCTTAGAAAATCGATCCATCTTAGAAAATTCGGCAATCACGTGACCGTACACCGACCACCCGACCTTCCGTCCGTCCGCACCACAGGTATACCAATGTTTAATCTCACACTTTCTAGCTAGTTTGGGAGCCTGCAACCTGATATTGTACATCCATGTTTTGATTAATTGACAGCAGTCAAAATAGTGTTACTGCTGACCAGTATCGCCTGACCCTATCGCGGGCTCAGGTATCGACCCACCGAGTTCGAGTGTTTTTTAACGTATCCGCTGACAGGTTGCTACTTTTCAATTATCGCAGGCTCAAGTTCAATTTTTTTAAAGGCATATGAAATAAGTCGAGTTCATGAGCCGCACTTTTAAAATGTTGATTTCGAACTGACCTCGGACGCGAAAATTCAACCGGCTGTTACATTTACATGCGGGGAAGGCAATCACTTTTGACTTTTCTCACTGTCACGCGTTGATCACGCTCTACGTTCAATTTTTATGTTCTGATTGGTCAAAATTTGACAGGTGAGTTCATGCGGAAAATTTATGCAGCGTCTGGAAACTTGCTTACTGATAGCTGGAGCTTACAGAGTTTTGTGTCATCTTGTGATGTTTTAAACTGGCTGTTTCTACTTGGTTTACAAAATGAAATACAGCTGCTATCAAGATGGTTCTGTAATTCATGGCTGGTTTGTTTATTGCGCTCTTTGTTGACAAATGCACCGCTTGTCAAAGTCATTGGAAATCCGATTTCGGATGGCATCGTTTTCAAAAATGAGCGTACTCACTTGCCCTTGCTTGAGGCGTAAGAGGATTGAAAATTCTGGAACACTTGATGACCTTCAGAAGCAGCATCTCGACTGGTAAGCCTTAGAGATTGTTGTCTTTGATGTGTTTTTTTTTTCGGTTTCCTGAAGTCGAGCGTATGGTTTATGCGGCTTAAGTTTATATACGAGCAATGATCTAACCTACAATAGTATCAGGTTTAAAAAACCTTTAGACATTTTTTGACCTCAAATTCAAAGAAAATGTTCCGAAGATTATTTACTTATGATTTTGACTGTAAAAAGAAAGCCCTGAGCGATTTTCTTGCCTCGAGTTCATCTTGAAAAAGAGCAAACACCGGGAAGCAGGCTTAAAACATAAATAAGGTTATGCTTACCTGACTCATGATTTTCAAAGACACTTTACTCTCAATACTTCTCTTCGTGAATGAAAATTATTGTCTCTGTACATGTTTCACCGAATTATATTTATTTTATTGATTGTTAGTAGTCCCTCTCGCAATTTTTATCGCTGCACCGGTTGTATCCAGTCGAACATAATCATCTCATGCAGGAATACTCAAAACGCCGCGCGTAAATATCACTCGCTTTTAAAGATTACACATAACAAAACCGTCCGCAGTTTAATAAATAAAGGGAAATAAAACCTAAACATACAATTTATCTATCATGTTGAAGCGTAAATGGTAACTCTATTAATCGCACTGCAAATTTAGTGCCTGTCAAAAGTGAGCTCCGTCCGGCTGGCCGAAAAGTAATTTTGGGGAATTTTTTTATCGTTTTCATTAAAAGCCCATTTTACCCTGCATATCACATAGGACCAGATTTTTCTAACTGAAAGTCCTGGCATTATAGAATTCTCTTCATGAAAACGTTTTATAATTCAATGCTATAATTTGTTGTGCAAAGGAAGCGCGTGCTTTGATCGTCGTGGATATTGAATGAGTGCAAATTCTCTTGCAAAATTGTGAAAAACTGCAGAATTATAGGTTTAAATAGGGCAAAAAAGAACAAATTCTGTCCGAGGTCTGTATGATAAAAACAAGGGCCTCATAGTACTGTTTACCTGAGACGTGATGAGAAAAAGTATGTTTAAAAGGCTGGTTTACACTCCACCAGATTCGTCGCCAAGATTTACTAGTAAACGAAACTTGTCGAACACAAAAAATCCCGCCTGATTTTTTATTTTGGCCTCTCTTTTAGACAGAGGAATGCAACGTGTAAATTGGCTGCCACCAAGGACTATCGTGGCGCCTGTGTTTCTTAAAATTATATTTCGGGGTTGTCCAATTATCCACAGTCTCTCAAACGGAGCAATGTTGGAGAGAGTGGTGAATGCCACATTGTGATTCAACAGCTAATGCAAATACAATACACGAATAGGTAGGTCTATTTGTTTTCCAGGCCTAATCTACTGTGATCGAACATGATTGCTATTTTTGGGTGTACAAATAAGATTATTTAATAACTCGATGTAAAAGCTGTTTCACTCTTGGACTGTCAAATTATTTTTCTCTAAAATCACTTAGCCTTTGCCTCAAACGTCAAATGAATGTGCCCTGATCTGCGGATTACAAGATTATTGTTTGATTTAAATTATGAATTTATTAACGGGAGCTTCGCTTTTAGCCCTGGCTAAATCTATATATTAGTGAGAAACTGCAGGGGTTGACAGGCGAACATCTACAGCTATTTCGAGAAAGGTTGTCGAAAAAAATGTGCGCGCGACAATCCCGAAAGGTAATGAATGTGTTTATTAGTTTTCCACTAAATAGGTTTTAAAAACTAATTACAATC
>OZ037784.1:18886860-18931860 GCA_964035525.1 Porites cylindrica
CATTGCGCTCTCCTGTTTAATGCTAGCCTGCGTAGCGTGTCTCCCTCGCGCGCGCCCGTTCTCTTTCGCGCCCACTACTTCCAAGCGCCTGCTACGCAGGCTAGTTTAATGCACGTCAGTATTTTTAAGACTTTAGATTAATGGTAAATGATTACCAGTACACAATTTATTACAGATAATCTATGATGAAATTGATAGGGAATCTTTTTCGATCGTTGTACCGATCAATTCGAGGTCGTCTCACGTTTCCTCGCAATGGCTGAGGTTGATTGCTGGTGCATAAATGCTTGGAATAAACAAACACGCGAGATGGATACAACTTTAAGTAAGCATGACCGAAAATAAATGCGGTATCGGTATTTCGTCGATTTTTGACACGGTATTTCGGTATATGCCAATTTTTCTTACGGTATTGCGGTATTGGGTACCTACTAATGTCCCCCCGAGCACGGCGTTGCTCTCCAACTTCGTCACCTTTCTTCAGGTCCGCTGACCCCTACACGCGCTGACCCGTAACGTCCGTTGGAATGTATGTAACGAAATACAAGCAGCCGACATTCTAAGTACTTGGAGACTAGCTGAGGCTGAATTCATCATCATTAATAGGAATAACATAAAACTGTTTCACTTCACGATTTCTGGTGATAGAAAGATTGTTTTTTCAAACTTATATTTCACGTATTGGTTTGGATCCCGCTACAGTTCGGTCAAATGAACGCTGTCACGCGACAACATTTCCAAGATTCAACTCTCCCTAGCAGATGGTAATTTCGAGTTATTCTCTTTTTCTGCGAATCTTTCATTTTCGTTTCTCTTTTAATTCTATCTACTTCTATTTAGGATGGTTTTGAGAGCTTAGCAAGGCTTAAAGTGGCGTTTACCACGCTATCCTTGGCCATATTGGCAACAGAAGAAGTGTTTCGCCGAAGTGGCAACTTAACGGTAAATACGGTAACTTTGAACGGTTTTTACAACGTCAGTATACTTTGGCCGAAAAATGTTTTTCCGAAAACGTGATCTATATCCCTCCAATGTCTGATTCATCACTGTGATTGCTTTCAGCAGCGTTGGACTTTTGAGAAATTATTATTTTAAAATCAGCTCCAACGCTCCAACTAATTTAATATGCAGTATTTGAAAATTTATTTTTTATTCCCTTCGGCAGTTTTTCGATGTTTATCGAATGATGTTGCATTAAAAGGCCTTTTTCTTCATCACGGTGTGGTTTTCTCGTTATTTTGCGTTGCGATAGTAATTTCTGAACCGTTTTTTGCGAGGGCTTATTTTAGGCCTGATTTTGCTGCTATCAGACGGAAAAAGTTTGCGGCTCGATATTTATGGTTTAAAGCGAAACTGAAACAAAAGAAATTCATTTTTGAATAGTATTCGGTAACATCTACTTGGGACATAAAAATCGGCCGATTTTATTTTTTAGCCGGAAATCATCGGTCGTTTCTTAGGCGCAGGGCCTCTTAACAAGGCCAGCACGTTTTCAGTTAAACTTTGTATACTTAGGGAACGATATATCATGAACGTGCTTTTTTAGCCTATAGCGCTAGCATTTACAAGAGCTGATTCATTACAAGCAGCAAAGTATATAGCTTTTAAAACTCTTGCATGTCAATGTAGAAAACATACATCCTTTATCTGATGAAGATGATGTTTTTCTCCCTGGATTTACTTCAAACGGAGGAAAAATAGGTCACATGATCAGATCGGTCCGTTCACGCAATCTCAAAATATCCCTTTTTAAACTCCATTATTATATGTGTCATCGACACAGTTTTCTGAAATTTAATCTCACGAAACGGTTTTAAACCATCATGAAGAATTTCTAAAACGGGCCCGGCAAAAATTATTTACTAAAATAAACCTCAGCCAGAAACGCCTGGAACAAATGGCGGTTTCTGTTTCGTGGAATCTCGACTTGTATTAGATTAAAATCAAAAGGCTTAATATAGAGATAACACAAAATACCTTGTCAATGCTCGTCGCTTTATCTACGCATGGTAAAGCCATTTCCAGGAGTTCAATTATCGCGGTGTTTACCTTGTCAATCTGTTCAGATTGTTAAGGCGTAAATAATGTTAAAATTTTAAGGATTAAAACCCTTTGAATACGGATCAATATGAAACAATGTAGAGCTTGCATTTCTGAACCGACCTAGTTCTCGTGATCTTAAAATCGCTTAAAACTGAGTCACTTGATGTTTTTTGTTTGTAAGTAATGAATTAAAGAACGATAGAACTTTGCACAATAAATACCTCATTTTGGAAATTCTAACCAATTCTGCCAACGAGTTTAACACAAAAAAACCTACTAACGTTTTGGGGATAAATCCACTGCTAATTTCGTTATTCACCTATTAAGTTTTTGCAGATAAAATTTCCTCTTTTTCTGAAAAGTTATTGCATCGAAATTCCATGAGAAAGAAAGACGATCGATAAAGTGCCAAAAAAACTGGATATAGCCGGAAAAGAAAGGAAAAGGAAGGAAAGAGAGCAAGAAAGAAAGATCGAAATAGATTCGCCCCCCCCCCCCTCCCCCCAAAGAGAAACAAATTTTGGCTTATGCGCACGCGCTCAAACAAAAATAAAGTATAATTACGTCCAATTAGCAGAAAACATTGCAAAAAACGTTGAAAATCTCTTTTTCAGCCATTTCTATGTTAGTTGGAGAAAATGGGTCCAACAAAGAGAGATCGTTTGATAAATGCGGGTTTTTCGCTACGAAAATTCCGTATTCCAAGAATTAAGTGCGTGTAACTAGGGGTAATAAGTAATCCCATGTTATGGAATTTAAGTGGGGATACTATGGTCCACTGTAGGTTTACACCTTTTCATAATACTAGGTGAAACAAGCAAATAAATTTCTTCTTTATTCAATTATTTCTTCATCAATTTATTCATTTTTTGTTTTGTATAATCAAATGTTATTTGTGGCTATGTCTTAACGGTGATGCGTATAGCTTAAGAAGTAAATTAATATACACTTCTTTTGAGTATGCATGCCGTAAGTTGCAAAGAACAAAAGGATACTGCTAATCCTTTATCACAGAACATAGTCGCCAGCTCAAATAGACTCAGCTTCACAGAGGCTTTTGCCCCTGAAATAATAAAAACTATAGCTTATCATCAGTAAATATAGGCAAATTCGGACCACATCTTACGTGTCCCGCCCCTAATCCTTCAATTTTTACGATACAGAACTTGGTGACTATTATCACTCAACCTCGCAAAATGACAATTGGCCAACACTGGAGCATCAGAGAAGGAAAGTGAACAGACTAACTTTAATGTACAAGACACTACATGGAGAAGCAGCAATCGCTATACCACCTTATGTGAAACATAAAACTGTAATGAAAACTAGAAACTCTGACCCAATGAAGTTTTTCCAATACAAACATCATGTGATGAGTATAAATATAGTTTCTGGCCTAGAACAATTAATGACTGGAACAGTTTACCGTCAAATATCATAAACATGACCTCAATAAGTAATTTTAAAGCAGCTGTAAGTAATTATATCTCTGCTTAAGTTCTAGTTTTATTAACTTAATTATTAACTGATTGTTATATATTTCATCATTATTATACCACAATTATTTATTGCCTTATTTGCACATATTTATTTATTCATTTTCATTCTTGCACTTTGCACTGGAATTTGCTAGATGTCCTCATAGGATTTTGCTAATAAATTATGTAGATTATGTAGATGAAGGTGGAAGGTTTATCTCCACTGCTTTTTAGCATGCACTGTTTTTGAAGTCTTAATAAACCGCGGACATAAACATGTGATGATGACTTTATTAAGCTATCGCCCCTGATTATAAGCTTCAATTTCTTCCATAGTTTTCAAAGGCTTGAAAAGCAAAATAGTGAAAAAAATTTTACACTTTATCCAGCGTTAGCGGTCATCGAGCGACATGGCCACGAACTTGGAAGTTCCATGTTAGAGAGAAAATGAGTTTAATTAACTTTCTTTTTCATATTTTTCTTTCATTTCAATTTCACGTCAAAATCCTTTGTAAACAATGTCTGCAACTTAGAGAGGGAAACATAAACAGTACATAGAAGTTCCAGAGAAGACTTTGAAACATTTTGCGAGAGTCTTTGGCACAATGGACCAAAGTCTAAGTTCACGCTGGCCTTGGTGTCTGAGCAACATAATTAGCTAATTATGACACCAAAAGTGCCCCTTGCTGCACCTAAATCCCAGTAGCTTTAGATAAATACAAGAAAATTGTGTCCAACAGTTACAGGATGTTATCATTGGAACGATGTTCCTTTATCTATACGTGAAAAGACAACTAATTAACTGTTTAAAAGATCACTTTATTACTGTTATCCTACTCAGTATTAATACTCGCCAAACTGACCCTTGAATGCTCTATATTTTTTTTCGTGTACTTTCCTTCTTCCTCTCTCTTATATCCGTCTGATTTCGTTAAAACGTGGCCACTGGGGTTTCGCCTGGCGCCGCGCGCAGTCCGGCTCCAGGCCAGCGCAGTGTCCCAAAAAGTAAGGGGCTTGCCGTCTTGGTCGGTACAGCCGGATAGCCCAGAGACTGCCCTAACAGTGGGTGGGTGGAACACGCCTAGGGGTCAAAACTAGTGGGGTAGGGAGGGGGCTATTTTGACACAACCTCTTTAGTAAGCAACAGTTTTCACTAGAGGCTTTGACTGGCACCAGTACATCAGTAGAGAGCAGTGTGATGCACAATCCTTTGTGTTTTTTGGCTTCTCACAGATTGTGATTGAATAAATTAATGCGACGTTTTTATTGCTCAGTAAGGTCATAATGATAGGAAGATGCCATTGAGCGCTGTGCATCGTCATGTCCACTCTATACATTAACATTGTATTAACTATATATCTCATAACTGAAACCCTGTCTGTTCCTTAGAAACTAATAAACCTTCGTTAGAAAATACCTGCTATTATCGGTTTGATTGATAATGGTCGTCTATCCATGGCATTTTTTGCATCTGTCAGTGAGTAAATGTAATTTCCTATGATGTTGAAAGAAACCAACTAAAAAGTCATTCATATCTAACAAGACACGTAGCATGCCAGGCAGCTTTTAAATCGCAAACAATATTTCAGTAAGGTAAAAGATGCCCAGAGCGCTGGAGGACGTTATCAAGCATTTAAATCCCCCAAAAAAGGTGGTGGATCAATCAGAATGTTATATTTTTGCCTCCAAATTGATTTACTATTTATAGCTAAAGATGCAAGATGGTGGCATACAAGCAAGCTCTAGGGAGGGGAGGGACGGCGAGAGCTCTCGGTTTCCTCTTCCCCCTCCCCCTTTCGTTCTCTCTAGCAAATTGAAATATCATTTATTTTGTAACTGAAAATGTTGATCGTGTAGTTTTTTTTAGCTGCACCAGCTAGTTGCGTTCGACGTTAGGAGAACGCTTCGTAATCTTTGGGGATCCTGTGGTCGATGGGATACCTGTGCATGCCAGGCGTGAAGATTCGAGATTTTTGGTTACTTGGACGGGCGATGTTCAAAATCTGCGCCATTTTGAATAATTATTAAGCGCGCGCACGAATTTTAAGCCCAATAGCCGGCCAAAGAAATTGCGGGCTCACCTGGTGGACATGCGCACACAACTATTTTTTACGTCATAAGCAATTGTCATATGGCAATCACGTGCATCACTGGTTCCATCAAGGTCAACTAGATGATTACACGGGAATATTTGAGTTCGGCAAAAGAATGAACTTTGGAGTTGTTTTCTAAGCGGGTTTTATCACTGAGCTGATGATTCTGCTAAACTTTTCGGTCAATGCCGTTCAAATCGAGCTGGAACTTCGTAGAAACACACAAATAAAGACCAGGTAACATTTGTGCCGTGAGAAGTTTACCCGTGCGTTTGAGTCTATTTACATATTTGTAGTTTAACCTCTTTCATGCACGAAAAAGTAAGCTTGAGCGTATCAGTGCAGTTTGTTACAACTGTAATGCTTTATTCACGTCTGATATCTCTACGCGGGTAATTTTGCATGATAAGTATCTCGCTCGCTGAAGCAAGCTAAGTTTAAAACATGTTGAACTGACCTACATGAACGTAAAATAATCATGAGATGAAAAGTTTGCACAATGGCAAAAGATTCTGTCCGGTTCTCTGACATCAGTAATCTAGCAGAAACCTAATATGTTTCCGTCGCTCCTATGATCATTGATTTCACTTCAAGTTGTGTCACGCAAGAAGCCAAGACTTTTAACCTTCAAGGCTACCATTTTTTCGAAGTTTGTAGTGACATGTTTATCTTTTTAACAACAAAGAACTTTTTACGATCTACTTTACATTTTTATCGACCATGCTTGAGGGAGAGTAAGACATTTTAAGAGTAGAGAGTTAATGAGTGAGATATTTTGAAGCCGTATACGCGAAGAACATTTTTTACGAAAAGAATGTTTACCTTTTAATTCATGATCTCTTCCATGATTTTGAAATCAAGCTTGACGACACAAAAGCTAATCTGGAGCTAAGAAAACTCGAACGCACTTATTGATCTATGATTACTACTAGTATAGTGTTAAAGCAGTTTGCTATTAACGAGCGTGGTTCGTACTCGACTTTCCAACTTCGTGCTTGATTATCTCCTCCTTCGTGCTCGGATAAATGATGAACGTTATGCAGGCTAGACACGGTCGATTTAAACCCAGCTCGTCCGGATTTCACGCTGCATGCCTCACCATTATTTGGAACTTACAAATAGACTTACCTAAACGAAGGTTTGCGTAGGCTCTGTTGCTGTACAGTTTGCCATTGAGTTCTTGGTCCTTGCAGCTCACTTTAATCCCCTCAGTATAAAAGTAAACAGCGTTTACGTAATCTTCCTTTAAGTAGGCTTCGTTACCTTCATTCTTGTAAACTTCTGCTATTGCTATAAAATGATGAAGAGAAAATGTCGTTAAACCTGACGTCTGCAAGATTTTGCTTGCCTTAGTTACCAAGCCCCAGCTTTGGTATTATCATTATCCCTGCTCTCAATCAGAATTACCTTTTACTCTCTTAAATGTATGTTGAGTAGCTGAAAGAAACGTGTTGAGTTTACCTCTAAAATGCATTTAGTTGGTACAACAGAGCCACATTCTCTCTTAGTTGACATCGTGTTTACTACCTGTTGTTTCAAGTTAAGATGGCCTTTGCGTTACAAGAGTGTTATGATAATGTCCCTCATTCAAAATGCCAAAAAGCTAAAAAAAATATTTCCCATGAGTGCAAAGTCAACCAAAGCTACACAAGTTCTGGGAAAAGCGTTGTGCGTCGCCTCTGCAGAGTTTTTTTTTTGCAGGCTTGCAGTGAAATATAATGATGGGATATGGGGGGACTTAAACTACGGACCGACCATTTGACTTTTGTAGGGCAGGGGTTGGAGGGTATGGGTGATTTCAGAAAAAAATATCCTGCAGCTGACTTCGAGGGAAAAAATAATCTTGCCAGGAAACGTTTGGGAAAAGCATTCTCACCCAAACCAAATCACCCATACACCCCGCCCCCATGTTCGACCCCCTAAGGAGATGTTTGAATATTCGTAGATCTTACACACTTGTAGATACTTTTTTCCTTTCAATATTGTTTATGGACGTTTCTAACCACTTGCGCATATCGAACGAGAAATGCGTGTGTCGCAGCACCTCTTGAAGATCTGCAGGTTAAGGGTCAACATATATTTTTATTCTGCTGTAACTAATGAATTTGGTTGAAAATGCCGCAACTTTTTTTCAAACGGCGGCGATTTAGTCTATATTTTTAATTTGCCCCGTTAGTCATGCTTTTAATAGTTATTTACCTTTCAGGGTGTCATTGTCAAAGTCCAGATCTTGCTTAGTATCAAGTGATGTGACATCACTCTTACTTGCTGCTTCATCTCCACTCTGCGCCATGACGAATGCTTTGATCTGGAAAAAAAAATCAGTACAAGGCTTTAGACTTGTATAGTACTGTTAAACTGTCATTCTTATTCAGTTTGCCATGGTATCGACTGTACAATGCTAATTTTTGAGCGTAATCAATCACGACAACTTCATTGGCAAGCAGTGGTCCTGAGGTGCAGAGTTGTGATATTATTATCATGCAATATTACTTACAGTTAATCTGTTATTAGGTTTTGCCTTTCAGAATCCTTCTTGAAGGTGGCAGCCAGTTCGCGTGGCTATTCAAACCAGTGAGCGCGAACTGACGTTTCAACAACCTCAGCAGCTGACGTGTGTCCAATTTAGATTGAATTAACTAACTATCAAACTTAATAACTAACTAACTAAATAAATAAATAAATGAATGAATAAACGAATAAATAAATCAATTAATTACTAATAATAGCGATTTACAATGCATTACATGCAATGCTTTACATTTTCTTCAAACATTAGCTAATTGTACGGATAGCATGCTATTTCACTTTTATTGTGATTTTTAAAACTTCGTTTCAAAATATTTCCAAAACGCTCTCATAGAATTTGTTCAAACTTTGCCATTATTGAGGCAACTATGGCAGGTACATACTTCCTTAAGCTATGTCTTAAAAAAACCCCTGGTACAGAGAAACAAAAAGATACTGATGAAAAACGTAATCGCGTCATTACGTTGCCATGGCGACTCCGATTGCAGTAAAACCCAGATCATAAGAAATTTTCATCTTTATAACATACAACCGTGGTAACCTTTTTCCCATATCTTTACTCATGCCGACGTAGTTAATGCTCAAACTTGGGAGGTATCCCCCCTAAGAAATCAGTCTAGCCACCTTGAGTACCAATGAGGTACACACTAAATAAATTGTACCATGTGAAAGTACTGCTGAGGATGTTTCATTTGAATGGTCACTCTATAGGATTTCATCCACAGACTCAAAAGTTAAAACCTCATACTAAATAAATAGTACCATGTGAAAGTACTGTTGAAGAAGTTTCATTTGAATGGCAACACCATAGGATTTCATCCACAGACTCAAAAGTTAGAACTACATACTAAATGAACAGTGTCATGTGAAAGTACTACTGAAGAGGTTTCATTTGAATGGCAACACCATAGGATTTCTTCCATAAAGCAAGCTAGAACAATTCAAAAAACACCTTAATCAGCTTAATAAAGACCTACATTTTGGCAGACGCAAACGTTATATTACGCATAGGTCTATGTGAAAGTACGGCCGAAGAGGTTTTATTCACTGTTGAATGGTCAAGTGATAGGATCTTACCGTGGATCCACCTTACTTCATTGGTGTTACATGTCTTCCAAAAAATTGACTCTAGGAAAGAAAGGGTTCACTAAACCACTTTACAATTTGTTATCATGGCGAGAATAATGATGTTGACACTGAGTGACAAGCTTTGTACAATCGCAAATGGAAACCGGTCGGGATATGATCTCAGACATAGTATTGAATTATTTATTGAAGCCAATTTTGTTGATAGTAACTACGGAGGGCATTGGTGGGGCTTCCGAAAAAAGTACAACCAAAAAAAAAAAAAAAAAATCGGCAAATCAATTTGGAGTAAAACCACGTCGAAAATTGTTTGAAACGCGCGAGAAATACCGTTTAAAATTCATCAAACTTAAATTAGCTCGTTCACAAATTTTCCGCAATATCTTAATTCAGTACTGCAATTACCTAAATACCGCATAAAAAATTGCTCAACACCGCTAAATACAACAAACTTCAAATCTCTTTCCCCGCGACAGACGTTTGATTACAAAATGCACCAGCGTGGGCAAATGTGCCCGGCCAATGATCGGAGAGGGGGAATCAAGTTTGAAAATGACTGACCCATAATATTATTTCATTGCAGGCGTTAATTCAGCGGAGAGTTGAGAGTGCTTCGGTTTTGGCATACAGGTTGCTTCATTTTCGAGTTAAGGGAATTTCGGTTTCTAGCTTAGGATAATTAGTTCTTTTTAGATCCAAAGTTGTTTTTTTCTTTCTTGTAAGTTGCGGCCCCGATCGCTTAATTATAAGTATACGTCATTAGCAATGCTATAAATATAATAATTTTTTGTTGGATGCGTTCGCACGGGTAACTAAAATTAGAATCAGAATCACTTTTAAGACCAGCCTGAAAAACAAAATGCAATGACTAGAACATTTTAGTATTACACCGGCAGAGTAAGCGAAGGAAGTATTTGCTCAATTGATTTTAGAGGGGAAAACCCGTCTTCACGTGCACCTAGGAATCGAAATTTCTTCTTAAAAGCTGGACGAGTTTAAACTCCATCCTCCCGTTGGAATTTTATCCGACCATTTTCTTGCATAAAAGACTGAAGAAAATTCTCTCTGCGATTTCAACCCGTCTTTCCCACAGTTGTAAATCTCATATTGGATTAGACAATCAGCATGGATTTTTGCTGCCTCAAGTAGATTAAGGCCAGGGGCCGTTTCTCGAAAGGCCCGGTAACTTTACGGGCCCGAAATCAAATATTCAAATCGAAATATAAAGAATAAGAGCGCGGGTCCTGGCAAGCAAACAACTCGATTTTGTTTCATTAACTGACAGTTTTATCATGTTAGATGCAAAACCATTGAAACCTCGATCTTTAATGTAAACAGAGACAGCTTACCGGGCCCGTTAATTATCGGGACTTTCGAGAAACGGGCCCCTGGTTCTAAGTCATTAGTGATTCTTTTGCACAATTTTTCAAAAACCATTTTTAAAGACATCTACGAGGAATAATAGATTGTGAAGTAAAGTAGGAAAAAACTAAAATTTTTAAATTCGAAAGTTGTAACCGTGTAACGATGCCCACCCCTCGCTAAACGTGTACATAGATGCTACAAGGTGTCTACGAAATCAGCTCGGAATGGTTCGAATCGTTACAATTTGTAGGTCCAATTGGTGGTCATTAACTAGTGCTAGTCCTCCTCTAACTAAAATTTTTGTTAGGAGAAAGACGTTAAATGACCTGCTCTCATTCTGACGGTTTTTACAAGACGACTATTAGTAGCGACTGTTTGGACCTATAAAAGGAAAAGGGTTTGCTCTCTATATAGTAGGCATTTCGACCCAAAGGATTTCTCGATAAAACAGTGCGTGTCTGTTCACGTGATACAGTTATAAACAATTTTTTTATATGAAATGTGAAGAATTCTAGTTTATGATTAGGCTTCTATTAATGGTCATGAGATATCTTGAAGACATTTTTCATTAGACCAACCCCCTCTAAAATTGTGAGCATTCTGTAAAGAACCAGTGTGAGGACAAGTCTGGGACTAGACCAGCCATTACTTCTTTGAAAAAAAAAAAAAAACCTTAGCCGAAGAAGCCTGTGACAGCAAAATACAAAAAGAAAATATCAAGTGTTAAAAGCTTATCAGAAACAGTTCATGCAAGAAGTTAATCAGACTAAAACGGCTTGCTCTTGTTCCTCGTGAACGTATTGATGTTTTCATGGACAAAGGATTTTAATAATAAGTTAAGTCGATGAAACACCCGGAAATTTGACAAAAATGCTAGAAGGTGTACATTGGCCAATATTCTATTAAGGGCAAGAAAACTATTCACTGACTAAACAATCTAAATGGACAAAATCAGGTCGCTTAAAGTTGATTAATTTAGCCTACCTGTATTCTCCCGCAGGAATGTCTTCTATGATTCGCTTCACTTAATCTGTTTCGCTCAGCCAACTTAGCCGCACCTTGATACAACGATACAAGAGGGGCGTCAACTGGATATATAGTCCTGAATAACCACGTGATCAAAATGACACGACCCAATAAGATAATTCTTGAATCATTTTTTAAAAATAAAATGCGTGTGATGACAGACGGCCTAAAAATATGATGTTTTATTCTTAAAAACCTGCGAAAATGATATAAACAAAAGACTCTACCGCAAGATAGTTTTATTTAAGGAAAATATGCCTGATGACATCTGGTCGGAAATAAAATGTTTGTGGAAAATTTAGACCGTTACACACATATACAGTGCACATAACTAAATTTAAGTCCTTCGCTTTGATTCTCTTTATATTTGTATTAAAAACTGTTATATTACCTTAAACCACTGGGGATCAGCTTGAAGAACGTCTAGTGATACCGACGTATAACTCTGATCAGGAGCGATGGGCTCCTGCTCTTATAGAGTGATGAAGGTGGCCATTACAATACAACTATTAAGGCCACTGTCTACAACATTCTTTGCTATAATTAGCTGGTCAGAAGACATTAGAAAGATATTTACATTAAACTGTCAAATTATTTAGAAACTAAAAGGTTGGAGCTTCAGTTCCGCCTTACGGACTCAAACTTGTTATGTTGATCTGATAGGTGCGCAAATTTTGTTTTAATTTGTTGATTTAATTTTAGGTTTGAACAGGAGCTTATTATTACTTTGTGCTAGAGGAATTGAAATGTAATAAATTTCGCTGCACCAGCACCAAGTAAAAATCTTTTGAGGCCCTTACCAGTGGGAAAAAATCTTCATGCTGTACCCTACAACCTTCGGTATTTTTTGTTTTCTGTCACGTGATAGTAATCGAGATAACTTGTTGTTTACCATTTACCAAAATTTTCCTGAAAATCCGCTTGGAAAGTAAATCGCACACGACTTTTTGGGTCGTTTCACCGGAAAATTTCCGGTAGCAACGACGGAAAATCTGAAAGGCGTCGATAAAACCCGGAACATGGAACATTCCGGAACATTCCGGAACATGCCGGAACATTCCGGAACATGAAAAAATAAAAACAATTTTCATGAAAATAAAAAAAATAAATAATAATAATAATAATAATAATAAAATAATTTTCATAAAAATTAATAATAACGTAAAATAACAAAAAACCGAAAGAGAAAGAAATAAAGAAAAAGAAACTCGTATCATCCAGGGGCACCCAATGGATCTGTTCCTCAAAATATCTGTTCTTCATGCAAATTTTTGCTGGCTGGGAGATGTGGAAGAAATAATAGTCCTTGGAAGGAAAGTGTTGCTGGGAAAAAGATAATTCAGGGTGTCAGAGGGGATTTGAACTCTAGAATAGCTGCTACGAGTTACTTGTATGGGTTGCTTACCACTCAAGATCTGAATTGTGCCCTCCCAGTAAGTCAGGTTGCAGGTTGTAAGGTTGCTGGCTAGGAACTCTTCCATCAGTCTTGCTGGGAGTGAGGAACAGATAATTTTTTTCCAGCAATCTCCCAAAATGCTTAAAATAGTCTCAGAAAACTTTATTCACGCTTTGTTGTTGTTTTTAGGTCTTTTTCTCAACATTTCCCGTTGGGTGCCCCTGATCATCTCCGGGTATGAGAAAACAATATTTTGTCGCAAATAATTTGTGGGGCGAGGGTCCATGGAAATGACAGTAATGAGTGAAGGTTTGCTTCTAAATTCAAAATATATTAAAATGGGTCGCGAGGAGGGGGGTTTTCAAGCTTTTCTCACACAGCCACCCCTTGTAAATGTTTGCCATGCGGTTTAACGGTTATTCATTTACGGCTTTGCGACCGTAAGAAGAGCTTAGGGGCTCGTCGCTTTGGACTTTAGTAGATAAGATTCACATTCGCCGAGAATCAGTTGCAGTGGCAGTGGTAGTACAGCGGTAGTTTGTAACTGTTTTCAGTTAGCCTGAATTGTATCCGTCTCCTGAGTCGCAAGTGAAGTTTGCGACTCGAGGAGATGGCTGAAATCAAGCTGAAATTCAAGCTAGATCACAGTCCCCTATTTTCCTCCGCCAAGTTGAAGATTGCGATCGCCGCTGTCACAGTGATTTGGGTATCCTCTGACGACTAAACTGGTGAGAGTGAAGTTGGTGCTAATTCGAATGGTTTGCTAACGTGTGTGTGTGGAACTACAACTTTTATGGGAGGGGCTGTTGTGATTCCCGTGATCATGCAGATCCACACAGACTTCCTATACCGGTTTCAGACCCCAGACAGGACACTGACACGACGGAACCAAATACTCCGAGAAGATGATATATTTAGCAAGATGAAACAAACAAACAAAACGGACAGCTCCTTTCCTTTCTATTGACCTTTGACCCGGACACGTGACAAACGAATACTGTAATATTCAGTGAATTTTACTGAAAAACATCCTCGGAGACCCAGGGGCAGATAGTGGGGGCGAGGGAAAGTCTAAACAGGCGGGAAAGTGTGGCACAAAAGAAAAGTAAAGAACGGCGAGAAGAGCCCCTGGGGACAATGTCTTACCAGACCAGTTCCAAACGGTCGCCGCCGTTCTGGCTTCTGATTGGTGCCAGAAAACTTGTGTTTTTCTGGCACCAATCAGAAGTCAGAACGGCGGCGACGGTTTGGAACTGGTCTGGTAAGACATTGTCCCCAGGGGCTCTTCTCGCCGTTCTTTACTTTTCTTCGTTCCATGTATATTTTTCCGCCCGTTTAGACTTTCCCTTGCCTCCACTATCTGCCCCTGGGTCTCCGAGGATGACTGAAAAATAGTGTTTTCAAAAATAACAAGTCGCATAAGCAAACCTTTAAGTGTCTTCGATAAGTTAGGCTTGGGCTCGAAATATAGGGGGAAACAGCGTTTCAGCACACAGAGTGGAAAAAAATGCAACGTCAAAGGGGACGGCCAAATTAAATCACAGCGGCGATCGCCATCCTCGACCAGGCGGCAAAAAAGAGGGGACTGTAAACTAGCTTGAACTTCAGCCGTCTCCACGAGTCGCAAACTCCTCTTGCGACTCGAGGAGACGTCTGAAATATCAGGCTGATTGTAAAAAGTATAGAAACTACTACGAATGTGAGTATTGTCAACTAAAATCGACAGACAGGGCCCCCTTAGATATTCTTAAGTTCACAGAGCCTAGTCTGGAAGTAATTCATTTCAACCTCAAGAAAGCAAAGCACCTCAAGTAAGTACATGTCGGTTATATATAACTATTTGTTGGCTTGACATGATTCACTTAATTACCGACTTGGCTTGACATGACATACTGCACCGACATTTCAAACCATCGCAAAACCGTAAATGGTTAACCGCCAAATGATTAACTCATGGCAAACAATTACAAGAGGTAGCTGTGTGAGTAAAGCTTGAAACCCCCCCCCCCCCCCCCCCCTCGCGACTCATTTTGATATATTTAAATTTAGAAGCAAGCCTTCACTCATTACTCTCATTTGCATGGACCCTCACTCGCCCAACAAATTATTTGCGACAAAATATTGTTTTCTCATACCCGGAGATGTTACGAGTTTCTTTTTCTTTATTTCTTTCTCTTTCGGTTTTTTGTTATTTTACCTTATTATTAATTTTTATGAAAATTATTTTATTATTATTATTATTATTAATTTTTTTAATTTTCATGAAAATTATTTTTATTTTTTCATGTTTCGGGATGTTCCGGGATGTTCCGGAATGTTCCGGCATGTTCCGGAATGTTCCGGAATGTTCCCTGTTCCTGGTTTTATCGACGCCCAAATCTGAAAAGGTAGTCCTTTTTTTCCGGACGGAATATTCCAATTCCATCTTTGATACCGAGTCCAGGCCTTCGCGGTCGTTTTTTGGTAAATGGAACTGATTTGTACAAATGGTAAACGCGATTCCGAGACGAAATTTGCCAGCCCTGAATTTTGCGTACCATTTGCCCAGACCGTGGATCGACCGGTTTGCCCATGTAAATGGCCTCTTTTTCATTCAAATTTCTTCATATTCCCGTGCATATGTACGCTTAATTTATAAAAGGAAAGCTAAAGGAAAGAGGGGCAAATTCCCAGGAGACCTTCTTTACAAACTCAAGTGGTCTATTGCAAGTGTCCTGCCGGTTTATGTCGCCTGCTGTATCACGTCATGAAAACAAGCTCGATCAATGTCATTAGACCCAAATAAAAAAATCTCGTCTTTACCAAGAAATTTGATATTTTGATTCATAACAGAGATAAACCTTGAGGCTTTTATGCGAAAACGTCTAACTGCATGTAGCGGGTAGGCCTTTCCCGATTGCGCTCGTAAAATCCTGAAAAAGTGCTGGCAAAAATGGCTAAAAAGTGCTCAAAAAGTGCTCAAAATCTCCAAATAGTGCTCAAAAAGTGCTAAAAGTTGTGAACAGTTACCTCCAAGCTTTTCGTAAATACGTCAATTTTTACTGAAGTAATTAACAGTCTCTTTCGCGTAGTATTATTCGACAGGTTGCTACGAAAGGTTGATAGAATATACAACAATAATATTTTTAAAAAACTAAAGCCGGGGCGCGATCCATTCAACCAAAATTCCAACCGGTCCGACCGGGAAAAGAGGACCACCTGAAAAGGTGGACCCGTTTTTCCGAAACTTTTCCGGTTGGACCGAACCGATCCATTGAGTTTTGGACCGAAATTTCCGGAAAGTTTGGTTGAATGGATCGCGCCCTCGGTTACGAATTGTAAATTAATTCAGCAGTACTAGCATCAGATGATTTAGAAATTTGAGATGACACACGCATGATACATCAGCCAATCAGAAACTTCTGTTCTCACGCTCAGTGAGGATAAGTCCACGTGCCTGACCATGACAACGGTCTTTTATTCTTGACAACATCATTAGTTATTCAAATTTATGATCTGGAACACGATTCTCGTTGCAAGCGACACACAGTTTTTGCTTTAAAATGCTCGAAATGTGAAATATTGCTCAAATGTTGCCCAAAGTGCGAAAAAGTGCGTAAGGGTGCTCAAAATGCAAAATAGTGCTCCAAACTAAAAAAAGTGCTCAAAAGGTGCTCCGCGCAATCGGGAAAGGCCTGGTAGCGGAAGACCACGTCACTAGGCTTTGACTTCACGTTTGCGGTTTTCAAAAACTAATTTTGAACGCGGAGAGGCAGGTTTTCATGTAAGTCATTTAACTGAGCCCGGCTAATGCTTAAATTTGATATTAAAGATATAAAAGCTTAAATAGTGAATTCCGTTAAATCCTTTTTGCCTGCAATTTGATGATTGGATGCACTAAAACGAATAGAGAAAATTCACCGATAACAGGAGGGCTCCTGCCGATAAAATGCTTTCAAAGAAAAGCCAAGGAAACGGCCCGGGGGCCCATTAACAACTGGCCCAGTTGTTAATGGGCCTGGAGGGTAAATGGAGTTGTAATTTGTAGAAAAAAAGAGCGAACAAGGCGAATGACAGCGACGCTATAAACGACTCCGCACGTGTAAAAGCAATGCCAGAAATAAACCTCTGCTCGCAGGGTATAAAGAGGCCACAGCCCTGGAGTCGATCATGTAAACTCGGTTCCAGACCTCGCTGTCAGCCCCCTCCCCCCTCCCACCCCCCCGCCCCCCACTGGGCCACAGTATTACTGGCTTGCCTCCCATGGGAACTAAACTCTTTTCATGCAAACTCCGCAACAAAAATTTGTAATTTTTTGTTTTGTCACAAAGCATGTTCACCTTATCACGTGGTCGCAGAATTAGAATTCTTTTGCTACTGCCGTCTTTGAATCAACTCACTTCGTTCGTCACGAGCAATCACTACATGGAAAAAAGTGGAAGAAATCTTTAAATTTACGCGTTGTAATAAGGAAAACGCTTAATACTGTTGATGTATCACTTGGCGCCTTTGGAAACAACAACTCATGTACAGCAGAAAACAACTTCACCTTTGTGTGGAATCAAGACCTTTAGCCGGACTCGATGAGAATAGAATGTGGTAGATTCAGTCATGGTTGATGCGACATCTAAAACCCTCGGAAACGAAAATAACGACGCGAAGCAAAGTAAGTGGGACCGTTTTTATCGATGTTTTAAAATAAGCTTTTTACTTCTTAGCGAATATAAACGTACATGTTTCGACTCGATCTATTCAAATCGAGTTTTCTGTCGACAATAGGTTGCTACATGCAAACAGATTTTTTGTGCGGGCATTCGTTTGTTTGCAACGCGCTTTTCAAAATCCATCAATTTTAGTCTTTGAAACACTCTCTGAGAAGCCGAGACGGACTCAATTCGTTTTTGGCTTGTAGCAGAGCTAAGAATAAGAATTTGAAAACAAAAATAGCGATTTTAGTATATACCTACTAAAGCCTCTTGACCGACAAAAAATAAAGGAAAAGTATTTTTTGTCGCGAAATCGAGTGGACCGCTTTTAGGGAGACTGCCTCTTAAATAAGACGCGAACTGTACCATTTATACGAGCATGTCTTATCTAATAAGACGCGTCTTAGCTAAGCCGCGTCTTATTTTAGACGAAATGTGCCGTTTATACGGAAAGTTTGCGTCTTATTTTTCCTCGTATAAATGGCCCTATTGCTTCACATTTTTCTTTAAATTCACTACCGAAATGAATTGCTTTGAGTGAGTTTCATTTTCCATTTTATCCGCTTTTACCTCCGGTTCTTTCATTTAAACCGCTAATTTGTAACACGGTTGACTTTTTTATATGACATAAATATCCGGAAAAACATAGAACAAACAATTTTATCGTCATTTTGACCTTAACACGCTAAATTTCGTGTACTTTCGGTTAGGTGATGTTTACTTCCGGTCAAAATGGCGGCCATTTTAGTAATACTCCAAAAACCGGTTTAACAGGAAAAATTTGCGATGGCACCATCTCACCTATTAATAGCCACGATTAGTTTATATAATAAACAATTTCATCGTCATTTTGGCTTAAAAAAGTGCTTAATTTTGTGTACTTTCGGTTAGATGATATTTACTTCCGTTCAAAATGGCGGCCAGTTTAATTTTCACTCCAAAAACCAGTTTAAGAGGAAAAATTTGCGATGGCACCATATCACATATTAATAGTCATAATTAGTTCTGTCATTCCTGAAAATTTGGTGCTTTTAACAAAAAGTGAACAATCCGGCCCACTAACTTCTTTGTGATAGAGAAACAGTCAAGAGAAGAAGAAATGCAACCAATTAAAAAATATATATTTTTCGTGTTTTGTGTTCTCGACATGCAAGGAAAATGAAGTTTCGTCCCGCTGGCTCATAAACTACAAAAGCGTAAAAGATAAAAACTTCGTAACGGTACGTGACCTGGAGAAACAGATCGTTCGATGCGAGTGGCTAGCGACGAAATGGTTTTGGGATGGAAACTCGGCTAAAATTTGTCTTTGAACAGATAGCTTCAGTCGCTCAAACGGTCGACAAATTCTTTTCGAACGGATAACACTTTTTTCAAACGGATATCCCAAGCCTTTCGAACGGATGAGTACAATTTTTTTCAAACGGATAGGACCGGATAGCCCAAGCCTTTTGAACGGATGACAATTTTTCCAGAACAGATAGCCCAAGCCGTTCGAACGGATGAGTATTTTTTTAAACGGATACCCCGAGCCGTTCAAATGGATACCAAATCCGTTCGAAAACGGCAAACCGTAAGAAACGTTTTCCCGTGAGAGGTCACGCCAAGGCCCTGACAAAATATGTTCGCTGTGTCCATTAATCCACAGGTTTGGTAGCTCTTTAACTTTCGCCGTGTTTTATATCTTCGCGAGTAAATTGTCGTGGTAAATTTTTGTGTGTTTTTTTGTCACCCTCTTACGGGTCACGAGAACCCTCTTGAAATATTTCCCTATGGTGACCCCCCCCCCTCTCCACTAGAAAATTTGGCAAATTGACCCCCCTCCCCCCTGGAAAATCCGATCCCTTCCGTGAGGGTGGTATGGATATTTTCTGGAACCACACAATTGGTGGTCATTACAATAAATATACTAGGGAGGTCAATTTCGATGATACATGAAAATGATGTATTAGTTTGTATTTTTGATCATTGATAGGATAGTTTTGGTCAAGTAGTTGAAGAAGGTTTAAACCAAGCTAGCAAAAATAATAGAGCTCTGGAATGTTGTTAATATCTCTGTTTATTTTTGTTTATTCAAAATATTTCTTTGTTTCTACCGAGCTAAAAATCCCCTAGGTAATTCCTCAATACAATTATTGGATTTGTCTTTAGTAAGAATTATACAGCTTTCAAGCGGGCTCAATCTGCATGACCCTTTGTAAAACAGTGACTCCGAACTAAATGCAAATGAACGATATGAAACTCCATAGTAACTTTCACTCTTAGAAAACCAAAGGTGCTAAGAAAAAGACTAACTTTTGTCCAACATATTCAATTTATCAAAGTGAGGTTGTCTATTTCTAGATGAATTTCACTTAAAGAAAGAAAGGAGGGTTTTTGACCACAAGAGTAATAACTTAAAGAATCAACTAACAACTTAAAAGAAGGAAACATCCTGTTAGAGGGAAAAAAACTTACTGTAAAAGTTCAAATTTAGTGGTGAAAAATGAAAAACTTGAAAGGAGGCATGAATGTATCTGTTTTCCCTAATTCAAGTGGCTAAATCTCCAGCTCCGCTGTGAGAGTAAATTCATTCACTGGATGACCGTATCATAAGCATCATACTAAAGCAAGTCTGTCCACCCCAACTGAAGAACTGGGTCAAGAATGACAAGAATTTATTAAACTTGAAATTGTGCTAAACTCATACATAATAATTATAAATAATAATGAGTCTTTATTTCACCAAAAGATAAAACTACATGTCTTATGTTACAATAAGAGAAGATAAAAACTATGATAAAAATATCTACGTTATATGTATATATTAAAAAAGTGTATCATTACAATAAATGGAGCTTAAAAATCAACCTATTTACAAAGGTGTTCTTAAAACGCTCTGTATTAATTTTCGGGCGTACGCAGCCTTTTACTTTCAGGAAAAGCTCTCAGATATGGAATTTATGTAGCGGCAATAAATATCCCCTCAAGGTTCTTTTGGTTGTTCACATTGTATATTCTTTGACCCGTAGAAGCAATACGCTCTTCTCACTTATGGTAATATGCCCGTCTAACCTCGTTTACGGGTAAAAATTCTTTTGAAATTCAAATACGAAAACGTCGTCTGATAAGCATTTCAAAGGACCTTTTACTCAAAAACGAGGTTAGACGGGCATATTACCACACGTGAGAAGAGCGTATTCTGAAGATAAGAACGCCCGTAAAAAATACTGATGGGAAATTCACCAGCTGCCACGCGCCTGTCTGAGGGAGAAGCTAATTACTTACAGTAGGAGCTACCTTGCAACAGTTGCAATTGCATTCGTGCATGCATTAAAATTTAAACCAAAGAAAGCGAGGTAAATTGTGTAGTGTAATTAAAATTACCAAAAATACAGCCGTAAGTACTCACCTTAACGTGCCTTTTTTCTTCCATTCGGCATTGAGCTGCTGCTACTGTGTAACGGGTAAATTATAGTGAGGTCATCATTGCATTCCCCGTTCGCTATTTTAAAAATAGCGATAAACGGGGACTGCAATGATGACTTCACTTGCGAACTCAAAGCACTGTACGAAGCAGTTTTCTTTTACTCCGACCTCAGCTCTGATTTCATGCTTGTCCCTCATACGTCCATTACTGTAATTTACGGGTGAAAAAATCAGCATATGCAAAAAGATCTGAAAGGTCGATCCGAACGTTCAGAAACCATATTGGAAGCAGAAGACCCTGGGGACGAGGTTGACCCGTGTTTTGACGTTTTTTTGACGGTTTTTGCGCGAATTTCTAAACGCGGCTGCCAAACTCTCTTCATTCGTTCAAACACAACAAGGACAGAGATGACGAGTATAGGCTGAACAGAGAACAACAACAAAAACAAGACTTATTTTTCCCTACATTGATTTGTAATCCTTTTCTTCGATGAAGTTTTCATTCAGTAAAATAATCAAAGACTGGCCGAAAAGGTAAGTGCTCTCCTTTCCTTTTGATGAATGGGGTTTCTCTTTGTCCTATGTTGTTTAGAGCATCTTTTGGTGTTGTAATTTTATAGCTCGGTCTCGGAGCGAGTAAGGCGTAATATCGAAGACAAAGCATTTTTCATTGTCAAAAATGAAGATGACTTTTCCGGCCGGCAGTTCTGACATATGGAAAGTGCCCTATGTTGAGGGAGTACTTGTTCCCCAACAAATCTACATTTTTAATAATCCAGTGATTATAAACTAATTCAATGTTTTGAATACACCACAGTGACAATGCAATTCAAATGACAGGCCATTTTTTTCATTTGGATCGTGCAAAACCTCCGGTAAGTGATCATACTTATATTTTTTGTAAACTTAGTTTTTGTCAAAAAGTTTCTGAAATGATTTATTTCTTAGGTTCTGGAGTGAGAAAGTGAATCCCTCAGTGTGATTCCTGGGTTGATATTAAGAAAAGGGTTATATGAGCTGCCCAAGGCTCATGTGGTATTAAAACTTAATCCTTAAACACCTTTCCATCTAATAGTAACAGTACAGTATTTGTTACAGATGAGGAGTTTTCTTTACTTTTTTAGCTTCAGTAACGAGCACCTCTGTGCTTTATTTCAGATTTTGTTTTCGAACTTTTTGCAAAACAAAATAGCTACTTTTTTCTGTAACCTGCCTGACTATAAAAACTACCTAACTTATGTAGTTAAATACTTTTCTTATGAACTGTAATAAAGGCTTCCGTAAAAATGTTTTGCCTTGATGGCCAAGCTGAATCAAGGACTCAATATACAGCATTCATTCCAGTTCATCTGACAAAAAGTTTGTGGTTATTTGAAGACTACTGATGTGAGTACCTGTACATTTTTTTTAATTTAAGAAGACCATCATCAATTAATCAGATCATCAATCAGGTTTTGATTGATTGTGAGAACTTAGGGTATTTATTATTGTTTCATTTAATAATGTCTTATGGCTACAATATTGGACAAAATGTGTTAAGAATTTTGCACTAACTTACACATAGGACACCGATCTCATTATATACCCTCCACTCATTCAACCCTTAAGTCAATGTGGTTCACTCAGGAGCAGAAAACAGACTTCAACATTGTATTTTTCTTTTTTTTTTCTTGGGGGCGGGGGGGAGCAAAAAGCAGACCGTGGAAGGGGATTTTAGGTTTTGATCGCGAAAGAAATTAAACGAGAACCAAAAAATGAAAGAGGCGGGAGGGGGAAGGGAAGGAAGGAAATTGCTGCTTGACTCTCCACACGAACTTCATCCGTTGTCGGGTTAGCTTTGTTCTTAGATGCTTTTATAAGAGCACTCTAGTTGTCTGCGCAGTGGCGAGAACAGTAAGCCGTTGTGTCTAGATGAGCTTTGACCTGCATTGATCGTTCGGATTCATTGAGATTTAACCATTAACGCCGTCCACGCGTTCGAAAATACAAAAAAAGTCATTTTGGTTTCACACACGCGCCTCTAAGTTCATTTCCGCTCCTCAGAAGGACAAACATTTTAAGGGTCAATTATGACAGCTGATGACAGCATCAAATGTCGTTGCACAGCATGAAAATGGAGATTTACGCAAAATTAAAGTTTGCGTAAACCTGCGTAAAGTTGGTCATCCAACTTTACGCAAACTTTCCACGGCACGTAAAGGTTTGTAAAGGTAAATTTACGCGCTCGGCTCTTAAAGGTTTCGTAAAGCTAGCATAAAGTTGTTGTAACAGCTTTACACTCATTTACGCTACAAGTAAAGGTTTAGTAAGGTTGTCACATAATGCTAGCTTAATTCCTAACAGCAATTTATTCCCGGTACTGTTTTTAGTAAGTCGTTTGTGTCCTGATACTAGTTCGAATAGTTTTTTTGATCACTCATTTGGTGTTCGATGTTGGTGTGCGATGTAAACAAGTCAACCACGCAAATTTTTTTTGGTGGTGCGAACGACTTCGTACACGCTTAAAAATGACGCTGAAAAGAAAATTCTGCTGGCAGAGTTCATGCAAAGATATAGCTTGCGACTGTGCGGCAATTTTCGAAAAACGGCATATCTGTCGCGGCAAACACAATAGCCTTCAATACTCAGTAGTATTCCGTCATTGATTTTAGTCAGTATAAGGTGTTTCTTCCTTAACGGTCACCTCTCTACACGGGCCATTTTTGTTTTGTTGTTTTTTTTTCGGCGGACGGTCCATACAAGACATACATTTACTCTTCTTTCAACCTCTCTACTATGGCCACTTTCTTCGATGTCCCTAAGGTGGCCTTTGTAGAGAGTTTCAACTGTAATTTGATCAAATTGAAATAATTGGAAAATAAAGAAAAAATATCGCCTCGCAAAAATGGCGAGTCTTACTTAAAGAAAGAACGCATTACTTAAAGAGAAAGAACGCATTCACAAATTACTGTGACCATTTTACATTCAACGGAGTACTGGCTTCATCGTTGAACCTTCTTTATCGCTTCCTTATTTTAAGCCGCGGACTTCAGGTTTGGGAACGGACAATTTGTTAAAAGAAAGGGGCCTGGAAACAATAGAGTGAAAGGACACCTGGTCAGCGGGCTTGTTCCTTTGCACATGCTCAATCAGGTTCGTTGATTTGGCGTCCATTTTGAAAGTGGCCAACGGTTTCAAACTTGCTTCTTTGAAAGGTTGGAGATCGTTCATATATTATGCTTCTTGATAGCATCACAGGACATCTTAAGGTTGTTACAATTTATAATGGCACCATCAGCCTTTAGTAATCGATCACTTCTCAAGTGTGCAGCAACCCTTTCGGGACGAGATACTCAGTCAGAAATGGAGACAGAAACATCGTGTGAAGCACAAGCATTAACACTGGAATGTTCACAACACAGACCAAGACTGTATTACACGTATTACTAAGGCTCTTCGATACTCAAGATCTCGCTGAAAAGAGCAGATAGTAAGGCAAGGTAAGTTGTCCTGGCTCGCCTTTTCTCTAACTTTTTAAGCTTAATTCCAACTTGTTTATGACGAGTTCGAATGACTGTCTCAAGTACTCAGTAACTAACATTTCAGTGAGCAATGAAACCAGCATTAACCGTTTAAAGTAAATTATAACTAAACATGTGTATTTATTTGGCATAACCTTTCAATACTAAGCAAGCAACGAGACCATGACGTTGAAGATGATAATGTAAAATCATGTAAGGACTTTGGGGGTCTGAAGGAGTAGAATTTCCTTGTTTTGTACTGGAAAATAGGAGTTTGGAGTTTGGTCACTGGTACTGGAAATTACTAAAAGAAAATAATGGAATTAAGAAAGGACATCTGTATAAAGTAAGCTTACATGTAATGTGATACAAACATTCTTATGAAAATTTTCACAGACTATAGAAGAACTAATAAACAGAATAGAAAAGTGTTATTAAGTGTTGAATTTGCAAGTAGGCAAAGATAATCTACGTAGTCTGGTTCTATATTTTCATGCGTCAGTCAATAACAAACCCAAGCTTCCCAATTCCCCGGGCAGTCATAGCGTCATAAGTGGTGAATAATTTAACAGCATGCATGTATTTTTTGAAGCAGATACAAAAGTTTATTTTTGATTTTAAATTACGTGGGTTTTAACTTAAATGAACAGAGAATGAATAGACATTTTCATGAGTCTTTCAATGCATAGCTAATGCAGACCATGATTGAATTAGAATGTGTTTTCATGTAAGTGCCAACATAGTTGTTAACATCTTCACAGTTTCATACCTTCATCTGCAGTTCAAAGTATAATTCATTTCATATATTACCATTAATTTTAATCTTCATTGTGCACTGCTCCTATGAAATTATATTGTGATTCTTGAGAGGACATAGTGCAGCACATACTGTCAGGAAATTGAATGCCTTACTTTTTGGGAAGCAAAGCACACAGTCATGTTAGAAACCAGAAATTGTTCTATTTGCACCATAGTTGTATCGTCAGTAAATCTAGGTTTAAAGGAAAATAAAATTTAAAGAAACAAGTTGTGAAAGATAAGACTGTTAAGAGAGTCATAGCAGTCATAGCTGTTTTGGATTCTCTTGTCTACATACACCATTATTAATCTGCAAATACAACTGTCTCTCTTGTGAAATGTCCCTGGTGGCAAGGAAAGAAAATAGGCTGCTTTATTTACAGGGTACACTGTACATTATTATTAGGAGGCATTGTTTTCAAGATTGAGGATAAGGGCTTTAAATAGCAAAGTGGCTTCACTCCTGTTACATTAACTAGGAACCTTGAACGTTTTGTATTAAAAAGGAAAAAAATATATTAGGTAAAGTTTCAGGAAAATTTGAAACTTTTGGGAATAAGGTGCTTATATGTTTCTATATTTTCCCTGAAAGTCTTTGGTGGAGCTCATGAGAAGGCTAGGGATGTTTATTGATTTGGAACTTTAGTCCGGGACAGGTAGAAATTTAGTTCGAACATGTAAACCTTTGATATGACTTGTCCGTGGGACAAGCACATTTTTAATTAGAAAAATAAAGATAAGAAACAATATTCCATTTAACTTTGCCATTCCACTGCCAGTCATTTCATCCATTTGCTTTTTTACAAGCTCTTTTGTAGGTTTAATTCAAAAATAATGTACAAGGGTAATAATGGGATTAAATAATGTGATTAAAAACATTAAATGCCCGTTGCAAGCTAAACTTTTTGGACAAGAACTCTAGGTTTCAGACAACCAAATTTAATGTATTGCTTGTGTGAAGGACAAGTGGATAGAAAAATTTCTCTCTTACCAGGGTGCAAAGAAGGTGATTTTTAAAGCTTGTCATTCGGGCAAGCTGAAGCTAGCATATACTAGCCCAAATGTCATTTCAACTAGCCCCCAAACCGTTTTGATGAGCAGAATCGATTTCACAGTTCTTCGTTAATTTGAATTCCTCAAAAAAACTTCACTTGCCCATCGGGCAAGTTAAGTTCAAAATTCACTAGCTCGATAGCAAAATCCACTAGCCCCGGGTTATCGGACACTACTTTCTTTGCGCACTGCTTACTCTCTAATAATAATAATAATGTACATCCAGTGGTTTTTCATAGCACTTTACAACGATATGAATGGATGATACTTTTATAAAAATGCATACATTAAAATAAAAAAATATATACATTGTAAAACATTGAACTCTAATAATATAATAAACCATTGTTAATAAATTTAACATATATATATGTTCCAGTCTCCCCAACTAGTAAGGCACTGTGCCTGTGTTATAAGACATGAGACTTTAATAAAGTTCATTATTATTATTATTATTATTATTATTATTATTATTATTATTATTATAGGGTTTCCATGTAGCATTTTACCCTGATTTTCACTCAACTGCAAGTAGGGTTCTGAATGTAAATATTATTACCTTTAAGGAAAGCCTTTAACTCATACTAGTCAAACATTTTGAATCTTTAACAGTCAGATGAATCTTATTCAGTTGTGTGAATTTGTGGACATTGAAATCATTTGCTACTCAGGTTTTGCACTGTTATTAGACCACTTGTGGAAAATGCCTTATCATTTTTTTCAAATTTTTAGTCTTGGTTTGTGAAAAGAGGCATGTGAGGAACCCTGTGTCAAGTAAAATTGTGCTGATTGTAGTAATTTGGCCATGAGTGTAGGACAAAATATTATTAATTAGTAATAGCAGGCGGTGTCCTCTGGCAACTTAGGGGGTGTTTACATGACACTGGGGCAACTTTTGCCCCGGAGCGAGTTCACTCCGGTTCCCTCTCATAGCTCTATATTTGTTTACATGATACCACCACAAAATGTCATGCAGGCGCGAGTCACCCCAGCGTGAGTTCACCCCGGTTCTTGTACTGGGGCAAGAATTTCACTCTGGTACAAAATCTCATGGCAGTATCATGTAAATGTGAAATGACCACCCGTTTCGGCATGAAATCGGTCTGCCGGTAGACTGGAATGGGTAGCGCACGCGTAATGTTTGCTATTTTGTATCACACTTGTATTTTATCAACGTAAAGTGTACCTTCAAATAACGAGATATGAAATGACTCAGTCATAATGTAAACCCAATACAAAATCAAAAAGTCATCCCGGTATGAGGCTCGCGCCGGTGTGAGTTTTCTCATGTAAACACCCCCTTACTGTACATGTACTTGTGCCTTTAGTGCGCGATTAAGTGTATTATCACTAGCCTACAAATAATCTGTGTAGTTTACTCAAATAATACTTGCTTTCTATTTATTCAGCAGATCAGCCTGGTATGGGATGTTGGTGACAGAAAGTCCTCTCAAAGCAAACAGGATTAATACATGTTAATTACAAGCCTTAGTCTTGTAAAGTGGTTCCAGGGCTGTCACTAAGGGCCATAAACCAGACTTTAAATCGGCTACTTTGAGCCCAATACTTGGCTGTTTTGAGAGGAAACAAAACTTTCCACATTTTCAATGTCCCGCTCACTAATTTCACTTAAACCCTGCAACTTGCAATCTTAGTGACAGCCTTGTGCATCTAACTTTTACATCATCAGTTTATGAAAATGATTTGTTATTTGGATTTTGTTGTTAAGTTTGACTGTAAACACTTCTGGGAGTGAAAGGGCTAAATCAAGAAACCATCAATGTTATACATGTATTAGGCTTTCAGTCTTTTTATTTCTTATCTAAAATTGTTTAAGCTTTTAATTTGAATTATGCTAAATTATACTAAATATTTTCATTTTGGAAGAGACCATTTTGACCCACCTTTACATTAATTTGTGTGTTAGAGTTGCTGTTTTTTATCAAAATTTAACTTCATCAGTTTTCTTGTACACCCTGTACCTTACATGTAAATGCTAATAATTATTTCAAACTATAAATCATCTTAATTTGGTATAATACTAATTTAAGATGATTTTTTTTGGATATTTTGAGAAGACTGTTTTGACCCATTTGAAAAGTTTATGTACACTGTATCTTCTTATTTAAACCTTACGTGTTGGAGTTTGCAGTTACAACAATGTAGCATACCTGGCGATTTTCATGGGATTTGAAATGTAAAAATAAAGATAGGCAATTTGAAAATTGGTTATGGTAATGCAAAATTGGAAACGGAAAGGGGCCCTATTTTTTAAACTACTACTTATTCAAAGTTCATCTACTGGTTAAACAATATAACTCCATTAAAGCAAGTTATAACTTAATAGTAGGGATGACTAATGTCAGTTTGAAGTTGGGTTCTTATTTTTCTATAGGTCTATTGGGTTCTCAACGCTTTATAACTTTTCGTTTTTGTTGTCAGTTTTGAAGAATAAAAACAAAATTTCTGGCCTAATCCTTTAACTGTGTGTTGAAGTGTTGTTACATATTAGGGTATTTTATTTTGTGTCGAAACTTGAATTGAGGATTACTCATACAATTATTTGTAATGTATATATGAGTAATCCTCCATGGCTCCAGATTGTAAATACTATGGAGAGATGATGGGGAACCAAAGAAAATAACCGGTATTAAGTACATAACAAAAATCCAATGTTTGTGTGACATGGACAAAAATAAAATTTTGATTGTTAAAAGTTTGGTAAGAAAAATTTACCGATTACCATTATATTTCCCTTTATTTTTAAAGTTTCCAGTGTGTTTATGTGTATATATATATATGGCGTAAAGGAGCTTGTATTTTCGCTTTACACAAGCTTAAAGTAGGGTTTACACAAGCTTTACGCAAAACGTAAAGGTGTTGCGTAAAGTTTTTGTTTCATTACGCCAGCTTTATATGTACGCGTAAAGGTGCTGTAAAGCTGAACTTTACGTAGAGTAAAGGAAGCGTAAAGTTGTGTAAAATTCAACTATACGCTGACTTTACGTTGTCATTAAGCTCACGTAAATTTGATTTTTCATGCTGTGGTTGCGTGAACTCAGGCATGACAGTCCAAGTGGGCGGTTTTCAAAATCGAGGGGTTTGTCTGCAAGTGTTTTCTTCCTTTCTTCCACACCCCTCCCCGCTCTTTTACTTGCACCATTTTTCGCGCGGTCTTTGGCTCTTGTTCCTCGTTCTTTACTCCTAAAACGCACAGAAACGCTTGCTACGCAGGCTAGACATTTTTGTACAATATTAGTAAATCAAAAAGTCTTCCAAAAAAGTGACCTTAGGAAAGAAAGTCAAGAAAGGGTTCACTAAACCACTTCACAATTTGTTATCATGGCGGGAATAACGATGTTGACACTGAGTGACAAGCTTTGTACAAGCGCAAATGGAAACCGGACATGATCTCATAGTATTGAATTATTTATTGAAGCCAATTTTTTCACAGTAGATGCGGAGTGCATCGGTGGGGCTTCCGGAAAAAGTACAACCAAAAGAAAAAAATCGGCACTATCAATTTGGAGTAAAACCACGTCGAAAATTGATTTAAACGCGCGAGGAATACCTTTTAAAATTCATCAAACTTTACAAATTTTCCGCAATATCTTAATTCAATACTGCAATTACCTAAATAACGCATAAAAAATTGCCCAACACCACTAAATACAACAAACTTCCGCCCAGCGTACGGAGTTGACGACAAATCTCTTTCCCCGCGACAGACGTTCGATTACAAAATGCACCAGCGTGGGCAAATGTGCCCGGCCAATGACCGGAGAGGGGGAATCAAGCTTGTAAATGATTGACCCATAATATTAGTTGATTGCAGACGTTAATTCACCGGAGAGTTGAAAGTGCTTCGGTTTTGGCATACAGGTTGCTTCATGCTCGAGTTAAGGGCATTTCGGTTTCTAGCTTAGGATGATTAGTTCTTTTTAGATCCAAGGTTGTTTTTTTCCTTCTTGCAAGTTGCGGCCCCGATCGCTTAATTATAAGTATACGTCATTAGCAATGCTATAAATATAGTAAATTTTTGTTTGAACAAACTGCATTCTAAGTTTTGTTACGTTCGCACGGGTAACTAAAATTAGAATCAGAATCACTGTTAATAGCAGCCTGAAAAACAAAATGCAATGACTAGAACATTTTAGTATTACACCGGCAGAGTAAGCGAAGGAAATATTTGCTGAATTGATTTTAGAGGCGAAAACCCGTCTTCACGCGTGCCTAGGAAATATCTTCTTAAAAGCTGGACCAGTTTAAAGTCCGTCCAACCGTTAGAATTTTATCCGACCATTTTCTTGCATAAAAGACTGATAAAAATTAACCCGTCCTTCCTTTGTAAATCTCATATTGGATTAGACAATCAGCATGGATTTTTGCTGCCTCAAGTAAATTGAGGCCTGGTTCTAAGTCATCAGTGATTCTTTTGCACAATTTTTCAAAAACCATTGTTAAAGACATCTACGAGGAATAATAGATTGTGAAGTAAACTAAAAAAAAAAAAGAAGTAAAATTTTTAAAATTCGAAAGTTGTAACCAACGATGTCCACCGGCTTGCTAAACGTGTACATTGATGCTACAAGGTGTCTACGAAATCAGCTCGGAATGGTTCGAATCGTTACAATTTGTAGTCATTGACTAGTGCTAGTCCTCCTCTAACTGAAATTTTCGTTAGGAGAAAGATGTTAAATGACCTCCTCCCATTCGGACCGTTTTTACAATAAGACTATTAGTAGCCACTGTTTGGACCTAAAAAAGAAAAGGGTTTGCTCTCTGTATAGTAACCATTTCGACCCAAAGAATTTCTCGATGAAACAGGACGTGTCTGGTTACGCGATACAGTTATAAACAATTTTTAAAATGAAATTTGAAGATTTCTAGGATATGATTAGCCTTAAATTAACGGTCATGAGATATCTTGAAAACATTTTTCATCAGACCAACCCCCTTTAAAATTGTGAGCATTCTGTAAAGAACCAGTGTCAGGACAAGTCTAGGACTAGACCAGCCATTACTTCTTTGAAAAAAAAAAATAATAAAAATAAAAGCCTTAGTCGAAGAAGCCTGTGACAGCAAAATACAAAAAGAAATTATCAAGTTTTAAAAGCTTACCAGAAACAGTTCATACAAGAAATTAATCAGATTAAAAAGGCTTGTTCTCGTTCCTCGTGAATCTATTGATGTTTTCATGGAAAAGTCGATGAAACAGCCGGATAATAGACAAAAACGCCAGAAGGTGTACATTGGCCATTATTCTATTACGGGCAACAAAACTATTCACTGACTAAACAATCTAAACGGACAAAATCGGGTCGTTCAGAGTTGATTTATTTAGCCTACCTGTATTCTCCCGCAGGAATGTCTTCTTTGATTCGTTTCCGTTAATCTGTTTCGCTCAGCCAACTTAGCCGCACTTTGATAAAACGATACGAGTGGGGCGTCAACTGGATATATAGTCCTGGATAATCACGTGATCAAATGGACGCGACCCAATAGGATAATTCTTGAATCCTTTTTTTTAAAAATAAAATGCGTGTGATGATAGCCTGCCTAAAAATATAACGTTTTATTCAGAAAAACCTGCGAAAATGATATAAACAAAAGAATGTGCTGCAAGATAGTTTTATTTAGGGAAAATATGCCTAATGACATCCTGTCGAAAATAAAACGTTTTCTGAAAAATTTAGACCGTTACAAACATTCATACTGCGCATAACTAAACTTAAGTCCTTCGCTTTGATTATCTTTAATTTAATTTTGTATTAAAAACTGTTATATTACCTTAAACCACTGGGGATCACCTAGAAGAACGTCTAGCGATGTCTACATATAACTCTGATAAAGCGATGAAGGTGGCCATTACAATACAACTATTAAGGCCACTGTCTACAACATTTCCTTGCTATAATTAGCTGGTCAGAAGACATTAGAAAGATATTTACATTAAACTGTCGAATTACTTAGAAACTGAAAGGTTGGAGCTTTTCCCACTCTACCAACTCAAACTTGTTATGTTGATCTGATAGGTGCGCTAATTTTGTTTTAATTTTTTGATTTAATTTTAGGCTTGAAATAGTAAGTTTTGTGGTAGTGGAATTGAAATGTAATAAATTTCGCTGCTCGAGCATCAAGGGCCTATTAAAGTAAAACCTTTTGAGGCCATTGTCTGTGGGGAAAAGTCTTCATGCTGTACCCTACAGCCCTTGGTATGTTTTGTTTTCTGTCACGTGATAGTAATCGAGATAACTGGTTGTTTACCATTTACCAAAATTTTCCAGAAAATCCGTTTGGAAAGTAAATGGCGCACGACTTTTTGGGTCGTTCCACTAAAAATTTCCGGTAGCAATGGAACATCTGAAAAGGTAGTCCTGTTTTTCTGGACGGAATATTCCAAACGGAATTTCGCGTCCCATTTCGTCAAAGCCATCTTTGATACCGGGTTCAGGCCTTCACGGCCGTTTTTTTTGGTAATAAACGCGATTCCGGGACGAAATTTACGAGTCCTGAATTTTGTGTACCATCTGCCCAGACCGTGGACCGACCGGTTTGCCCATGTAAATGGCCTCTTGTTCATTCAAATTTCTTCTTATTCCCGTGTATATGTACGCTTAATTTATAAAAGGAAAGCTAAAGGAAAGAGGGTCAAATTCCTCTGAGACCTTCTTTACAAACTCAAGAGGTCTAGTGCAAATGTCCTGCCGGTTTATGTCGCTCGGTGTATGACGTCATGAAAACAAGCTCGATCAATGTCATTAGACCTAACTAAAAGAATCGCGTCTTTACGTATACCGAGAAATTTGATATTTTGATTCGTAACAGAGATAAACCTTGAGGCTTCTCGGCGAAAACGTCTGACTGCATGTGGCGGGAGACCACGTGACCAGGCTTTGAGTTCACGTTTGCGGTTTTTAAAAGCGAATTTTTATCGCAGAGAGGCAGGTTTTCACGTATGTCATTTACCTGAGCCGGCTAGTGCAAAATTTGAATTCAGATATAAAAGCTTAAATAGCGAATTCAGTTAAATTCTTTTTGCCTGCAAGTTGATGATTGGAAGCTCTAAAGCGAATTTAGAAAATTCATCGATAAAATGCTTTTGAACAAAAGAAAAGGAAACGGGATAGGCCATTTGCACTAAGAGGTCATGTGACATCGTTTTTATGAAAATGAAAGTTATATGATTTTGCCTTCGAAAAACGGTTAGAGGGTCATATTTTAAACAACATAATAGTGTTTTGGTTTTTCAAACCCGCACCATTTTCTGAAAATGAGTAAGTTCGTAGGTGGTCAAGTGAGCAAAATGTGATTTTTAAAATTATGAATTACCTCTCTCTGAACGCAAATTTTACACTTAAACTTCAAGGTAAATGTTGAAAAGATGATGCGGTAACGTTTACAGCACATCTGAGCGTGACTATCAAACGTTTAACAAGATATAAGCAAAACGTAGTTTTGGCCGCCATGTTGGAGGGCAAGAGTGTGCCCTCCAACATGGCGGCCAATACAATTCATACTACTTTGTTGAAAAATCGAAGTGCCATAAAATATCTCCCTTAAATGCGTTTCCTCTCAAATTTCGGGTGTAAGATAATTTTTATGTGCTCTGTCAATTTTTGGCATCAGCAAGATTCCAAGTCATTGTTTAAAGGAAGCATTGGTCACGTAACCACTTAGAACAAGTGTCCTATTGGATAATCGACCTTCGAACAACTGGGCAGAGTTGTAATTTGTAGAAAAAAAGCTTACAAGGCGAATGACAGCGACGCTATAAACAACTCCGCACGTGCTAAAAGCCATGCCGGAAATAAACCTCTGCTGGCACGGTATAAAGAGGCCACAGAATTATTGGTTTGCATCCCCTGGGAGCTAATCTCTTTTCATGCAAACTTCGCAACGAAAATTTGCAAATTTTTTGTTTTGTCACGAAGCATGTTCACCTTATCACGTGCTTGCAGACTAAGAATTCTTTTGCTACCGCCGTCTTTGAATAAATCAACTCACTTCGTTCGTCACGAGCAATCACTACATGGAACAAAGTGGAAGAAATCTTTAAATTTACGCGTTGTAATGAGGAAAACGCTTAATACTGTAGATGCATCACTTAGCACCTTTTGAAACAGCAGCTCAAGTACAGCAGAAAATACTTCACCTTTGTGTGGAATCAGGACCTTTAGCCGGACTCGATGAGATTAGGATGTGGTAGATTCAGTCATGGTTGATGCGACAACTAAAACCCTCGGAAACGAAAATAACGACGCGAAGCAAAGTAAGTGGGACCGTTTTATCGATGTTTTAAAATAAGCTTTTTACTTCTTAGCGAATATAAACGTACATGTTTCGACTCGATCTATTCAAATCGAGTTTTCTGTCGACAATAGGTTGCTACATGCATAACAAATGCATGGGGCTGCACGGACAATTAATCGAACACTTTAGGTGACTTTAACATGGCACCGAATAAATTTTCGCCCGGCTGAAAAATTTGAGTGGACACTTCGTTCACACGGAACCGTTCAATATTTTTGCTCTTGACAACTGATGAAAAAGGTTAAATTTTAACTTTTGGCAGTGGTTAACTATCTGCCCATGCGCAGAACTTTACTTTAGCAAATTCAAAATAACGTCTCCCTCCTTCGCCCTACATAAAAATTAGCCGGTTATGGTTTTCACAGCGCGCCGATGAAATTTGCCGCATAAAGGTTTAGACGGTTGTGGTGTTTACATCATGCTGGCTGCCTCGTACCCAGGCGCATCCTAGCGGATTCGAGAGCGACTGGGATTTTGGTTCCGCGCTAGGTATCATGGGAAAGGCGAAGAGAAAAACGCGCCTCTCATTTTTCTCATTTACCCTTCCCAGCGTCCATTGCGTTCACGCTAAACGTTCCCATGGTTCATTGCGCGATACTCCTTGATGGCTCGTGCAGTCGCGTTTTCGGTTTTCCGCACTTGAGACGCCTAGGAACAAGGTAGCCACGCCGGTCAAATTTTCAACAGTGCGCGGCTAAAAATTTGACCTCCATCTGGCGTTTAAACTTTTGAACGGCAAGGCGTCTTAATTTTCATATGGTTAACAGGGGTTGCGTGTGAACGGTACAACTAAGGCACGAATTTTCAACCGGTCGAGAATTCGTCCGGTGTCGTGCAAAAGAAGCCTAATTAGTCCTTTTATTAATAAAACATTTGTCCGTGACGACTGTTTTAAGGTAGAGCACCGTGGGGGTGGGGTGGAAACAGTACCGTGAACGCACATTCGGGAGACTGGAGTTGACCGCTTTTGGGAATATCCCTTGGAAGCGGCCACTTTCAATACGAGAGATGCTCTGCCGTTTACAGGTTTTGCGGTCTTAAACTGCAACCGAAAAATGACAATACAACTAATAAACGAACAAATGATGGCCATGCAGAAAACCGCATTGCAGTATTAGGGATAGCCTAGCCCTGCGGTGTCCATTCCCTCGAACGTGTCCGTGGTCGCTCGTGGGAGTTCAAACAGGGTTTTGTCAAAGCGTCCACAATCAGAGCTGTCGGCTGCGTACTAGTGTCCATGAGACAACTCTTGGTCTTAAATTATTTTCTTCGACGGAGAGAATACGCAAGTTTTTATAGAGCGGACGTTCTACTTGAAGGAGGATCTCTGCATGACGCGCAAAAAGGGAGGGCGCCTGGGTACAGGGTTCCAGTACAGAATACTGTTCGTAGGTTTTTTTGTAGCCTGACTTTCTGGCGTTTCTGGGAGAAAAGGGGAAAGATGGAAGTGAAAAAGGAAGAGAGCTGAAGGAGAGAAACGCCTTCCTTTCTTTTCGCCCTCCCCCATCTAAAATCTCCTCTCCCCTAGCCCCTTAGGAAGGCCTGATACTCGGGCTAGATTTTTTTTTTCACTAAATCACTCTCTCCTTCGCAGAGGCCTCTTTGTGTCGTAGGGAGCCTGGGGAGAGGAAAAAAAAAAGCGTGCGGGGAAAGATGGGAAGAGTCCCCCCGCCCCGCGCTTAATTATTGCTATTTTTATTGGAATACCCAGCGGGAACCTCTGCGGAGGAGAGAGCCTAAATCAGGCTTTTCTTTACAGTGATAAAAGGAAAAAGTGAAACTTCGCATTTTCAAAATTGGTACTTTAATGCCGGCCCTCAAGGCGACTGCTAATCTATGAAATTTGAGGCACACAATTAACTCGTTACTCTAAGCTAATTTTGTAAGGGGAACTTAATTATTACCATGAATTAAATCTTGTTGTCTAAGCATATTTTTTACTGGTTCAATAAGTTCTCATGAAGGAGAACATTTTCAGCACTAACTGCCGAAGAACTGGTATACCTTCCCTTTGAGAGCACTTTTGAGCCTGATTATTTTGAAGTCATAATTAGGGTGTATTGCAAATGAGCGTTATCTAACGCACGCGGTTCAAACGACGGATTTCACATGCGCCGAATTTGATGTCGCTTATGAGGAAAATCTACTGTTTTCACACACTTGCATTAGACTGGGCACATCATTGGTGAAATGCGACGTTTGAACCAAGCCTAAGACCTTTTGGAAGAGCCGCAGACACAACCCATCCTCGAAAAGCGATTTGACAGCGTCGTTCTGGTCTCTTTTCAAAGCAGTCGTGTTTAAATTTCTAACAGCCCCTTCCCAGGTAAACCCCTCAATAATTTTCCCGTTTTTCTCAATTTGCATGCTGTGAATCTGATACTGCGTCAAGTTTCTGCTTTCCTACTTTTTTCCCAATACTTGTTTACAACTCGGCACTGATCATTATCCTCTGGACTCCTGGGTAGAATTTTCCCACCACGGGAAACTACCAATATTTGCATCCAAAAGTCAACGTTTACGCGTCATAACAAACCCACTAAACTTAAAAGCATCACTTGAGTATTTTTAAAGTGTTCACTCGAGGCAATCACAACAGAGGCGTATAATTAAATGAACTAATTCGCCATATGCGCTCTTCCCACGATGCACCTTGTTTGCCCCGATTCGACGGATAAGTGCAACGAGTTATTTCATATGGTGTAGAAATACAAAACCAATAAGGCAATTGCGAAACTGTTAGTTTCAAAGCAGTTTAGACAACCACTCTATCATTGCGCAAAACGAAGCGGGTAAACAATACTAACTGATTTGCCTAAATGATGTCTAAAATGATTTGTCTAAAGTGAAACAAATACTTAATGATGTGATGATAATAAAGCTCACATTGTGGGTGGCTACATTTGGTATAGGGTTTAATGGCGCCGAAAATAATTGTAAACTTGCACACATTTTAGCCCTCCCCCCCCGGGGGGAGTTCTAGGCATCCTACTGATGAACAGTTACGACTTTTAGATAGTTCGAGCAGCAACAATTTGCCGTCTGTCCTCGTTGAATCGAAATACTAAATGACAATAAATAAAGCTCCACACTAAAAAAATTAAAGCTTGTTATAAAGAAAATATAGTAATATCGTTTATTCCGGGCATACGAATTTGTTCCCTTTCACCGTGAGAGTGGTTTCTTCTTTGAGTTACGGCTACAGCACACGTGCAAACATCATTTGCAACAATAACAAGGATCTCTGGACGTAAACCGTTCTATTTTTACTTTAATGACATTGGCTCATATCCACCGTCCTTATCACTGTTATTTCCCCGAGGATTCGACAAAACCCTGGTATTTTCATATGGCCGTTGCTCCCTAACTGTGTTAATGGTGTCGTATAAGTGTTCAGACTCTTGGACATTCTGATAAATGTATCCTTGCGGAGAAGCACTGGCTGCCACCCCGTTGCACCGTTCCAAACGACCTTTTTCCTGAGGGGGAGCCTGGGCTGGTATAGCCAGCGGACACTTGCCAGGCGACGCGACCAGTTGATCACGTGTGACATACCGTTGTCCGACATCACTTTTTACTGCGTTTTTGCTGTTTCCAGGGGGACACCCGATAGTGTCATACAATCGCCCATCGCTGCCCTCTTCGACTTTCCCTTGGCCTTTATTAAAATCAACGCGCAACTTGCTTTCTTCAGGATGATCTTCAGTTGGTAAAAGAGGGGTATTTTCGGCCTTCGCTCTGGCAAAATTACCTCTAGTTTTGAACGTGGCCACCACAGCTTGACCTGCATCGTGGGGCGAATTTGGTAGCAATCGCTCCGTCATAGATTCACCAGCGAGGCGAAGCTGAGACTGCGGGGGCTCGTATCTAATGCTAGAAATACCCCGCGTGACTACGCCATTTGAACTTTCTTTTGTGTAACTAACCTGCAGTGAAGTTTCGCCATTTTCATACTGTCTCCTCTTGCGCGTGCGCCGTCTTGCCAAGATGATGACAAGTATTAATATTATAAGCAACAAAAGACCACCAGCTGCTGATACTCCAATCAATAGAATCTTGTTACCGAAGCCAGATTTCGGATCGTTCTCAGCTATAAACGACAGAAAGTAAAATAAAAGTTATTTAGGACGGTTAATGGTGACACCTTGCAAATAGTCGCTGCATTGTCCCCAGCATTTATCAGGAAGAAAGTGATGATAAAATTAATGTTGCCTGCGTAGCTGGCACTGTTATCACCGTGGTATTTTGTCAGGCCACTGTCCGCGCGGGGGATTTCAATTTGATTTCCTCCTTATCTTCTCGCTGCTCTGCCGCCAATACTACAGCACTAGCCTTGTTTCTACAGAACTCGCCCGCTTATCCTTTTAGCAACGCAGGTTACGGGAAAGAATGTATCATGTTCTAACACATCTAGTACACAATGTTAGACATTTTGATGGGAGAACTGAGAGGAAGAAAGAAGTCACCCATACTCTGACAAGACGATGGAATTGAAAAATCTGTATTTGTACAAGTCCCTATTTTCACAACTGTGAAATTGAGATGAGCTTTATGTTCGTTTTTTTCAGCAATTTGCGAAATCCTTCTCACATCCGAATTGGGGAAGTATGACAGCATCCCAACAATTTTCAGTGAGACAAAAAGCTAGTAAAAAAATTGACCACAATACCTTTTAGATCGCTGACCAATGCAGCTGAAGGCGTTGATTGATACGTAAAAGCTACTGTTTTTGTTTCCTCAACTGGTTTGGAATCAGTAGACTTTGTTGTTTTAGGGACTCGAGAAGAGACCATACCTGTAACAGAGACAATCATCGCTAGAATACTTCAGATCAGACTTGGGTGGCCAAACATGGCGTAAGCAATATAAACACATATAAATATCCTGAAACAGACCTTATTTATTGCCAGCGGAAGATTTTGGTTTACTCGATACCTCAAAGCAGCAACATGTATCCACATCATTGCAATCGTTTTTCATTCATGGCCAAATGGCGGAATCAATGACTGGTTGACTGACCACCTTACCCTCCCCTAAGTCACGATTTTGCCCTAAATGAGAAGTAAGTGTTAATGTTGACTTAGGGGAGGGGTAGGTGGTCGGTTTCCCAGAAAACTCAATTGATCCCCAACTTCTTCTGCCCAATACTGCCAGTCTTTAAGGGGAGGGGATGGGAGGCAGACCAAACAGTCCCCCCCGCCAAGCCCACTAATCAGTAGTATACTTCTTTCAAACCCCGACATTTGGATCTGGCGGTTAAGTACGAATTTTAAATACCGGTATATTCCCCCTTAACATGAGAGGACACAGAGGCTTTTTACTGGAAGTACCATCCCACGCAGGGATGTTTTCTCCGCGGGCAGCTAATCCGACTTAATCCCATTTAATATGTCGCGCTCCTCGAAAGTGCGAAAATTTTCTTGTCGTGTATTAGATTTCAGATACATTTTCTTAATCTTCATTTCGCGCCAGAATAAATTAGTTTGCGCGCAAAGGGCTCCTAAAAAAATCACAATGTTTGTCCCACTTCGAGTCCACCTTCTGGAGATACGCCGGCTTGGTAGCTGGAATACATTGCCGAGGCGAAGATCTGGCATTTTTTCCTCCTCGTCGTATTTTCTTCACGACAAATGTTTATATTTGTAGTGAGAATGCAGCGCATATCGGTGGATTTTACTTCATGCGGCTTGCTACTTCTGAAAGAAGAGTGCCGGATTTCATCGTTTTGTTCATGTTTATCAGTGTTGGCAAATGTAAGGTAAATGAACCGACCACTGTAAGGTAAGAATTGAAGTTTTAAATTTGTTACTCGGCGAAAAATCGTGGAATTGAAATTCGTGAAACTCGTGAGTATCACCTCTGTTACCTAATGTCATGCGATGACTCCTCGCTTTTTCGATGCGTAAAACGGATACAAACGATAAATTTCTTTCGCCAAGTGAAGTATAATTTACTTCACGAGACCATTTGACGACTATTTCTCGTTACATACTTTATTCATATTTGCTTGAGTTATTCAGGCTACATGCCAGGAGTTTGATGACAATGTTTGTGTGCTATAATTATGCTGATAAGTTTTTGCACCTTTATATTGAACTCATGTAAGCCAAACACTCTTCTATTATGGAGGAACTTTTAACGTCTTTCGGGGCCCTAATATGGTGTCAAATTTTTAGAGGAAACAAAGCTTGATTTTTGGCCAAACAGACTATAGCTTTTTTGTCTTTGAAGAGAGCGCGAGGCAAACGTCCGTGAGTACAGTGTAAGACAGTGATTCGTTAGGTAGAGCTAACAAACATAGGCTGCACTTTAGGTGGCACACCCATGGGTGCAGTGTAACCCAGTGATTCTTTAGGTAGAGCTAACAAACATAGGCTGCACTTTAGGTGGCACACCCATGGGTGCAGTGTAACCCAGTGATTCTTTAGGCAGAGCTAACAAACATAGGCTGCACTTTAGGTGGCACACCCATGGGTGCATTGTAACCCAGTGATTCTTTAGGCAGAGCTAACAAACATAGGCTGCACTTTAGGTGGCACACCCATGGGTGCAGTGTAACCCAGTGATTCTTTAAGCAGAGCTAACAAACATAGGCTGTACTTTAGGTGGCACACCCATGGGTACAATGTAACCCAGTGATTCTTTAGGCAGAGCTAACAAACATAGGCTGCACTTTAGGTGGCACACCCATGGGTGCAGTGTAACCCAGTGATTCTTTATGTAGAGCTAACAAACATAGGCTGCACTTTAGGTGGCACACCCATGGGTGCAGTGTAACCTAGTGATTCTTTAGGTAGAGCTAACAAACATAGGCTGCACTTTAGGAGGCACACCCATGGGTGCAGTGTAACCCAGTGATTCTTTAGGTAGAACTAACAAACATAGGCTGCACTTTAGGTGGCACACCCATGGGTGCAGTGTAACCAAGTGATTCTTTAGGTAGAGCTAACAAACATAGTCTGCACTTTAGGTGGCACACCCATGGGTGCAGTGTAACCCAGTGATGCTTTAGGCAGAGCTTACAAACATAGACTATACAGGTGTACATCAGATGGTAACAAGTTTTCCAGTTAAAACTTTGTCATAAAGTGCTACGCCATGGCACTTCGACTATTTCATTATGGCGCTTGTTTTGACGCACAATTGATAGTCAGGAGAAGTCGTATTGTCTAAAACCATAGCAAAAGACAAATTTACACACATCACAGCGTTAAGGTAAGGTAATACACGGTATTTCCTTCAGGTACATTTACATTTTCTGTTAGGTTATATTAAAGCGATTAAATCGCATGCAGCGACGAACAAAACGCGAAGCCGTCAGCAGTCAGATATTCTAGAACCGTGTTACTTACAGTGCTGTGCATTATTATTGCTTAACTAACTAACTACGCGCTGATGGAAATAAGTTTCGGCCGCTTTAAATTCACTGGTACTGAATAATCATAATTGGAGCGGAAAGTTAGCACGCGAGCAGGGCGATTCTGCTGTGGTTTTGGTAATGTAGAAGATATTACGGCAATGAGGCTCCCGAGGTCCGCTCTGGAAATCACAACTACATGTAGGATGAAATATATTCTGCGTGCAGACGTCTCCTTTTCCAGGTTAGGTTAAATAAACCGTACCGGTTTGTTTAACAAAGCTACCGCGAGACGGTTTCTTGGTGATTTTATTAATTTTTCCGATCCATTTTTTTTTTTCAGCTCTATTTTCGCGGCTTTTGCGATACAAACTAAATTCGTTTTTATTTGTGATGGCATTTTACTGCTTAATCATGACGGCTTTGGAAGAAACTGATTATATTGCGCTTCGCGATTTCGCAAAATTGCTGCGGGAATTAAAAAATATTTCCTTCTAAAAAAGCGTTTTCACGCTTCTTTCTCTAGTCAATTATCTCGTTTGTCTCGTTTTCTAAAGGTCCTTGAGAACAGAATAAGACAATATTTTATTACCTACAACCTTAAAACCCGATTTTTGACCAGATCGAAACAAAACTGACCTCTGAAATGGAAGAAGAAAAGCCTTTTATTTTTGCCGGCTTCGGCCTGCCGACGAGATCGTGTCTGTTTTGCCTTCATATGATGACATTTTCCTGCGTAGTTACTACGCATTTTCCTGACAGAAAGGTGTCGGGAAAAACACCTCGCGCTGATCATACGTGACAAAATCCGCCGCGCCTAAGCTAATTAAGAAAAGTCTCCTCGAAAGCTCCATACAATTCCTTATAACAAAATTATAAGGAATTGTATGGAGCTCTCCGGGATACTTGCAGTGCAAGCCCTTTGTGTCTTCTCATGTCAGTATATGGCCATTCAGGGAAATAATGTAAGTGATACTTGGCAATTTATTTCTGAGAGGAGAATCAATGATCCACTGACCTGCTAATGTGGTAATAAGTTGTAGATTTCTTGTTTTGGACGGTTCTGTTATTGCTGTCTTAGGCGTGTCTGATAAAACTGTAAGGAATAGAGGTCATTGAGAAAAATGAGACATTTAAAAATGTCACGAAGATGGGGGCAGGGGGGGGGGGGGGGGGGGGGGGAATCAGAATCAGGGACCAGCTGCATAACACCTAACCACAGTTTGACACAACGTTTTCATCTTTCGATCAGAATTGTTGTTTTGGTAACCTGAGAGAAGCTTTAAAGATATTCACGTGAACTGTTAGGCCAGGGCCAAACGTCGAACTTTTCGTGAGACGAACCAAACTTGGTGAGTTAAGTTCATGAAAATTTCGACTTCCGGCCCAGTTAAGTTCCTCTGAATGAGTTTGGATCATCCAACACGTTCTATCCGTCTGCTTTAGACGGATAGAACGTGTGAAGATCATCTCCCGCATAAACGTCGATCTTCACATGTGATGAACAAAACTAATAAATTAGAAATTTGAAATGTATATCTAGCCTCGTTGAGGAGAAAATTTATCGCTGGCCGCCTAAAATTACTTTTTGGTCTGATTCAGTTGATGGTTTCGAGGCGTCGTAAGTTCGACGTCTGACCCAAAAACCGGTCTCAATTTAGGTCCACCTAAATCAGAGTTTGGTTTGCGGTCTCATGAGAAGTTTGACGATTGACCTAGGCCTTACACAGACTTGCATTCATGTGCAGCACTTAGGCCCGGTTCAGACGCCGCTCCACTCATGTGCCGAACCTAACTGATGAATTAAGTACTTCAAAAGAGCGGCATCTGAATCAATTTGGTACGGCAGTTTTAGTTTGGTGCGGCAAAAGCGTTAAGTTCGACTGAGTCTGTCGAACGTTTGTCGAACTTAACTTAGGTTCGACACACGGTACGCCTTCTGAATCAGATGTCGCGCCCGTGTCGCTCCAAAGTCGAACTTATTCAGTTAGGTTCAGCACATGAAAAGTACGGCGTCTGAACCAGGCCTTACCTGTTTTAGGAGTTAATGTAGAAGACTTGGAACTCAGCTTTGTTGTTTTCTTCATTGTGCTTGTTGATATTACTGTGAAAAAAATCAGGCAAAGAAATTAATTTCATTGAGCTTCGAAAGCCTTCAGATATTAACGTAGTGATTGATTTAGAGCGATTGTCTCGGGAGGAATCCCATTTGAAACGGCGGGAAAATTTGTCGTCTCTGTAAGGTACGTCAGTTGTAAATTATAAATGTTGGTATCAATTTTTAATGCAGTCATCAGGACGGACCGCGAATATTTACGCCATCGAGCTACCGCTCAGGGCTATGCATGAGGAGATAAAGAAAACAGCAGCAGCGAAGACCTTAAAAAACAACCAATGACAACTTAACGTTACTTTAACTCCTACATGTATCTGGCCCTGTGTTAACATTGTTGCCAAAAACTCCCAACATGGTTGGATGTTACATGCTGCGTCCACACCCTGCTGCATGTTGTTGCGTGCTGGTAGGAGTTGTTGCGCAAAGTTTGAAACCGGTTGCGTTGCTTTGCGTGTTGCCCAAATAGTGATTTTTTTAAGATAGAATTGCTGAGTTCGAAACTTTCACCAGTGACTTTTACAGAGGCCCCTCTCCTCAATGGTTATTCGAATGTCGGGTAATTTCGCGATCGCATCATACCCAATGGCAAAGCCGTGGCGCACAACGATAAAATTGCAACTTACGGCAACTGACAATCAAAGAATGGAATGTATGATTAATTAAGTAAACTTCCGAACAATACAATACTTACGTGTTGTTGGCATGACAGTCTTTTCCGTGGTTTTAAGTTGGCCTAAACAAATTAAACAAAAAAAAA
>OZ037784.1:18939360-18949360 GCA_964035525.1 Porites cylindrica
AATTCATAAGTTATGGGATTGAGTATAGGGGCATCTCGCATGGAACTTTTGGTTGTTTACCATTCACAAAAAGTTTCTGGGAAATCTGGTTAGAAACTAAATGGAAGTTAAAACGGCTTTTTGGGTCGTTCCAGCAGAAAATTTCCAGGAGCAAGGGAACATCTGAAAAGGTGGTAGTGGCTTTAGGACGGAATTACATTTGTAAAATCGCATCTTTGATACCAGTTTTAGGCCTTCGAGGCTGTTTTTCGGTGAAAGGAACTGATTTGTACAAATGGTAGACGCGATTCCTGTCGAAATTCACTGGTCCTGAATTTGGTTATTAGTTGCCCAAACAGCAAAGCGACCGGTTTGCCCATGTAAATGCATGATAAACAACCTGAGTCTCGTCAAGGGAGGATAGTATATTGTATTGGGACTAGTCACCCATCTTGGTATCGTCTGTCCTCATCCCCACTGGACAGGCCTATGTCTATATCTGCTCGTAAGAAATGTTTGGTACGACCACAGGCAGCCCAAGCTCAGAATGAGAGTTAAATCATAAATACGTATGGTATCATTTTGCGTAATCCTCAAACGGCCGCGAACAGAAAGGATTTGCATGGGAATTCAGGTAACTCGGGAAAAAAGGAAATTGCATAAAGCGAGAACGAACCAAGTAATTAAGGTAGGGTGTTTTTTTTAATAGGAAACCCCCACCGACTATTTATCTCCTTGAATCTATTACCTAAATTCCCATACAAATTCTTTATAATCACTGCCATTTTGAGGATTACGCAATATGATACCATAAAAAAACTCTCATACTGAGTTTGGGCAGCCTGTGGTACAACTTCAAAAAATCATATATCAAAACTCACCCAAATTCTTAGAATCAACTCTCAAGGAGTCCGACCAATCACTTTGTACTAACTGATTGTCTCTGCGAATTGCTTTAACGTGAATATTGTAGGTTTTATCAGCCTGCAAGTTTAGTTTAGCACTCTCTGTTTGCACGGTCGGGGCCATTTGTGGTTTACCACTTCCAATGACCGCGTAGGTCACCTTGTAAAAGAGACTGGTGCTGACCGGTTTGCCCACTTTGGTCAGCGCAGGTCTTGTCCATGTCAGTGTGATGGTGAGGTTGTGAACACTTGTGACTTGAAGGTTTGTTGGCTTCCGTGGGACTGCAAAGTAAAAAGAACTCTATGAAGTTATCGCTCACCGTAAGAACGCAAAGACGGTTGCTAGTAGGGGGAGCGAGGGTGGCGCATTGGTGAGAGCACTCGCCTCCCAACAATGTGGCCCGGGTTCAAATCTCAGAAACGACGCAATATATGGGTTGAGTTTGTTGTTGGTTATCTCTTGCCGCGAGAGGTTTTTCTCCCGGCACTCCGGTTTTCCCCTCTCCTCATGCATCACACACCAACATTTCCAAACTTCAATTCGACCAGGAATCAGGTAGACGAAGAACCACCATGTGGATGCGCTACCTCTAATCCATTCAGATTTATTTATTTATTTAAATGTAAATAAAGTTGAAACCACGATATGTTTTGGTAAAGTTTGCCCCGTTTACAGTCGACTAACTTGTTAACTTGTTTATTGTGGGGTGTAAAGAGCTACTCTGTCGATTTAGACTGCTTCTCTTTTCTTTGTACTAAATCCTGCGTTGATCATTCAATGTCTCAGCAAGGTCATTCATGGTGTAGTCCATTACAATGTCTGGCACTATCTTAAGAATCAGTGGAAATTGCCTTCAAGTGCTGATAGCATATGTCTATAGCCGCGAAGCAATGGCAAAGTCCCCGACAATGCGACCTCCTATCAATTATTATGTAAGTTGTTAAAAACATCGATGGTCTATGCTGTACTCTCATTGACCATATAGTTCTCGACCAATCAGTAATCGTTTAGTTGTTGTAAAAAACATGGTCGAGCCTTACGTAATTTAACAAGACACTCGTACGAGGGATCGCTTTCGCGAGATTGCAACTAGTTAAAAGTGCTTTGACTGGAAAGGCAGATTTAACTATTTCAGGTCCACTAGTACTTGTCAACGACCACGAAATATTTCACGGTCTCTTGCTCTCTCGTTTCCTTTCGCGTGTCGCTCAAGCTTGACTTCTCGTGACTCCCCGAAATTGAGAACTTGCTCGCAAGCTATATAATATATGTAGCTTTAAATATCACCTTTTCAATAGTGAATATACAGTTTTTTTAAATGCGTTATTCAGCGCCTTGTGACCAGATTTTATGCATTTATTTATTGATTGAATTGGTTTCACTAACTCATTTACTCAAAAAATAGTAAATGGACTCAAGACTTCCACACCATTACTTTCCCTTTATGGCTAAAGTGCAAGTATTCTTCTCCTCTGGTTTACCGATGATTCAGCCGTTGGAATGGATTCACGGAAAATAACAGGAGCAGACAATCCTACAACAAACAAATTCAGTAATGATCTTTTTTATTTTATTTTATTACAAAACAAGATGTATTAAGTGAAAATACAGCTATGAAAACGCGTCTTATGATGTATTTTTGTTCTCATAAAAGTTTAACGGTTATCGTAGTGATGATGCAAATTAGTTTATTTAAGCTTACTAAACCCGGCTCTTAACGAAAATCAGATTATCTCTTTAGAGATTAGCATTTCATACGAATTCTTTCCGTTTCGAAAATCAAAATGAGATTGCACAGAAAGATAGTATACAAAAAACCCCATTCTTGAGGGTTTCGAGACTCTGAAACACTATATAAATTTATAAGCTAGCCTGATTTTTTCTGAGGGGAGGGGGCCGCTATACAGTCAACGTAATCTTGAATTTAAATAAATGCAATTAGTCGTCTTGCTTTGTAGCCTTTTCATTAACAAACGATCTATGCGGTGGTCGGATGTTCTGTGCTGTTTAGTTGACGAATTTCTTAGAACAAATAAAGAAAGAAAAATATGTAATCCTCCAAACTGGAACCAAAACAGCCCCATTTCAGTGGGGCTCAATTGGCCCCTGGACCCAGTCGTTTCGGCCCTACTTTGGGGCAAAATTAGCTCTTTCATTTTACAGTGTACAGACGAAGAATGTTATTTCTGACGAATGAGCCGCGAAGAAGGCAGAAATAAATATTTTGACGGCACGAGATACAATAGGGCCTGTGTACTAGGCCGGGTGCACCATGGGTAGCCATATCGGGGGTATATAAGGCTGCGTATATCACGTGTACGCCATCTAGGCTTACGAACCAACCTCTCTTTGGTTTTTCTTAACGTTCTTATCGGCTCTTTCTTGCGTTATATCCGTCAGCAAAGACGAAGTGTCCGATCTCATTCAGGGCCGAGTTGTTCAAAGCTGGGTTAAGATAACCCAGGGTTAGTGCGAGATTTGAATTCAGATTTGAAAGCTTAAAAAACATTTCAATTTTAATTCTTTTTGTCTACAAGTTGATGATTGAAAGCTCTAAATATAACGGAGAAAATTATCCGAGAAAATGCTTTTGAACACAAGAAAGAGAAACCCGGGTTAAATTTAACCCCGGGTTAAGCGCTAATCGGCCTTCGAACAACTGGGCCCAGGAGAATAACAAACAGTTAATGGACTCGTTTAAAGATTTGTTAACAGAAACCGTTGGTCAAATCAAGCGCGCTAATGAATATTTGGCCGAGCAGCAGGTGAAAGAAATTAAGAAACTAAAGTATAACGAACCACGTAAGTTCAAGAAGGTCAACGAAAACCAGGTTCAAAGGATCCACAGTGCGGAATTTTGCGGCCGTGTAGCGTACTAGGCCCGTAAGAAGAAGAAGACCACTCTTTCAACTCTCAACAACAGATCCTCGCCAGTGGGAACGCCGGCGTCCACCTCAAGTTCATATATGCAACCCCAGCCTCTTATGTCAAACGTTCCTGTTTTTCGCCTTCTCGTCGACCCAGTGTCGGGACCTGCTTTGCCTGTGGAAAGGGTTCCTGTTACCCGACGATGGACAAGCCAAACATCCCAAACTCCTAAATGGCTAGATGAAGGACAACAATCAGGTGCAGTCTATTCTAATTTAGTACTGAATTTTTTAGGCGGCAAGCCGTAATATGGATCAGGATTGTCTCGATGTTATACCAGTTTCTTCTGACGTTCACCCCGCTAGTTTTAGTCGCGGTTTAGAGCTCTGAGTGTACCGTTGATATTTCTATTCTGCCTTCAGTTTGGGGAAGATTTTTCACAGTGATCTGTTTCTGCCATACTTTGCTAGTTTCTCAGTTCATTTTGAATGTTATTAGTCTTAGTTACAAAATTCCCTTCTTCCAGCTTTTTATGTTTTTTTTTTACAAATCCTACAATGCCTTCGCACGTGTTTACAGTTCTTTTTGTCCGTAGCTGTTAATGAGCTTTCCAGTCTCAACCTCCTTTTTAAAAATTTTTGCATTCCAATATCATTTACCGGCTTTCTGTTTGACGCGCCGCTCCGGCTAACAAAGGTTAATCCTGGATTTTAGGCACGTTTCCACCTTTTTCTTCAAATAGAAATTCAAGTGCGAAGACTTGTCCATGGCCACTTAAATTTTTGAGATGGGTTTTTATTTATTCATATTTTATCTCTAGTGCGGTTATCGTAATTTTTCCTGATCACCGGTATTTCCTTGCGTTCGCCCGGGATCTCGGCACCTGGATTTTTTTAGGTATATTTTCTACTTTGCGCGCTTCCCTTTGGGTTCTTGTCAGCCTCCCTCTAACCGCTTCAGAAATCTAGAAGAAGCCAAGGTATCCCTATTGCCATTTTTCTTGACTATGGTGTAGCTATAGGAGGAGGAGCCTATCGCGTTCAGGCCTAAGTTTACAGTTTGCGGACTGTCCATGCCGATTTGCTTTAGTCTCGCTTTGGTCAAATTCCTAATGAGGAAAAGTCCCTGTGGGAGCCCGTTCAAATTTTCTCGTGGCTTCGTGTTCATCTCAACATAACACTCTCGATGGAAGTTTTAGAGCCACGGATGAAATCATTGCTAAATTGTCTCACGACCTGGCGGCTTTGTCTTCATATTAGTCTTCCACCCCAGTCCACGTTCTACGCGTCCTGTGTGTAGCCGCCCATAGTATTTCCCTCTCGAGTTGCGTGGGATCCGTCGCGTGTATCATGGCCCGATTTCTTTTCTCAGTTGTTTACTCAGCTGTTTCCTGGGATAGCTAGGTTTTCCTGTCCGTTGATTCTTTGAATGAAATTGAATTTTGGTCGAACAATGTTAGCTTCTCTACGCAAAATTTACCAGTTCGCTTCCAGTGAGTGTAAGCTCCGGCTTCTCCGATTCTTCCGATTCAGCCTGCGGCGTTTAAGTGGAGTCTGAACCTGAGCTGATTTTTCATCAGAATTGGTCGGATAGTGTTCTTAGATCGACTTGGAGAGAGCTCAAAGCGGTTTGTCTTGCCTTACTAGCCTTCGCGAGCCCTTTATCTTATTCCAAGGTTTTTTGGTATTCTGACAACCAGAACGTCGAATCCATTCTTTGCGACGGCAGCAGGAAATGCGATCTCAAGCATTTAGCCCTAGTTGTTTTTCAAATTTGCTCCCATCATTGTATTTCGTTTGAGGTCAAGTGGATCCCTAGGGACCTGAACCCCAGTGCGGACTGTATCTGCAAGCTCGTTGACTTCGATGGTTACGGCCTCAACGATTTTGTTTTTCACGGGCTAAATCACCTCTTAGGTCCTTACAGTATTGACAGGTTCGCCTGTAGCTACAACGGCGAGTTGCCTAGGCTTAACTCTCTATTTTTTTAGCCAGGCTGTTAGGCTGTTTATGCCTTTGCTCAAAATTGAGGATAGGACAACAACTGGCTAGGCCCACCTGTTTGTCTCATTGTCAGAGTCATCAGACACATTGGGCTCTGCCGCGCTCACGGGAACCCTTATTCCTCACCTATGGAAGTCAGCTATTTTCTGGAATGTTTCTACGAGAGATGGAGTGCATTGGAATAGTTTTGTTGTCGACTGTTTATTGCCTAAGTTCCAGGGATTATTTGTTCCAGGGAAGGTCCGTAATTCCCTTTTCAGAACCAAGCCTTTAGTTTTTGGCGTCATCGATTACTTTTCAGATATATTCCGCTCTGGTTTCTAGCGCGGGCCCCAGAATTTCCCACCAGAGGGTTGAATCCTGAGGCTGAAAGACAGTCTACAATGCAATCGACGGTTCTCTCCTCAAAGGCCGTTTGTACGACAGTGGTGTACCTTCGTGCTTCTCACAAGTAAAAATGTTTTGCTGCCAGTAAGCTTCATTCCTGGGCCTGTCCTGCCAGTCCCTGCCGTGTTGCCTTGTATTTGCAACACCTCATTGAAGAGTCGCACTCCCCGTGCGTCGTAGACTCGGCTGTTTATGGTATTAAATGGGTTCATACCATGGCGGGTATCCCCTCTCCCACGGATAACTCGATTATTGAAGGGGTTAGGTGTGCTTCCAAAACGATTTTAGGTTTGATGAGGTCTCCATAATTAGTATAGGGGGTATTATATTTTCTTTCATGAGGGTTTCATGATCATTAAGGTTCTCAAAAGCAAGAACGACCAACTTTGTAAGGGCGATGAATCGAAGTGATTTTTTCGGAAATGTTTGTCCCTGCTTGTCCTGTCAGGCTTCTTAAGAGGTACCTTGTTCATTTTTCCATCCTCTCTAGCTCCAGGGATCTCATTTTTGCCCCATGTCTCGCGGGAACAACTCTTTTAAGTTAGTTTCCCAGGACGAGCCTATCAGCTATACCACAATTAGAGAGGCTGTTCTCAAGGACCTGAGAATTGTCGGGGTTGACACTTCCACTTTTGGTTTTTATTCCTTTGCGTTCGAGAGGGGCCACTTCCGCTGCTTATAATGGGGTTAGTGACAGTGTGTTTCAGTGGCTCGGCCGCTGGAAGTCCGTTCTAGCCAAGGACGCCTACCGATGATGACCTAGAAAAAAGGCTTTCAGTTTCCAAGTTTCTTGGGCACTAGGAGCTTCATTTGTCATTTCGCCCAATACTTTGTCACTCTACGTACTTTGTAGGGTTGGTTCTCGCCAAGCCTTCCCAAAATAAACTTATTTGCCATTACGTTTTGTCTGTTGATGTTGTGTAGTGGAGTCAAAATATGTTATTTCTGACGAATGAGCCCGCGAAGAAGGCAGAAATAAATATTTTGACGGCACGAGATACAACAGGGCCTGGGTACTAGGCCGGGTGCACCATGGGTAGCCATATCGAACACCGCGGCAAAACGCAATGCGCATGAGCACAAAATTTGACATCCGGTCAGCTTTTTATTTCCGGTCTAGTATATAAATCAATTGCGTAAGCATAACATTGCCGTCGCACCAAGTTTAAAAGCACAAAGGGAGAAACAGACAAAAAAGGGGGCGAAAAACCTCACTTCATTCGAAAGTTTATATATTTTTCAAGCGTCAAACTTTTGCACCACATGGTTATCTGTTTGCACCAACAGTGAAAATGATGTTTGAAGTTTGCAGGTCGCGAGCGCTCGACAAGACGAATTTGTTTTTACTGGCTTTCTTGCATGCTACTGGTTTGGCATAAGTTAATTTGGGAGAAGGCGACAACTACGAAAAGAGTAACAATACTTATGAAAGAAACCAAAAAAAAGACGTCATCATTATCATTAACACTAAAACCAGGAAATAAAATTTTAGTCCGTTTAATATTTTTTTTAGTATCACAGAAAACAAGAACTCAAAACAAAAGATGGGCGGGATTTAATAAGAACTTCGACTTTGATGACTGCAGTCACGAACACCGGGAGTTTTCAGTGCCGGGAAACTAAACATGCCTATAAATGGCTTTCATTCAAGAAAATGCCTATTTAATTCTTTTACATGGTTGTTCTTTGGTTGAAGACTTCAATAATTTCAGACTTTGCGGCTGGGCTGCATCTCATGAAAACAGGAAACTTCCAGCTGCTAAATACATGGCATGAAAATTACGACTTCTAAAAGCCATCGAACTAGCTTTCGCTCTCTGATTCTGAGAATGAAAAAAAATAATAGAGTTGTCAACTTGCTGCCATCCTCAACAGTATAATTAAGCTTATGTTTCATGGCAATCAACTCAGAAGAGTTTCGTTTCAAAACAGGGTAAAACTCACTGGTAAACAAAACTACAAAGCGATTGTGTGTTGTCGTTTTCCAAATAAAGCTCGAATCGGCTTTAATACATGAAGACTGAGAAATTGAAGAACTGAAAATTAGAACTACAAAACACCAACTTGCAATGATTGCTTTTTATGTCTTAGTTTCAGCCGGGTTAAGTGAAAAATAACAGTCAAAAGCTTTGTTTTCGTGAAGGAAAATCAGTTTACCTGACGCTCTAACCAAAACTACACACTGAGTTATTATCATCTTACCTTTTCTGAATCTAATCGACTAATTGTTTCAGTGATCTGTGCCTGGTTATCCATAAAAGCAATTTCAATAACCACAAAATAGTCAAAAACACGAGCAGCATGAAGCTGAACACAGTGAGAACAACTGAACCGCAAGCTGCACACAGAATGAAGCCGAGAGCGCGCGGGAGACTTTGATCTGACTGGAAAGTGTGACTGAAAAAGAGACCGGAAATGCTCAACCTGGCGCATGCGTAGACGTTTTGCCGCGGTGTTGCCATATCGGGGGTATATAAGGCTGCGTATATCACGTGTACGCCATCTAGACTTACGAACCAACCTCTCTTGTTGTGAGCTTGAGCCTTGGTTCCTACCCAGATTTCCTGTCCGCATTTACTTCAGTTTGTAAGCGGTAGCTCACCTCTGCTAGTTTTCAGCTTTTTTCCCGTTTCTTATTTTATGTACTTGTACACTAGTTATCTCAGTTTTGCACTTGCTTCTTTACTCGATATATTTAGTTTCCATGTATGCTTAGGTCAGCTGTCCCGGAACCGCTCTTTAGGAGGCGACATAAGTCTCGTTTGACGCAGTTAGGTTGCAGGCAATGTTACAGACCTCTAGCCAGGGTCGTTATCCATTTGTTTACCCTCAATGTCCCGCCCTAGCCTTTTATGGCAGCCTTACTGGTTATTGGGCTACGTGCCTTGTTGGGTACATTAGTGGAGATAATTCCCAGTTTTCCTGGCACTCAGCCTCTGTGCTCCTGAAGTGTTCCCGGTCCCAGTTATCCGTTGATCAGAGTTTTATTAAATTTCCCCAGCCTAACTGGCACTAAGCCTGCGTGCTTATTTGGAGGATTCAGGTCGAGATCGACCAGTTGTGAGCAGTTTTTTCTTTTTGCTTAACCTCTGTGTTCTTACCGTGTTCCTCGTGCCAGTTATGCGTTGTCAGAGTTTTATCAATTAGTTGCCCCAGCCTAACTGGCAGCCTAACTGGCACTAGGCCTGTGTGCTTATTTGGGGGATTCAGGTCGAGATCGACCAGTTGTAGCAGTTTTTCTTTTTGCTTAACCTCTGTGTTCTTACCGTGTTCCTCGTGCCAGTTATGCGTTGTCAGAGTTTTATCAATTAGTTGCCCCAGCCTAACTGGCAGCCTAACTGGCACTAAGCCTCTGTGCTTACTTGGGGAATTCAGGTCGAGATCGACCAGTTGTGAGCAGTTTTTTCTTTTTGCTTAACCCGTCTGTATTCTTACCGTGTTCCTCGTGCCAGTTATCCGTTGTCAGAGTTTTATCAATTAGTTTCCCCAGCCTAACTGGCAGCCTAACTGGCACTAAGCCTGCGTGCTTAACTGGGATATTCAGGTCAAGAGCGACCATTTGTATCACGAGTTTTATCTTTTTGTGAAAGCTAGTTTACAAGTGTATGTTGTACATTAGGTTTCACCAGTATTCACCTATTATTGTATTTACATAAGTACTTTGTAGGGTTGGTTCTCGCCAAGCCGTCCCAAAATAAACTTATTTGCCATTACGTTTTGTCTGTTGATGTTGTGTAGTGGAGTCAAAATCTGGTGTTTTCTCGTGTAACCTATTTTACCCTTGGAAAACTTGCCCAGATAAGTGATTTTTCTTCGTGGTGAAGTGATTGAGAAAAATAATACAAAAAAGCAGCCGT
>OZ037784.1:18954360-19011860 GCA_964035525.1 Porites cylindrica
TAGTATCATGTGAAAGTACTGCTGAAGATGTTTCATTTGAATGGCAAAACCACAGGATTTCGTCCACAGACTCAAAACTACATACTGAATAAATAGTACCGAATGAAAGTAACGCTGAAGAGGTTTCATTTGCGGGTTATCATAGGATTTCTTCCATAAAGCAAGCTAGAACAATTCAAACAACACTTTGATAAAGACCTACATTTTGGCAGACTGAAACGTTATATTACGCATAGGTCTCTGTGAAAGTACGGCCGAAGAGGTTTTATTCACTGTTGACTGGTCAAGTGATAGGATTTTACCGTGGATCCACCTTAATTCACTGAGTGTTACATGTCACAATTTGTTATCATGGCGAGAATAACGATGTTGACACTGAGTGACAAGCTTTGTACAATGGCAAATGGAAACCGGTCGGGACATGATCTCATAGTATTGAATTATTTATTGAAGCCAATTTTGTTCATAGTAACTACGGAGTGCATCGGTGGGGCTTCCGAAAAAAGTACAACCCCCAAAAAATCGGCAAATCAATTTGGAGTAAAACCACTTCGAAAATGTTTGAAACGCGCGAGAAGTACCTTTTAAAATTCATCAAACTTAAATTAGCAGGTTCACAAATTTTCCGCAATATCTTTTTCTTAATTCAATACTGCAAGTACCTAAATAACGCATAAAAAATGCCCAACACCGCTATTAATACAACAAACTTCCGCCCAGCGTACGGAATAAACGACAAATGTCTTTCCCCGCGACAGACGTTTGATTACAAAATGCAGCAGCGTGAGCAAATGTGCCTGGCCAATGCACGGAGAGGGGGAATCAAGCTTGAAAATGACTGCCCTATAATATTGGTTGATTGCAGGCGTTAATTAACCGGAGAGTTGAGAATGTTCGGTTTTGGCATACAGGTTGCTTCATTTTCGAGTTAAGGGCACTTCGGTTTCTAACTTAAGATAATTAGTTCTTTTTAGATCCAAAGTTGTTTTTTTCCTTCTTGTACGTCGCTGCCCCGATCGCTTAATTATGACCTCCTTTCATTCTGACGGTTTTTACAAGAAGGCTATTAGTAGTCACTGTTTGGACCTACAAAAGGAAAAGGGTTTGCTCTCTATATAGTAGGCATTTTCACCCAAAGGATTTCTGGATAAAACAGTGCGTGTCTGGTCACGTGATACAATTATAAACAATTTTAAAAATGAAATTTGAAGATTTCTAGGTTATAATAAGCCTTAAAGTAATGGTCATGAGATATCTTGAAAACATTTTGCATTAGACCAACCCCCTTTAAAATTGTAGCATTCTGTAAAGAACCAGTGTCAGGACAAGTCTGGGACTAGACCAGCCATTGCTTCTTTGAAAAAAAAAAGTAATAAAAACCTTAGCCGAAGAAGCCTGTGACAGCAAAATACAAAAAGAAACCATCAAGTTTTAAAAGCTTATCAGAAACAGTTCATGCAAGAAATTAATCAGATTAAAACAGCTTGTTCTCGTTCCTCGTGAATCTATCGATGTTTTCATGGAAAAGTCGATGAAACAGCCGGATACTTGACAAAAACGCTAGAAGGTGTGCATTGGCCATTATTCTACTACGGGCAACAAAACTATTCACTGACTAAACAATCTAAACGGACAAAATCGGGTCGTTCAAAGTTGATTTATTTAGCCTACCTGTATTCTCCCGCAGGAATGTCTTCTTTGATTGGTTTCCGTTAATCTGTTGCGCTCAGCCAGCTTAGCCGCACTTTGATAAAACGATACGAGAGGGGCATCAACTGGATATTTAGTCCTGTATAATCACGTGATCAAATGGACGCGACCCAATAGGATAATTCTTGAATCCTTTTTTTAAAAAAATAAAATGCGTGTGATGATAGCCTGCCTGAAAATATAACGTTTTATTCAGAAAAACCTGCGAAAATGATATAAACAAAAGAATGTGCTGCAAGATAGTTTTATTTAGGGAAAATATGCCTGATGACATCCTGTCGAAAATAAATGTTTGTGAAAACTTTAGACCGTTACACACATTCATAGTGCACATAACTAAATTTAAGTCCTTCGCTTTGATTATCTTTAATTTTGTATTAAAAACTGTTATATTACCTTAAACCACTGGGGATCAAGGACCTATTAAAGTAAAACCTTTTGAGGCCATTGTCTGTGGGGAAAAGTCTTCATGCTGTACCCTACAGCCCTTGGTATTTTTTGTTTTCTGTCACGTGATAGCAATCGAGATAACTGGTTGTTTACCATTTACCAAAATTTTCCAGAAAATCCGTTTGGAAAGTAAATGGCGCACGACTTTTTGGGTCGTTCCACTAAAAATTTCTGGTAGCAATGGAACGTCTGAAAAGGTAGTCCTGTTCTTCCGGACGGAATATTCCAAACGGAATTTCGCGTCCCATTCGTCAAAGCCATCTTTGATACCGGGTTCAGGCCTTCGCGGCCGTTTTTTTGGTAATAAACGCGATTCCGGGACGAAATTTGCGAGTCCTGAATTTTGTGTACCATCTGCCCAGACCGTGGACCGACCAGTTTGCCCATATAAATAGCCTCTTTTTCATTCAAATTTCTTCGTATTCCCGTGTATATGTACGCTTAATTTATAAAAGGAAAGCTAAAGGAAAGAGGAGCAAATTCCCCTGAGACCTTCTTTACAAACTCAAGAGGTCTATTGCAAGTGTCCTCTCAGTTTATGTCGCTCGGTGTATGACGTCATGAAAACAAGCTCGATCAATGTCATTAGACCTGAATAAAAAAATCGCGTCTTTACGTATACCGAGAAATTTGATATTTTGATTCGTAACAGAGATAAACCTTGAGGCTTCTTGGCGAAAACGTCTAACTGCATGTGGCGGGAGACCACGTGACCAGGCTTTGAGTTCACGTTTGCGGTTTTCAAAAGCGAATTTTTAACGCACAGAGGCAGGTTTTCACGTATATCATTTACCTGAGCCGGCTGGTGCAAAATTTGAATTCAGATAAAAAAGCTTAAATAGCGAATTCAGTTAAATTCTTTTTGCCTGCAAGTTGATGATTGGAAGCTCTGAAGCGAATTTAGAAAATTCATCGATAAAATTCTTTTGAGCAAAGGAAAAGGAAACGGGGATAGGCCATTTGCACTAAGAGGTCATGTGACATGGTTTTTATGAAAATGAAAGTTATATGATTTTGCCTTCGAAAAACGGTTAGTGGGTCATATCTTAAACAAAATAATGGTGATTTGGTTTTTCAAACCCGCACCATTTTCTGAAAATGAGTAAGTTCGTCACGTGACCAAAATGTGATTTTTAAAATTATGCGTTACCTCTCTCTGAACGCAAATTTTACACTTAAACTTCAAGGAAAATGTTGAAAAGATGATGTGGTAACGTTTACAGCACATCTGAGCGTGACTATCAAACGTTTAACAAGATATAAGCAAAATAGACTGCAAAACAGTCCGTATTTTTTCGTAGTCAAGTACGCGCGAGCAGTCAAACAAAAGGTCTGGAACGAGGCTGAAAACAGAGAGCGTGACTGGGGAGAGCGAAGTTGTCAACAGAAGTTTGACAGCTTGATGACATTTTTGAACCCCCTGGTCGGAACGAACTCATTGCACGCCCTACGGGCGTGTGAGGCTCGCGCGCCTCGCGCGCGTTAGACTCTTACGCCACGCTTTACCGATTTCTTTACTGATTTTAAGAAATAAAACCGACTGTTTTGCAGTCCATAAGAGAAACGTAGTTTTAGCCGCCATGTTGGAGGGCAAGAGTGTGCCCTCCAACATGGCGGCCAATACAATTCATACCAATTTGTTGAAAAATCAAAGTGCAATAAAATATCTCCCTTAAATGCGTTTCCTGTCAAATTTCGGGTGTAAGATAATTTTTATGTGCTCTGTCAATTTTTGGCATCAGCAAGATTCCAACTCATTGTCAAAAGGAAGCATTGGTCACGTGACCACTTAGTGCAAGTGGCCTATTGGATAATCGACCTTCGAACAACTGGGCAGAGTTGTAATTTGTAGAGAAAAGAAGCTTACAAAGCGAATGACAGCGACGCTATAAAAGACTACGCACGTGCTAAAAGCAATGCCGGAAATAAACCTCTGCTCGCAACAGAATTATTGGTTTGCATCCCCTGGGAACTAACCTCTTTTCATGCAAACTCCGGAACAAAAATTTGTAATTTTTTGTTTTGTCACAAAGCATACGCAAAACATGGTCACCTTGTCACGTGGTTGCAGACTAAGAATTCTTTTGCTATCGCCGTCTTTGAATAAATCAACTCACTTCGTTCGTCACGAGCAATCGCTACATTGAACAAAGTGGAAGAAATTTTTAAATGTACGCGTTGTAATAAGGGGAACGCTTAATACTGTAGATGCATCACTTAGCGCCTTTTGTAACAGTAGTTAAAGTACAGCAGAAAATACTTCACCTTTGTGTGGAATCAAGACCTTTAGCCGGACTTGATAAGATTAGAATGTGGTAGATTCAGTCATGGTTGATGCGACAACTATAACCCTCGGAAACGAAAATAACGACGCAAAGCAAAGTAAGTGGGACAGTTTTATCGATGTTTTAACATAAGCTTTTTACTTCTTAGCGAATATAAACGTACATGTTTCGACTTGATCTATTCAAATCGAGTTTTCTGTCGACAATAGGTTGCTACATGCATAACAAATGTATGGGGCTGCACGGAAAATTAATCGAAAACTTTAGGTGACTTTAACATGCCACCGAATAAATTTTCGACCGGCTGAAAAATTTGACAGGACACTTCGTTCACACGAACCGTTCAATATTTTTGCTCTTGACACGTAACTGATGAACCAGGTTGAATTTTAGCTTTTGTCGGAGGTGAACCATCTGCCCATGCGCAGAGCTTTCCTTTAGCAAATTCAAAAAAGCGTCTCCTTCCTTCGCCCTACATAAAAATTAGCCGGTTATGGTTTTCACACCTCGCCGATCAAATTTTAAAGGTTTAGACGGTTGTGGTGTTAACATCACGCCAGCTGCCTCGTACCCAGGCACTTTCTAGCGGATTCGAGAGCTACTGGGATTTTGCTTCCGCGCTAGGTATCATGGGAAAGGCGAAGAGAAAAACGCGCCTCTCATTTTTCTCGTTTACCCTTCCCAGCGTCCTTTGCGTTCACGCTAAACGTTCCCATGGTCCATTGCGCGATACTTCTTGATGGCTCGTGCAGTCGCGTTTTCGGTTTTCCGCACTTGAGACGCCTAGGAACGAGGCAGCCACGCCGGTCAAATTTTCGGCAGTGCGCGGCTAAAAATTTGACCTCGATATGGTGTTTAAACTTTTGAACGGCAAGGCGTCTTAATTAATTTTCTTATGGTTAACGGGGTTGCGTGTGAACGGTACAACTAAAGGCACGAATTTTCAACCGGGCGAAAATTCGTTCGGTGTCGTGCAAAAGGAGCCTAATTAGTCCTTATATTAATAAAACATTTGTCCGTGACGACTGTTTTAAGGTAGAGCATCGCGGGAGTGGGGTGAAAACAGTGCCGTAAACGGACACTCGGGAGACTGGAATTGACCGCTTTTGGGAATGTCCCTTGGAAGCAGCCACTTTCAATACAAGAGATGCGCGGCCGTTTAAAAATAACAATACAACTAATAGACGAACAAATGATGGCCATGCAGAAAACCGCATTGCAGTATTACGGATAGCCCTGCGGTGTCCGTTCCTTCGAACGTGTCTGTGGTCGCTCGTGGGACTTCAGGAGGGTTTTGTCAAAGCGTCCACAATCAGAGCTGTCGTCTGCCTACTAGTGTCCATAAACAACTCTTGGTCTTAAATTATTTTCTTCGACGGAGAGAATACGCAAGTTTTTAGAGCAGACGTTCTACTTGAAGGAGGATCTCTGCATGACGTGCAAAAAAGGTGGGCGCCTGGGTACAGGGTTTCAGTACAGCAGTACAGGATACAGTTCGTAGGTTTTTTTGTAGCCTGAGTTTCTGGTGTTTCTGGGAGAAAAGGGGAAAGATGGAAGTGAAAAAGGGAGAGAGCTGAAGGAGAGAAACGCCTTCCTTTCTTTTCCCCCTCCCCTCTCCCTCACCTAAAATCTCCTCTCCCCTAGCCCCTTAGGAAGGCCTGATACTCAGGCTAGTTTTTTTGGACTAAATCACTCTCTCCTTAGCAGAGGCCTTTTTGTGTCGTAAGGAGCCTGTGGAGAGGGAAAAAAAGAAAGCGCGCGGGGAAAGTAAGGGAAGGGTCCCCCCGCCCCGCGCTCAATTATTGCTATTTTTATTGGAATACTCAGCGGGGAACCTCTACGGAGGAGAGAGCCTAAATCAGGCTATTCTTTATAGTGATAAAAGAAAACCGTGAAACTTCACATTTTCAAAATTGGTACTTTATTACCGGCCCTCAAGGCGACTGCTAATCTATGAAATTGAGGCACACAATTAACTCGTTACTCTAAGCTAATTTTGTAAGGGGAACGTAATTATTACCATTAGTTAAATCTTGTTGTCTAAGCATATTTATTACTTGTTCAATGAGTTCTGATAAAGGAGACCATTTTCAGCATTAACTGCCGAAGAACTGGTATACCTTCCCTTTGTGAGCACATTTGAGCCTGAGTATTTTGAAGTCATAATTAGGGTGTATTGCAAATGAGCTTTATATAAGGTACGCGGTTCAAACGACGCATTTCACATGTGCCGAATTTGATGTCGCTTATGAGTAAAATCTACTGTTTTCACACAATTGCATTAGATTGGGCACATCATTGGTGAAATGCGACGTTTGAACCAAGCCTTAGACCTTTTGGAAGAGCAGCAGACACAACCCATCCTAGAAAAGCGATTTGACAGCGTCGCTCTGGTCTCTTTTCAAAGCAGTCGTGTTTAAATTTCTAACAGCCCCTTCTCAGGTAAACCCCTCAATAATTTTCCCCCGTTTTTCTCAATTTGCATGCCGTGAATCTGATACTGCGTCAAGTTTCTGCTTTCCTACTTTTTTCCCAATACTTGTTTACCACTCGGCACTGATCATTATTCCCTGGACTCCTGGGTAGAATTTTCCCACCACGGGAAACTACCAATATTTGCATCCAAAAGTCAACGTTTACGCGTCATAACAAACCCACTAAACTTAAAAGCATCACTTGAGTATTTTTAAAGTGTTCACTCGAGGCAATCACAACAGAGACGTATAATTAAATGAACTAATTCGCCATATGCGCTCTTCCCACGATGCACCTTGTTTGCCCCGATTCGACGGATAAGTGGAACGAGTTATTTCATATGGTGTAGAAATACAAAACCAATAAGGCAATTGCGAAACTGTTAGTTTCAAAGCAATTTAGACAACCACTCTATCATTGCGCAAAACGAAGCGGGTAAACAAATACTAACTGATTTGCCTAAATGATGTCTAAAATGATTTGTCTAAAATGAAACAAATACTTAATGATGTGATGATAATAAAGCTCACATTGTGGGTTGCTACATTTGGTATAGGGTTTAATGGCGCCGAAAACAATTGTAAACTTGCACACATTTTAGCCCCCCCCCCCCCCCCCCGGGGGAGTTCTAGGCATCCTACTGATGAACAGTTACGACTTTTAGATAGTTCGAGCAGCAACAATTTGCCGTCTGTCCTCGTTGAATCGAAATACTAAATGACAAATTAAAGCTTGTTATAAAGAAAATATAGTAATATCGTTTATTCCGGGCATACGAATTTGTTCCCTTTCACCATGAGAGTGGTTTCTTCTTTGAGTTACGGCTACAGCACACGTGCAAACATCATTTGCAACAATAACAAGGATCTCTGGACGTAAACCGTTCTATTTTTACTTTAATGACATTGGCTCATATCCACCGTCCTTATCACTGTTATTTCCCCGAGGATTCGACAAAACCCTGGTATTTTCATATGGCCGTTGCTCCCTAACTGTGTTAATGGTGTCGTATAAGTGTTCAGACTCTTGGACATTCTGATAAATGTGTCCTTGCGGAGAAGGACTGGCTGCCACCCCGTTGCACCGTTCGAAACGACCTTTTTCCTGAGGGGGAGCCTGGGCTGGTATAGCCAGCGGACACTTGCCAGGCGACGCGACCAGTTGATCACGTGTGACATACCGTTGCCCGACATCACTTTTTACTGCGTTTTTGCTGTTTCCAGGGGGACACCCGATAGTGTCATACAATCGCCCATCGTTGCCCTCTTCGACTTTCCCTTGGCCTTTATTAAAATCAACGCGCAACTTGCTTTCTTCAGGATGATCTTCAGTTGGTAAAAGAGGGGTATTTTCGGCCTTCGCTCTGGCAAAATTACCTCTAGGTTTGAACGTGGCCACCACAGCTTGACCTGCATCGTGGGGCGAATTTGGTAGCAATCGCTCCGTCATAGATTCACCAGCGAGGCGAAGCTGAGACTGCGGGGGCTCGTATCTAATGCTAGAAATACCCCGCGTGACTACGCCATTTGAACTTTCTCTTGTGTAACTAACCTGCAGTGAAGTTTCGCCATTTTCATACTGTCTCCTCTTGCGCGTGCGCCGTCTTGCCAAGATGATGACAAGTATTAATATTATAAGCAACAAAAGACCACCAGCTGCTGATACTCCAATCAATAGAATCTTGTTACCGAAGCCAGATTTCGGATCGTTCTCAGCTATAAACGACAGAAAGTAAAATAAAAGTTATTTAGGACGGTTAATGGTGACACCTTGAAAATAGTCGCTGCATTGTCCCCGGCATTTATCAGGAAGAAAGTGATGATAAAATTAATGTTGCCTGCGTAGCTGGCACTGTTATCACCGTGGTATTTTGTCAGGCCACTGTCCGCGCGGGGGATTTCAATTTGATTTCCTCCTTATCTTCTCGCTGCTCTGCCGCCAATACTACAGCACTAGCCTTGTTTCTACAGAACTCGCCCGCTTATCCTTTTAGCAACGCAGGTTACGGGAAAGAATGTATCATGTTCTAACACATCTAGTACACAATGTTAGACATTTTGATGGGAGAACTGAGAAGAGGAAAGAAGTCACCCATACTCTGACAAGACGATGGAATTGAAAAATCTGTATTTGTACAAGTCCCTATTTTCACAACTGTGAAATTGAGATGAGCTTTATGTTCGTTTTTTCCAGCAATTTGCGAAATCCTTCTCACATCCGAATTGGGGAAGTATGACAGCATCCCAACAATTTTCAGTGAGACAAAAAGCTAGTAAAAAAATTGACCACAATACCTTTTAGATCGCTGACCAATGCAGCTGAAGGCGTTGATTGATACGTAAAAGCTACTGTTTTTGTTTCCTCAACTGGTTTGGAATCAGTAGACTTTGTTGTTTTAGGGACTCGAGAAGAGACCATACCTGTAACAGAGACAATCATCGCTAGAATACTTCAAATCAGACTTGGGTGGCCAAACATGGCGTAAGCAATATAAACACATATAAATATCCTGAAACAGACCTTATTTATTGCCAGCGGAAGATTTTGGTTTACTCGATACCTCAAAGCAGCAACATGTATCCACATCATTGCAATCGGTTTTCATTCATGGCCAAATGGCGGAATCAATGACTGGTTGACTGACCACCTTACCCTCCCCTAAGTCACGATTTTGCCCTAAATGAGAAGTAAGTGTTAATGTTGACTTAGGGGAGGGGTAGGTGGTCGGTTTCCCAGAAAACTCAATTGATCCCCAACTTCTTCTGCCCAATACTGCTAGTCTTTAAGGGGAGGGGATGGGAGGCAGACCAAACAGTCCTCCCCGCCAAGCCCACTAATCAGTAGTATACTTCTTTCAAACCCCGACATTTGGATCTGGCGGTTAAGTACGAATTTTAAATACCGGTATATTCCCCCGTAATTCAGTATATGGCCATTCAGGGAAATAATGTAAGTGATACTTGGCAATTTATTTCTGAGAGGAGAATCAATGATCCACTGACCTGGTAATGTGGTAATAAGTTGTAGAGTTCTTGTTTTGGACGGTTCTGTTATTGCTGTCTTAGGCGTGTCTGATAAAACTGTAAGGAATAGAGGTCATTGAGAAAAATGAGACATTTAAAAATGTCACGAAGATGGGGGCGGGTGGGGAAATCAGAATCAGGGACCAGCTGCATAACACCTAACCGCAGTTTGACACAACGTTTTCATCTTTCGATCAGAATTGTTGTTTTGGTAACCTGAGAGAAGCTTTAAAGATATTTACGTGAACTGTTAGGCCAGGGCCAAACGTCGAACTTTTCGTGAGACGAACCAAACTTGGTGAGTTAAGTTCATGAAAATTTCGACTTCCGGCCCAGTTAAGTTCCTCTGAATGAGTTTGGATCATCCAACACGTTCTATCCGTCTGCTTTAGACGGATAGAACGTGTGAAGATCATCTCCCGCACAAACGTCGATCTTCACATGTGATGAACAAAACTAATAAATTAGAAATTTGAAATGTATATCTAGCCCCGTTCAGGAGAAAATTTATCACTGGCCGCCTAAAATTACTTTTTGGTCTGATTCAGTTGATCGTTTCGAGGCGTCGTAAGTTCGACGTCTGACCCAAAAACCGGTCTCAATTTAGGTCCACCTAAATCAGAGTTTGGTTTGCGGTCTCATGAGAAGTTCGACGATTGACCTAGGCCTTATACAGACTTGCATTCATGTGCAGCACTTAGGCCCGGTTCAGACGCCGCTCCACTCATGTGCCGAACCTAACTGATGAATTAAGTACGGCAAAAGAGCGGCGTCTGAATCAATTTGGTACGGCAGTTTTAGTTTGGTGCAGCAAAAGCGTTAAGTTCGACTGAGTCTGTCGAACGTTTGTCGAACTTAACTTAGGTTCGACACACGGTACGCCTTCTGAATCAGATGTCGCGCCAGTGTTGCTCCAAAGTCGAACTTCTTCAGTTAGGTTCAGCACATGAAAAGTACGGCGTCTGAACCAAGCCTTACCTGTTTTAGGAGTTAATGTAGAAGACTTGGAACTCAGCTTTGTTGTTTTCTTCATTGTGCTTGTTGATATCACTGTGAAAAAAATCAGGCAAAGAAATTAATTTCATTGAGCTTCGAAAGCCTTCAAATATTAACGTAGTGATTGATTTAGAGCGATTGTCTCGGGAGGAATCCCATTTGAAACGGCAGGAAAATTTGTCGTCTCAGTAAGGTACGTCAGTTGTAAATTATAAATGTTGGTATCAATTTTTAATACAGTTATCAGGACGGACCGCGAATATTTACGCCATCGAGCTACCGCTCAGGGCTATGCATGAGGAGATAAAGAAAGCAGCAGCAGCGAAGACCTTAAAAAACAACCAATGACAACTTAAAGTTACTTTAAACTCCTACATGTATCCGGCTCTGTTGTGTTAACATTGCTGCCCAAAAACTCCCAACATTGTTGGATGTTACATGTTGCGTTCACACCCTGCTGTATGTTGTTGCGTGCTGGTAGGAGTTGTTGCGCAAAGTTTGAAACCGGACGCGTTGCTTTGCGTGTTGCCCAAATAGTGATTTTTAAGATAGAATTGCAGATTTCGAGACTTTCACCAGTGACTTGTACTGAGGCCCCTCTCCTCATTGCTTATTCGAATGTCGTATTCACGGATAATTTCACGATCACGTCATACCCACTGGCAAAGCCGTGTCGCACAACGATAAAATTGCAAGTTAGGGCACCTGACAATCAAAGAATGGAATGTATGATTAATTAAGTAAATACAACACAATACTTACGTGTTGTTGGCATGACGGTCTTTTTCGTGGTTTTAAGTTGGCCTAAACAAAACAAAAAAAAACTGTAAAAAGCAGGTTACACGACCAGCACGCGACCCGTTACGCAGTGAAATTGGCAAAACGTTGCAAGCCCACTTAACTCGAGTAAACCGTCGGTGACTGCAATTAATTTGTTACTCTCGTCCCACCTTTTTCGACGAACACGCGCAGAAACGCTTGCTATGCAGGCTATTTGAGCGCGATCACGATGAATCCGATCACAATATTGGAACTTCGCGGCAATATTACCTTTCAGACTGTCCAGATCAACAGAGAAATAAACAAAGGTTTTTTTTCTCTTTTAAGGATAATAAGTATTATTTGCAACTATGGAAGTAATGGTCATGAAAACCTTTTTCGTTTCGAGGAGCGGAGCGGTGGGGAGGGGGGCGGAACACAAGCTGTGTTATGGGTAGGCTTTGATAGATTGTGCTAAAATAATTTTCAGCATAATTCGTCTTCACGAGCATAATTTAATACATCTATCGTCCGAAAAAAGCACTGGTAGTATAATTTGCACTTTTGATTAGTTTTGCAGCACAAAATTATCGTTTACTGCGTTTTTGACCAGAGTTTTTTGTCTGCTTATGGTCACATTCATGGAAGTGACCCAGGAATCTTTCCATAGGACTCAAAGCATGCGCATACCTAGCTCGGTTACCCAAAATGGCGTCCGCGTGCTGGTTGTAAAATTCTTTGCTTTGTTTATAATTACATAATTGTCAGACAATGAATTATGCACTCTTAAAGTTTGTAGATGTTAACAGGGTAAGCGTGTTAGCCATTTACGTGTTTGTTGCATAGTTATTGAGGTGCTTTAACCACATTTAATTAAGTAAAAAGTAAAAGCGCAACTTCTGCATTTTTTTACTAAAATGAGCATAATTTAATAACACTAGGCATAATTTCAGATTGAAATATACGAGTACTGCTACTAGCATGTTCTGCTACTTTTGCGAGCACAGTCTTTCAAAGCCTTTTTTTCTTCAGAAAATAAGAACCAGGCTAGGAGACCAAAGTAAGTTTGCGCTAGTTACCAATTAAGTTAGAACCTGTTTAGCCCAACTTTGGAAATTGCTGGCTCTTAGCGGCGGAGTAATAATGTATCCAGTGGTAAATGACATTTTTATCTGCGCCACAAAAACGGTGACTATGCTTTTGGTCAGGGACATTTTTACAGGACCTTTCTTGCAAAGGAAATAAATTTTACCTCCAACAACAATGTTTCGTATCTGAGGTGACTTCACTCCTACTCCCACTTTCGTATACCCCGCAACACGGACGGTGTAAGGCTTTCCAGTCACCAGATTCGTCAGTTCGAGGGAATAATCCAGCTTCACATCGCTCTCGGTCCATGAGAACGAACTTTGATCACGGTAAAATACCACATATCCTTGAATGATGCCATTTTGTCCATTCCTAGGTATTGGGTCCCAAGAGACGGTTATCGAGGAGGGCGTATTGGAAACAGCTTTGACATTTGAAGGTGGCTTGTCTGGGACTGAAAATAATAATAAGAAACAATGATCTCCTTCACAATCTAAGATAAGTTGAAAAGCAAACGGTATCAGGCGCGAAAGAAATATAACAAAAAATTAGGAGGAGATAAGTATTTTTAGTTACTATTTTCAAGCCCATTTTACAAAGCAGCCTTGAATTTCCTTCTTAAAGTCCAGGACCGGTCCCTTTCCCGAAAGTCGCGATAATAGGACAATTGCACGATGACGATATTTGACTACAACTACCAGAATTCATTTCTGTTTTGTTTCGTTATTTAAATTTGTCAATCCCGCTGAGAATTAAAGAACAATAGCCTTAGTTTGCACGAGAAAACAACAAACTCACGTCATCGTGCGATAGGCCATTTGCACGATAACATCATTTTACTACTACGACCAGAATCCTTTAGGGTTTTGCTTTCTTGTGCAAATTAGGGTTTTTGTTATTCAAACCTCACTGGGATTACAAAATTTAAATATGAAAGGAAAGACCAAAAGGATTCTGGTCGTAGTAGTAGTAAAATGACGCCATCGTGCAAATGGCCCATTGTCCTATTGACGGACCCGAAAAGCTGTTGTTGCTTACATCCATCCAGGATTAAGGTTTCAATAGTTTTGCAGATAATATGATAGACGTTTGTTAGCTAAGGCTCCCGCTTTTATTCCTTTGGCCGCGTTAAAAGGGAGAAACGTTGTTCCGGGAAAGAAGGTGACCCTCACAGCCCATTTATTAGAGTTTTTCACTTTCTAAGACGAGGACGACTACGAGAAGGAGATTTTCCGATTTACTAAGTGGTGCACGCGCGCGAGCCAACGTCATTTTAGCGGGAAAACGTGATAGCCGTCGTCATTCTAATACGAGTTTTAGCGAGAATATCGTAGTGGCGAAAACAAGTTATCAAATAGTAGGAATTTCATCATTTAGCGATCTGGAGAGGGCTTGAACTCCTTCAACGGAAATAAGCGTAGTCACTAACTTTTGTGGTGAAAAAAAGTACAAAGAAGTTTTCCGGGGTGTCTATTTTTACAGAAGAGACGAGAAAACTTGAAATTAAATGTCGTCCTCGAATCTAAAGCTCTCTAATGAGAAGAACGTTGACCCATTGTCCGAGCCAAGAACTGACAACAGCGCTCACCCATGTACTGATTGTCTTGCCTCGACCGAGTTGAACCGGCTGGGCGAGCCAAAGCGTTTATACGGAGAAACGGTAGCCCGGCTAGAAGGGTGACCCTACCATTGAAAAAAAGTGACCCGGCTAGGACAGGGTCTGGAAGGGGGTGTCTGAATTTCGAATCACGGGTTAAATTTCCGTACATTCACGAATCAAGTTCCAGGGGCACCCAACGAGAATATAGTTCAAAATCACTTAAACATAGCATTGTTAAACGTGTTTTAGTATTTAAACAGTGGATATGGGCATATTTTTATCCCCTATAAATTTTTCATCTGTTGGGATTTCCTAGCTGAAAGTCTAGTGATCCGAAAATTATAGGGAGCAAAACTTACCTATTCGAAAATTTCAGCCAGAAAAAAGGCTCCCTAAAATTTTAGGTGACCTTTTTAGGGTAAAAATCCGTTGAAAATGGGCAATTTTACCATTTTTTAGATGTTCGAAAATCCTAGGAGAGGCAGGCAAGCAAGAAATTTTACAACAAATGTTCCGAAAATTCTAGATCTCAAATCGTCTTCCGAACAGATATTTTTCCGAAAATTATCGTTGGGTGCCCCTGACGTTCCCCCTTTTGGAGTCATTTCACGAATCACGTGATTAGGTAACGAACTGATCAAGTCCATCAATGATTCTTAGCGGTTACTGGACTACTCAGGGAACAGTTATTCTTAAATGACCCTGTGATCGGTTTGAATAAAAAAGTATGATGATGAAACTGGTGATACTCTACTTTTTGCTTAACGACTACAAATTTTACTAGCAGTGAATTTTATTGCTATTAAATCGAAGCTCGACAAGTTTTCACTTTTACATGGTTTAACTTTGAACCGTCGTCATCACGACACTTATTTCTGTTTTATCGGTAGAAATCTCGATTCACGGACTACGATGTTTTGGAGGATCACGCGTCACAGTGAATATATACTATATATACTATATATAGTTACTAAGTCAATGAGTAAACTTTTACTTGTTCTATTCATTTTTCTAGTGAAGCGCATACGCTTGGATGATTTGGATTGTTAGGTTAATAATTTTAGTCGAGTGGCTTATAGATATTTTAAAGTTCGCAGTAACAGCTAAAGGCTTACTTCTTAACCGAGTGGTTTTCAATTGCGTATGGTTAGTTTTGACAGCCATTGTTATTCCTACTAGACTTAAAACAATAGCTTCCTGGTCTTAAGTAGGCTACGTTTCTACCAGACTTTTTCAAACTCGCAGGGATAGTGGTTCTTGCCCATAAATTGTAAAAGTTTAAACGTATTCTGCTTAATGAAAGACCAATCTAACATATTCCGTCCGTGGTTTAAAGGATTTTGTTGCTGGTGTCCGGAAAATTGCGCTGAAAGGCAGCTTCCATACAAAAAATGTCCTTTTTTCCGCAATTTTCAAGTGCAAAGGGATAGTTCTTCTACTTCGTGAAACGCTTATTTCTGTTGCTTAACTCATCGATATATCATTTATTTTTAATTTTCCGCCCATGGTTTTGTAATTTTGGGGCTAAGGAAGTCGTGCGAATTAGTTTTGTCAACGCTGGTGGGCCAAAAGAGGCCCTTTCTTCTCTTATTCAGAGCTTATTGAAAGAGCTCGTGCATTCGTTTTTGCCGCTTCGGCGGTCATGAATAGCTAATGACGTCCACTCGTTCTGCGTGATGATTCCCGAATCACGACTGTATTTCATGAGTTTTCCCGATTCACGCTCTATTTACCGGTAAATTCACGGATCACGCGAAACCCCTTCCAAACCCTGCTAGGAGGGCAATCCTTCTTCCCGAGCTTGTTTTTTCATTTCAACGGTTCGCCACGTTTTGTAAGAAAATGAAGGAAAAGTTGGCTCGCCTGGGGTAGCTCAGGTAGGCGAGTGATCCTTCTACCCAGGAAAAGGTTTCTCCATAAATCCTGGGGGCTGAGTACTAACTGAAATCCTTGGTAAAGATATTGATTTGAATATTCGATTTCGGACCCGAAAATTTACCTGGACCTTCTAGAAACGGACCCCTGGGAAGCCCAATACTCACCGGATTCATTAGTTTGAAGAGTTAATTTGTCCGACCAAGGTCCAACCACAAGCGGGATGAATTTCTTGAACGCTCTCACATCTATAGCATACCTTGAGTTTGCAAGGAGACGCAGCGAAGCTTGATTTGTGCATAGTCTGGTTTGCCTTGTCGCTGAGTTAGCAAGCTTCCTGTGTCGAATCATGTAACATATGTCAGACGTATCAGGTTTGCTGTTTATAGTTGTTCGTGTTTCATCCCAAGCCAAATAGACTACCAATCTTGACCAGCGTTCTACACGAAGATTGGCTATCTTCCCTGGAGCTACAACATAGAAAAACAGCATTGATATTGATCTCGTGCCCAGACCTCACCCTAGTCCGTAGTGTTGGCATCTAGGTTGAAGCATATAGGCGAATCTTTGCTGACGTCATTGTTTACATGTTTACTCATTTGCATACTACTTAATTCACTGAAGCCATGGCCTTCTATACGAACTAAATTCAAAAGTTGAAAGAGTTGATTAACTTGAGCAATTTGTGCAATTTCAGCTCTTTGCAAGCAGTATTGAAGGAAATTGGCAAAGAAGTTAATGATAGGCCATACATTCTTTGTAAATTTCGAGTTTTTAACGTCTAATTTCCCCGACAACATTCGTTATATTGGACTAAAATTTTTAGACATAACTGAAACTGTTATGCTCTTTCAGTATTCAGAGGTTCTATTTTATTGCCTCCGCAGGGATTTCGCCCTCGAGGAGGCACTCTAGTAACTCGCCCGTATGTTAAGGAAAGTACTGACAGTTGCAATATACAGTCAGTATGTCAGAAAAAATCTCGATTTGCTTGAACAGGGGCCGCGAGGAATCGGTAGGTAATGATGACGTTTCTATTGTTTGCGCCCGCAAGTACGAAATGGTTAGGATGACGTAAAGACAGAAAATCCCGAAGGGACCGCTTAGGTAGATTTTGTGACATTTATTGTGCAGACATACTTCGATTCTCTTGTACGTTACGTGTTATCAGTGACATTCTGTGGAGCAGTTGTTTTGAAAGTTAGCTCCAATAATAATAACAATAAATTTATCATTTATGCAACATAATCTTCAGGGTTTTTTCTTTAGGAAATCATTTTTAGGGGAAAATCCCTGGGTTGAGATTACCTTTGAATTCATAAGTTATGGGATTGAGTATAGGGGCACCTCGCATGGAACTTTTGGTTGTTTACCATTCACAAAAAGTTTCTGGGAAATCTGGTTAGAAACTAAATGGAAGTTAAAACGACTTTTTCGGTCGTTCCAGCAGAAAATTTCCAGGAGCGAAGGAACATCTGAAAAAGTGGTAGTGGCTTTCGAACGGAATTACATTTGTAAAATCGCACATTTGATACCAGTTTTAGGCCTTCGAGGCTGTTTTTCGGTGAAAGGAACTGATTTGTACAAATGGTAAACGCTATTCCTGTCGAAATTTACTAGTCCTGATTTTGGTTATTAGTTGCCCAAACAGCAAAGCGACCGGTTTGCCCATGTAAATGCATGATAAACAACCTGAGTCTCGTCAAGGCAGGATAGTATATTGTATTGGGACTAGTCACCCATCTTGGTATCGTCTGTCCTCATCCCCACTGGACAGGCCTATGTCTATATCTGCTCGTAAGAAAGGTTTGGTACGACCACAGGCGGCCCAAGCTCAGAATGAGAGTTAAATCATAAATACGTGTGGTATCATTTTGCTTAATCCTCAAACGGTCGCGAACAGAAAGGATTTGCATGGGAATTCAGGTAACTCGGGAAAAAAGGAAATTGCATAAAGCGAGAACGAACCAAGTAATTAAGGTAGAGTGTTTTTTTTAATAGGAAAACCCCACCGACTATTTATCTCCTTGAATCTATTACCTAAATTCCCATACAAATCCTTTATAATCACTGCCATTTTGAGGATTACGCAATATGATACCATAAAAAAACTCTCATACTGAGTTTGGGCTGCCTGTGGTACAACTTCAAAAAATCATATATTAAAACTCACCCAAATTCTTAGAATCAACTCTCAAGGGGTCCGACCAATCACTTTGTACTAACTGATTGTCTCTGCGAATTGCTTTAACGTGAATATTGTAGGTTTTATCAACCTGCAAGTTTAGTTTAGCACTCTCTGTTTTCACGGTCAGGGCCATTTGTGGATTACCACTTCCGATGACCGTGTAGGTCACCTTGTAAAGGAGACTGGTGCTAACTGGTGTGCCCACTTTGGTCAGCGCAGGTTTTGTCCATGTCAGTGTGATGGTGAGGTTGTGAACACTTGTGACTTGAAGGTTTGTTGGCTTCCGTGGGACTGCAAAGTAAAAAGAACTCTATGAAGTTATGGCTCACCGTAAGAACGCAAAGACGGTTGTTAGTAGGGGAGCGAGGGAAACGCATTGGTGATTGCACTCGCCTCCCACCAATGTGGCCCGGGTTCAACTCCCGGCGTTGACGCCATATGTGGGTTGAGTTTGTTGTTGGTTATCTCCCTTGGTTCCAGAGGTTTTTCTCCCGGGTACTCCGGTTTTCCCCTCTCCTCACAAACCAACATTTCCAAACTCTAATTCGACCAGGAATCAGGTAGACGAAGAACCACCATGTGGATGCGCCACCTCTAATTCATTATTTATTGATTTATTTATTTATATAAATGTAAATAAAGTTAAAACCACGATATGTTTTCGTAAAGTTTGACCGTTTACAGTCGACTAACTTGTTAACTGTTAAATCGGCGGTGTAAAGAGCTACTCTGTCGATTTAGACGGAATCTCTTTTCTTTATATTAAATCCTCTGCGTTGATTGGTTCAATTAACACTCAATGTCTCGGCAAGGTCATTCAAGGTCTAGTCCATTACAGTATCTGGCATTATCTTAACAATCAAATGGAAATTGTCTTCAAGTTGTGATAACGTATGTCTATAGCCACGAAGCAATAGCAAAGTCTGCCACAATGCGACCTCCGATCAATTATCTGTCAGTTGTTAAAAATATCGATGGTCTATGCTGTACTCTCATTGACCATATGGTTCTCGACCAATCAGCGTGGGAGTAATCGTTTAGTTGTTGTAAAAAACATGGACGAGCCTTACGTAATCTAACAAATCGCTCGTATAAGGCGTCGCTTTCGCGAGATTTCAACTAGTTCAAGGTGCTTTGACTGGAACGACAGATTTAAGTATGTCAGGTCCACTTGTAAACGACCACGAAGTACAGTAAAAACCCACGTACAAGAACCCCAAATTTTTATTTTAAATCCCGTTTTCATAGGCTGTGTATAAAAGTGGGACAGGGACAAGGGGACGCGAGACGAGGGACTTGAGGACATCAAGTATGGGACGTGGGGACGTGTGGAACGGGGACGCGGGGACGTCAAAAACAGGGACACAGGGGACGCGGGATGTGAACGGTTATTGCAAAAGTCGGAGGTAAATGAGATATCTATTTCTTCGTAAAAATGTGTTATTTATGGTCAACATTAGATTCCATCTTCCAAAACCACATTAGACACGTAAGCGTAAAAGTAGAATTTCGCTCAACTTCACGTTTAATCTCAACAATTTATATTTTGCCTCTATCTTATTTACGTGATTAAAATTTACTTGCGTTAACGTGCATAGCCAAAAAGGCGTCAGTGGAAATCAACCTTTAAGTACTGTTAGCAAGCATTTACTGTTAGGTTTGCCATTAAAAATATATGTAGAACAGAATAAAAATTGCGACAATAGTTGAATCCCCCCGTGGTTTAGTTTTACAGTTAGCCTTCGGGATTTGAAGCTCGCTTATGCCACTTAATTTTAAATTTATTTGGAATCGAATGCTGCTATTCTACATAATTTTTGGCGACCGCAACCCATCAAAGACCGGACCCGGGAGACGGCGGAAATCGAGCCTACAAACCACCCTACCCTGCTTTGGGCTCCAATATTCCATCAGCAAGAAGACCAGGACAACAGTTTCACTTTCTTCTATGCAGGGGGTCTTCGCCGAGTCTTCGCTTCGTAAACAGGCATGGACAAACCCTAAGGAGGGCAGGGTGGGTTGCCTTCACCAAAACATATTCACGAGGAAAGTGACTGATATCGCATTTACCTCCTACTTTTGCAATAATCATTCACATCCCGCGTTCCCTGCGTCCCTTTATTTGACGTCCCCGCGTCCCCGTCCCAAACGTCCCCGCGTCCCATACTTCATGTCCTCAAGTCCCTCGTCTCGCGTCCCCAAGTCCCAAGTCCCCACACACGCGTCCCGATGTCCCCGTCCCACTTTTATACACAGCCGTTGTCATAAGAACCTATTTAGCCTAAATTTTCAATAGGTTCTTATTTTACAAAGATGAAGGCAGAGATGATAATACAGAAAAAAAATTTAGCGTAGGTTTCAGTCAGTAAGATTTAAACAATGAACTATAATGAAAATCATATCATGTCTTTGCGAATACTGGATTACACAATGCAATTATTAAGAATACAGCTAGATACACGTGTCTCTCTTATACAGTGAAACCTGTATTAAGCATACACCCTCGGGGAATGCTGTAGTGTCCGCTTAATACAGGGTGTCCGCCTAATACAGGTTTCGATAGATAACGTCATATGAGATGTCAAACGCCATTCAAATGAACAGTGGAAATGTTAAGAATACTCCCAGAGACTTTGACGATATACGTTTGCATTAATTTCTTTATCAAAGTGGACAAATTGGTCATAGTACCATAAACATAGATTGTAACTCAAATTTGAAGAAATCAGATAAGTGAAACAAGCTCTATACAAACAAAACGAAATGGAAAACACCACTGTACTGTGAAACTAATCAAATAAGTTCGTCAAGTCACGTCTTTAATGTAAAAATGGAAAAAGTTGTGGTTGGCAATTCGAGGTAATCTTTCGCATTTCCGGTGTCTGGCATGTTGGGTGGTGAAATTTGATCTGTTTGATTACAAGTGTCCGTTTAATACAGGTTGGCAACAATAGAAATGACCATTTCAGGTACTTTTTAGGTGTCCGCGTTCGCTTAATAGAGGTGTCGGCTTAATAAAGGTTTCATTTAAAGTAAATAAGGGAATTTAATTTTGGGACCTCGGCTACTGTCCGCTTAATAGAGGGTGTCCGCTTAATAAGGTGTCCGCTTACTACAGGTTTCACTGTATGCCCTAGACTAGTTATCTGTGCTGATCGCTAGTGCCCCTATCAAATTAAGGACCTATTTAAGAACCTAAGTACCCTAAAATCCCACTAAATAACATTTTTATAAGAGCCTATTTAGGCTAAGTTGGAAAAATATAGTTTTTTATATGTGGGTTTTTACTGTATTCAACGGTCTCTTGCTCTCTGTTTTCTTTCGCGTGTCGCTCACCCTTGACTTCTCGCGACTTCCCCAAGTTGAGAACTTCCTCGCAAGCTATATTTCAATAGTGAATTAATTATTAATTATTAAGCGCCTTGCGACCAGATTTTATGCATTTATTTATTGATTGAAGTGGTTTCACTAACGCATTTACTCAAAAAATAGTAAATGGACTCAAGGTTTTCACACCATTACTTTCCCTAACACTAACGCATTTACTCAAAAAATAGTAAATGGACTCAAGATTTTCACAACATTACTTTCCCTCTATAGCTACAGTGCAAGTATTCTTCTCCTCTGGTATACTGATTATTCAGCCTTTGGAAAGGATTCACGGAAAATAACAGGAGCAGACAATCCTACAGCAAACAAATTCGGTAATGATCTTTTTTTTAAAATTTTATTACAGAACAAGATGTGTTAGAGGCCGACCATTTAACTCTTGAGGGGAGGGGGGAGGGGGGGTGGGTGATTTCTGATCATCAAGATCAAGAATTTCTTTTTTCTAGCAATCTGGTGGGCAGGATATTTTTTTCCCTTTTTTTCCCATAAGCTTTCTATTACATTTGTGCTGCATGCAATTTTTTTCTTCCGACAAGCGCTTGCAGGAAATTTTTTTTCAAAATCACCCCCCCCGCCCCCTCAAGAGTTAAATGGTCGGCCCCTTAAGTGAAAATACAGCTATGAAAACGCGTCCTATGATGTTTTTTTGTTCTCATAATAGTTTAACGGTTATAGTAGTGATGATGCAAATTAGTTTATTCAAGCTTACTAAACCCGGCTCTTAACGAAAATCGGATTATCTCTTTAGAGATTAACATTTCATACGAATTCTTTCCATTTACCGCAAATCGAAATGAGAATGCACAGAAAGATAGTATACAAAAAAACCCATCCTTGAGGGTTTCGAGACTCTGAAACATTGTATATAAATCTAAGTTAGCCTGATTTTTTCTGAGGGGAGGGGGCGGCTATACAGTCAACGTAATCTTGAATTTAAATGCAATTAGTCGATCTTCCTTTGTAGCCTTTTCATTAACAAACGATCCATGCGGTGGTCGGATGTTCTGTGCTGTTTAGTTGACGAATTTCTTAGAACAAAATAAAGAAAGAAACTTGTAAAAATATATAATCCTCCAAACTGGTACCAAAACAGCCCTATTTCAGTGAAGCTGAATTGGCCCATGGACCCAGTCGTTTCGGCCCCACTTTGGGGCAATGATTAGCTCTTTTCATTTTACAGTCACTGAGTGTACAAACAAAGACTGGTGTTTTCTCGTGTATTCTATTTTACCCTTGGAAAACTTGCCCAGATAAGTGATTTTTCTTCGTGGTGAAGTGATTGAAAAAAAATAATACAAAAAAACAGCCGTGCAAGGATGAAGGGTGGATTAGTCTCCTCAGGTAAACGTACCTGCGAGAAGCCGTCGCGAGTGTTAGAAACCTTACTTCCTAGTGACTGATATATTTAGCTGGTTAAGTAATTCTTGTTCGGAATGATGAGGTTTACATTACTGTTTATCCTATGTCGACAGTTGTGAGATCTTTAATACCTGTTGATTTTTGTAAATTATTTCTGAGAATTTTTATCTATCATCTGCTTATTTGGTGGCGTTTTATAATGAAAAACTTTAGGCGACCTTAGTTTTCTGCTCCAGAAGACAGAAAATAAGGGAGCAAACCCAGCCCCGAGTGGCAAAGCGCCAAAAGCATCTCTCCATCACCAAATGATGTTTTCTCTCAAAAGCTACTCAGCTGCAAAATTTACCCCTTGCGTTCCTTGACAAGTGTCTTTGACAGCTCATTTACACGGTCAGATTTTGTTCTTCACGCAAAATGTTCCTTAACAAGGGGGCTCAGAAATAAACTACAAGGGCAAACTTAATAGAAAAACTTGTGAATTTTCCAATATACACGCGCAAGTTTTGAGTTCCTTGACGAGAAAAACAAGGCGATATTGCTACGTTTTTTCTCACCGGTCCACTTTGTTTTTATTCATGGAATGTCAAATAAGTCAATTGCTGGAATTTCCTGCAATTCGCAGGTAAAAACAACTTTATTACATGAAGGATTAGATTCGATACGCTGTGCTCGATCGCTACAAAGACTGGCACGACGCCACTCGCCTTTGTGCTTGTATTCAATAGAAAGGGTCGATCATGGAGTTTAGAGTAGCATATCATTACACCATAAAAATTAGAACAATGCTAAAATTATAAATAGAAAATTTTCCTCAACACCATCAAAGCTGGAAGAGACATAATTAACCACCTCTCCGAATTTTACGCCAGGTGAATGATATTGTATCAGACCCGATTTAAAAAACTTGCCGTTTATCGAATTATCGACCAAAAAACCCTAGCCAGCCCTGACATTTTGATCACTGTTAACACTGGCTCGACGCCATTCGCTTTTGTGCTTAGATTTAATAGACAGGGTCGACCATGGGGTTTGGAGTAGAATATCATAACCCTCCAAAACATTGGAAAAATGCCTAAAATTAAGAAAAAAACAGGTGGTTTTCCTCCACACCATCAAAGCTGGAAGAGGCATTGTAAACCGAATTTCCACAGTCCCGTCAAGTGAATGATTTCGCACCAGACCTGATTTCAAAATGTCAGTCTTTTGTATACCGTTTATAGGGCAAAAACAAAAAAAAAAAAAGAAAGAAAGAAAGAAAGGAAAAGAAAAAAAAAGAAAAAAAGAAAACCTGACCGGTGGCAAGATGACAAGTTTTAACTCTCAGACGGCACCGAACGACTTTTCGACCGGCTGTAAAAATTGGACCGGACACATCGTTCACACGGGACGGCTACGCGTCTAAATTTTAGTGCGGGTAAGGTGTTCCAGTGTGAACAGAACACCCATGCAAACAAACGAATTTTCAACCGGTCGAGTGAACGTAGACTGATTGAGTTGTGTTTAAAACAAAAGACGGCAAATAAATACCGAGAGATGTTTCTTCACGCATTACCCTTTGCGATACTTTTATGGGTAAATCTTTTCAAAGGGACCACCAAAATTTGCACTTTCTACACTTAAGTTTAGTAAGACGTTGAGCACCCTGTCACAAATATTTAGTCGTCTAAAGATTTCCTCTTTCTGGGTTGCCTTATCCAGATCCAGATAGGTTTAAACAACCAGTATTTCGTATTTTTATTTAATACAACCGGTATTCCGGACAATGATTTAATACTCAAACAGGAAAAAATAAAATGTCTCTTGCACTTCCCATTCGGTTGTAGCCTGCGTAGCAAGCGTTTCCGCGCAATGACTCAATTGGAAACGCTTGCTACGCAGGCTAACTCGGTTGTTGTGAAAGTACTCCGTATTCATTTCACTTTGGAATGCATTGCTTGTAATAGCAAAGGACTTGAAAAGGCCAGGACGTGGGAGAAAAATAATAATCGATTAAATGAGGTCACAGGAAAAGAAATCACTCAACCATGGGGTGTGTGTGTGTGGGGGGGGGGAAGCACTTCCTTTAATAATACCCTATAGGGAAAGGCCTCGCCTGATTAAAGGGGTACCTTTTTCAGACGTAATTAAAAGGAAGTAATTAAAAGGGTTGTAAAATCAAACATTGAAGTATTTAAAAGGTCCTTTAATTAAAATGCTTCGAAGACTCGCCTCATGGTTATATCTTCTGAATCTATTAATAAACGTCAGACCAAAATTACAAGAACAAGAAGACTTCCTCTTTTGTGATTTATTCTTATTAAGAAGGTATATTGAAGGGTTACCATTAAATAGGAGAAACATAAAAGGGTTTGCCTTTTCTGTACATAAAATGGAAAGCTACATAAAAGGCCAAAAGGGTAAGGTTTCGGACCTGGAGACAGATTCCCCGTATTAAACTTTGTTGAGCAGACCGCCCCCCCGCCCCCCCTCCTTCACCCAAGGTAGCAGCTAACACGGAACAAGACAGCTTACCGCTTTACAATTTTAAAACTAACAAAGCCTCACTTACTGTCAGAAGCCGAGGTTGTTCCACCAACAACATATATCGAAGCGAGAAGAAGAAAGGTCAAACGCATAGCCATGAAATTTTTGCGGCGCACGTTCATGATGAAATCCGCTCCTATTCCACTTCGCTGCTTTCTAGTTAACCAGGAAATGCTTTTCAGTAAATGGGTGCGAGGGCCGTGGTTTCAGAAACGAGGCTGTCACATCCGCTGCTCCTGCGACGCGACCGTCCTTCTTTTATTCCCGTTTTGAGCTATTCCTTAAAAACAATAGGCAAACAAACATTCAGCTGAAAAGGTCACCATACAGTGTGACTTCTGTGTAACATGAGGAGCTACTCATCAAAGATTAGATAAGCAGCTTAAGACAACAGGCCAATATTTTTGGCAGACTACCAGGAATTTAGCCTGCGAGAGCATCCGGTTTTTTCGGCTCAAGTTTCTAGTTTCACCCGCGTAGAAACTAGAAACTAGAAACTAGAAACTTGAGTCCGGACGCTCTCGCAGGCTACCAGAAATTACGGTGAAAACTAAAATAAAAATTCCGGTCTTAATTCCTATGATCATTCTTGAAAGAACCACGTTTTTAAAAGCTTCCGTGTTTCTATGATTTTTGAACGATCAAAGATATATATTCCGGGCGATATTGTGAAAAAGGTGTCCAAAATTTATCAAACTGGGTATACTTTCTGTTCTCACATACTCAGCAGATAAAAATCAAAATCCACCGAGACGCGGACAGTGGAGGAGGGGGAGGGTGATTGGAATTCAACTTGGCGAAGGCAAATCAAAATTTATTCTTTTTTGAATTAAATACTATCAAAAATAGATAACTAAAAATAAAAATACTAGAGGTGATAATGAAGCATATCTAGGTGTGGGTAGTCTGCGTAGCATGGCGGTTTTGGTTGGGAGCACAAAGTAATAAAGCGGAGCGAGGGCAGAGAAACCGCGAGGAGATTGTTGTTCTCCCGACAAAACCGCCATGCTAGGTGTCGGTGATTCTAGTTTATCATGGTAACCCTAGTTGATGTTGAAGCATTTTCCTGAACTAGGAAAAAATAAGAAGCAAAACTACCCCCAATGTGGAGACCATGACGACTAATAAACCTGTTCCAGGGGTTCATATATTGGGGAGGAGAGCGAAGTAAAGAAAGCGATCAAAAGTAGAGGGGAGACTTTCTTCCCCTCTCTCGTTTTCAATATTATTGCGCTCTATTTTTACTTCGCGCCGCTACCAGTAAGCCTGGAACAGGTTAACTCAAGAGTTAATTGCCAACCTTCCCCCTTCAACACAAGCACTGGGTTTTCCTTGTTAAACAAAACTAGGTATTTAAAATAGGGTCTAATTAGAATTCTTTCAAGCCAAGTGATCAGTACTACGAAGTCAAGACCCGGGAACTCAAGATCGACACACGACTAGACCGACAAGAGACCCGATGCACAGTGGACAAGCCTGTTGGCTGGCTGTTCGACGGGTTAAGATGGTTAGGATAGTGGGGAGCGGAGCGAAGTAGAAAGGAACGCGAAAGGCTACACTATCACAGGCGATGATCTTTGTTAGGAATCATTTTCCCATTATTATTACATGCTTCTCTTTCTCTACGAATATTGCCTCTCTATACGTCAAGGATATAGAACAATTACCTTCCTCTGGAAATTTCATTACCAGCGATATACCAGATATTCTATTTTGCCACGCTGAAATTTTGAATTTTCTGTTAACCATTTATCTCCAAAACAAGCGCAAAGAGCTAAAAATTGCGTGGACGTGACAGAGATAAAAACAGCTCTTTCAGTTTCTTGACTAATTTCTATTTTTATTTGAACCCAATTTTCATTTGGCACGATGTTCTTTCTACATTGTATTTGCAAAATGAAGCAAAATGCCTGCATAACCGAATGGCCTCAGCAAATTTATATAGAATCATAGCGTACTCTTTTTCCAGCGGTGAAACATTCAAAATCAAGCCACCAGATTTCATGTGGACATTTTTCCCAAGGGCACTTTTTTTGCTTTGTTTTTAAGTTCACGCTCGACAGACGAGAGAGTCTGATTTTTCAGACGGTCAAATTACGTACTATCGGAGACCGATACACCGATACACGTGTGAGGCGATCTCGTGAAGAAAGGCTTAATCGCTTACTCTATTATCACTTGTTTACTGTTATGATAATATCAAATCGAAAGCCTTCTAAATCAAAGAAGTATTTGAAAAAAGCAGATACACTAAAACATGTGGTAGATACAGCGGGAGATACAGTTATGGTGAGCAACTTGAAGTGAAGGAACTATAATGCTCTACAATCTTGAGTTCTGGATGCAATGACTTCCATTGAATTAAAAAGGAAACTGCACTCTCTTGCTCTGTAACTGTATGAAATCTGGTAAATCGTGTTTAAAAATCTCCCCGCCAATATCTACAATTTTAGACAATGGACGTAGTCGTTAATTATGTAGCTTTCAAGTTGATCTAGATTCATAATAACATCAAGTTGGTGTTTCGAGCCGTTTGTGAAATCACTTTTTTGCGTGATTAGGTTCTCTTGTTCGTAAAATGTATTGTAAAATTCCAGTCTGGTAAAATTCGAGAAATTGACTTACCTCATATGCCGTGTCTATGTTAGAAACGTCTAGATCTCTTCGTCAATTACAGAAAGGCGGTTGTGTGAGACTGGATTTGGTTGTCTTTCATCCGTAAACTGCCTCAAGAATGTCGGTTCCGTCACAATGTTATATTTCTTGCTGAAAGATTTCTTTCTTAAACGTTGCTTACACGCTTAAAGTATGATTTGCCTAAAATTAGCTCTTCATGATCAGCGTCGAGTTGAAGCACTCTAAAAATGTGGAGCAAAACGTGCCCCCTGGAGTTAGGCAATGACCTACTTGACAAATTTCCAACTTCCGCCGGAAATCGCAGGCAATTCTTGTTCAATATTTGCTTTGCTTAAAATAGAGCACGCGTAAACTGCTAGCACGGCAGCCTCCTCCCTGGGGTCAACTGTTGTATGTGCCGTCAAACGAGGTCGTTATTGTCGAATTCTTAATCTAGTACTGTTCATCCATATTCAAAATGTATATAACCGGCAAATTGACACCATGCTATGGAAAAGCGATGACGAAGGAAACAAAGTATGAAAAAAAAAAAAAAAGGTAAAACAAACATTCCCGGAGGGTGTAACTTAGGGGTTTTTTGGGGGGGAGGGGGTGAAGATGAGTCGTTGGGACACTGGAACTCGACTTCCTATCTTGGACAAAATAAAACGGAACAGAAAACCCCCTAGCCTGCGAACAGCAGACGCATTTCTGGTCGTCGCTTCTCTGGCCTCCGCCAAAAGGAAGAGAAGCGACGACCGGAAATGCGTCTGCTGTTCGCAGGCTACAAACCCCCCTCCCCACCCCGCCCCCCCCCCCCCCCCCAAATCAAGGATGAAGCCACGCAAAAGCAAAAACTGGCCATTTTTGCATCCTTGATTTGAGTGGGAGTGGGGGGGGGGGGGGGGGGTGCGGGTATAAATTTTCCATCCTGATTTAGTCCAAGATTGTAGTTCAGCTATTTTTTGCTACCCTATACTGAGACTAAAGTCACCAAATCCCTGCCTATCCTAGAGTCGCCATCAGTTCCATACACTATTGAGGTCATCCGCATAGTCCAGCACAAAGAAAAGCTTTAATATCTAGATTCAAGCTCGGTGCAAACGGAAGCAACGCACACCCAGTTGCATGTTTCTGCGTGTTGTTGGGAGTTGTTGTGCAAAGTTTAAACTGGTCAGACTTTTAGCTACGTGCAAACGGACGCAACGACTCCCAACAATGTTGGAAGTTGTTGGCCAACAATGTTGCGTCTGTTTGCACGGGGCTTTAGATCAATTCCCGGTGGCTCCACTTACCGGGTGCATAGTCTCCTAACAAGAGAGAATTAATAACTATGCCCCCTCAAAGCCCCCCTTCCCCTCTCCCCACCACCACCACTGCGCCGGCTCTTAACTCGCTCGAGTTGCGATACAAGAAAGTGGTCCAAAGCTGCGGCATGGCATTCGGCCTTATACTGAGACAGCTATGTAATTTTTTGCTCTACTGTTGGGCAAACATAAACTAAAAACGCCGTTTTTGAATGTGTCCACACTGCGCTACAGATCATTTGCTGAAATGCTGCTGTTGTAAAGTATTTCCTCTACCTTTTCACCCTTTTGCCCTTTATTAAAAGGAAATAAAAATTCGTTTTATTTTTTAACATCTTAGGATGAACATATTCACGAGAAAAAGGTCGCTTTAATCATCCCTAGCTTGGGTAGCTCACGGTTTTCACCCGGGGGGTACTCCTGGGAATTCTTGGTAGGGGTGTGCCGTCCGGTTCTCCAAATCCTAGTTAGCATCACGATCAGAATAACATGATTTACATAATAAAGCAGGAAGGGTTGTATCAAAACAAGGTCAACTCCAGCCTCGTTTCTATAGTGTAACTATAAAATAATGGCCTGTTCATCGGTGATGTTATATTAGTCTTAATCTTTTATGCGCTTTTATCAGGGTAGCGGTGAGGCCCCAGCTTTTAAGCCCGGCATACCCTAACAGTAACATAGGGAGCTCATTGGAGTCAGAATCTATCTTTTCTGAAGCAACACAACAGAGATCCATTTGCATTTTGGCATCTTTTGGCCACTTGTCCTTGTTGTGTCGCCCAGGCTAGTGAAAACCCCCAGGGGTACTCCCTTGCATAAGCCACATAGCTATAGGTATGTGCCCCCCCCCCCCCCAAAAGGGTATGATTTTTGCGCCGTTTTGTCCTGAAAACGGGTGTTGTTATCGAGGGAACCACAGGAGTGTATGAACGTATTTATCGTGTCAATTCCAAATGAATAAGAAAGAAAGAGAAACATGCGAATTCGACATGAATTTTCAGGAATCTTTTTTTTGGGGGGGGGGGGGTGGGGCGTTCTAATCTGAGTAATGTTGACATCATTTCTTAGAGGCCAGGTCTGAAAACGGGTGTGAAAATTAGAGGCCATGCAGGTCTGAAAACGGGTGTAAAAAATGACATTTTTTGGTCTGAAATATGTTAGTATTTCTTATGCATAATTTCCATTAGAAAAGGAAGTAGTTTTTATCAAAACAAGTTAAGGTCAACCTCAGCCTCACGTTCACTCGAAAGTTAGGACTCTAAGCCCACAACTGTAAATGGCCTATTACTCCTACAACTACTTTTACTACAGATGACAAATAAAAAAGTTAATTAACATCCCTAATAAAGATATACAGCTTGGCATAAGCCAACTACCGCTTTCTCACGGCTGGTTTTCACTAGCGACGGAGTCGGAGTCGTAAGCGGAGTAGTGGAAGGATAAACCAAGAGGACCACAAGTTTATCAGTCTTTTTCATAACTGTCAAGTGTTTACCCTCTTTAAATAAAGGCGTTACCTTACCTTACCTTACAGCGAGCAAAGCGCTGGCTAAGAAATGAAACATAAAATGAAGATTATGTGAACTGCGGATTCTGTGTTTCATTCCTTTCATGGGTTTAGGAAAACTAAAAAATTGGTTGCTCCCAATGTGCGGGTCTTCATAGCTTGGCTGGTAGAGGAGGCAGCGCTAACGCAGAGGCCACAGACGGCTTCAAATTCCTTTGATGCCCTAATTATAGCCTTACACAACAAACTGGACCATCATTTTTGAATTCAGTTGATACGAAAAAGGGTTTAGCCTTTTAAGAGCGGATGTCCGTAAATATCGACCAGAGGTCTACAAAAGTGAAAAATCGAAAATTCTCAAAAAACTTCACAAAGTAGCACTTGGTAAGCTATTAACATAAATGTAATTTTTACTTCGATCCGATAATTATTTTCCACGTACGGGGGGGTTATTGGTTTCGCGGCTCTCGGACCGGGTTTTCCAGGCCCGAGACCATGTGTCGCAAAAAAATCGTTTTAAAATTCAAATCCATTGTAATGTGGACAACAAATAACTTATTCAGAAGAGTACTTAATTGCACACATTCTAAGTGGTGATTTACTCAGTTTGAACGAAAGTGTAATATTTTGTAGATTTTTCATTATTTTCAATATTTTGAACGTTTTCGTTCAATGAAAAAATGGCAAATTTCAAAGCCCAAAATCGTCGACTGGTACCTCGATTTCAGTAACGAGTCTTATACCACGTTAAAGAGCGTTATCTCTTCTTTCAAAATCTGTTTTCAAAACTACGGGCAACTTAAAAGAAAATGTTTGAGGCCAAAAAATACAAGTAGCACTTTCCAGAAATTTGAGCTTTCCAGACGCGGCGGGCCGATGCTAAAAACTCGGAAAAGTACAGTAAGAAATCAGTTTGAGCAATAGTGGTTTCATGTTATCAGCTTTCAGAAACCAAGACGCGTTTATACAGCGATCTGATGTAAATTAATGCCGTTTGCTATCAAGAAAGGTAGATTTAAGCTGTCAACTCCTGCCAAGTGCACCAGTCACGTGAAGTTGTCAAAGGGAGGACAAAGCACTAAAAAATTCAAAACGTTTTACGTCCATGAAATCAGATTTTAGCGTACAAAACAATGTTGTGAATGTCTGTTGTTCGTACCTTAGCATGGTGTTTCCATATATTGGAAATGTCAAGTATCCACACGGGAGAACATACCAAACAACAACGTTTCAAATCCAAGCGCCGAAAGATCGTAAACGGCAAAGATTGCGTTACATTTCACAGAACGACCGCTTACCACTGTTGTCACTCCTTTTTTCGCTGGAAGCTACGAGGAGTTTTCATTCCGTCATGAGTGATTCTTGATCAGCGTTTGCTTGAAAGTACGACCCCGGACAGGTGATAACTGAGGACGTTTCGTCAAGACTCCTGTTGTTCAGTTTCAGGCTTTAGCAGGTGCGTAGTCAGGATTTTTCCGGAGGTACGCCCAACTTTTTCTACATCTTCTTCCCCCCTCCCCCCCCCCCTACCCCACCCCAAATCTCAACATTTTTTTAAGGTGCCTTTATTAAAGGTGGGGTTAACGGTTGTAAGCAAAACCATTTTTGCTGTTTATGAAATGACACAACCTCTAAAATTCTTTAATTCTGTCGGCTTGTTATGTTCATTGACGTCAACCGTTTATCATTAATTCAGCTATTAAAAATCAAGCTTGTAGTACCTCCGACTTAAGTTTACAAATGACTCTTTTTACCCCTTTTTGTCACATTATTTTTGACCGACAAAAGCACCACACATTGACGTAATTGTGCCCTACTTCGTCTACTCCGAAGACAGGTCGTTGAGAAAACAACGCGTTCACGCTTAACATCATCAAGCTTGCTATATAAATAAATCATCCAAGATTCGGTTCTCCAATTAATGTCGTCGCTTCTCTGGAAACCGATTTTTTTTAGTTATGTTTATTTCATTCTACTTTTTTTCCTCAACGTTTTCGGGTACGCACGTGCAAACCGTGCGTACAAGTAGCTACGCCCCTGTTTAGTCTCCTTAGCCCTGAGCGTTCCTCTCTTGCGGTTTTCGCGGGAGTTCAGGATGTGGTCCACCCAGTATTTCACGTCTCTTTTAAATGAGAGGCAGCACTTCTTGTTTACCGTTTCGTTATCAGACAGCGCTTAGGCTTTTAGCCTTTCATTTAATTTTGATCAAATTTTTATCATTTAGTTACTCAGTATACGTTCGATCCTGTCCTTGTAAACTTATACTTTTATACTTTAAGGGAGCTTAATACCTATATTAATTTTTTCTTCGTTTAGTATCGTCCAAAAGACCCAGTTTTTGGCATTTTTTTAAAAAAGGAAGAAAAAGAAACGACAAGGTTTATTTTTTTTGGACTTAGATTAATTCTTTTAATCTAAAAAATTAGCATCAGGCCCGTAACCAGGATTTTATATGGGGGGGGGGGGGGGGGGGGGGGGTGCTAACGAGACCAAGGTGGACCAAACTACCGAAATGTATATTTTATTGTCTGATCCGTTTATTTAGGAAAGTAGCAATACATGAGAAATTGTAATGGCAAAGTACACGGTAGGAACTGAATATTACATTTGTCGAATACAACTGTTTGAATAAAGTTATAAAGGAGTAATTTTAACGCTGTCGAATGATACATCAAAATACTGCGGAACTAATCCCTCAGAATAATCCCGAGCTCCAGCCTCCGTCGGTGTTTGGTGGCAAACTGATTTATCACCTCATCCAAAACAATTTTAACTTGATAATGTAAGTGCATTAGTGCGAGGGATGACGGCCTTTCCTGGCCCATGCATGCCCTGCTATATGTATGCAGCCGCCTTAAAGAACTCGCACTTCTTTCACATTCACAGCTCATTGCAGGGATAGATACGCCACCAAATTGCCTTGACCGAGATTGCGTGGGAAGACGCCGTACAGGGACTAGGCATGGCAATGTCTACCGTAGCATCAGAGAAAAACAGGGAATTGTTGTTTATCGACAACATGTTTTACAAACAGTGACATCTCTGCGTGTTGTTTCACTAGTATTTCGAGGGCATGACCTCCTGAAAATCACAAATAGTAATCGCCAGCAAGAAGCCAGATTTTTGTTATGGAAAAAAACTTGATTATTTGAGAGAGCGGCGGAAATGGAGCCTAGGTCTAGGTCAACACCTAAAAGGCGCTTGGCCTAGCCGGGAAATAAAAAAAGCAACCATAAGCGAGTTTAACACCTTCCTTAAAATAAACAAATCTAGGAAACAATTTCTTTTACGGTTAACTCTTTTTTACCGTATTTACGGCTAACGGTTAAAATTTTTCAATTTTTACGGCTATCGACTAAATTTTTGGCCGCTTTACGCCTATTCCTCTTCTAGACCCTCTTTGGAAAGAGATCATCATCGCACTCCTTAAGAGCTTTGGCTGCTGTATTTGGCCTGTGCAAAAGTGTGCGCACGTTAATTTCATCTTTCATATAGATACGCTGGGACATCTGTGCGCTCATTGAAATGTTCCGAATGGCTCGGGCTACTAGATTGCAGCTTGTTTTATTTTCCCAGTGAATACACTACTGCTTTTTCCATTCTTTGATTTTGTTTAAATATCACTGTTAAGTTTGAAACTTCAGTTTAACCGACTGCACTCCTTAAACTGGATATTGAGTATCAAAATGCGGACCTTTGAGGCCTGTGGGGGGGTGCGAATGCACCCCGTGCACCCCCCTGGTTACGGGCCTGAGCATTATGACATCATTTCGACGCATAAAACGTTCGGTGGTGTATCCTCTTTGCTTTTTACCCTTTTTTTTATGAACTTGACCATCAAATGTTCCGCCATATTGAGTTTGTGTCGATTTGGTGACCATGTCTTGTTGTTTTCAGTCTCCACGGCAATGATGCTGGTGTTTCAGGCCTCCCGTTCTCAGATTTCTTGTGATTTTTTTTTTCACCCCACCGACCGACCCACCCAAAACCAGGAAACCTATTCGACGCTAAACGAACGAAAAGGGGATGACGTAAGCCTTATGGTTTCTTTTTGGGCTTCCTCACAACATTGCTTCTGCGTGTTTCTGTATACTTGTCTTTTGCTTTGTTTTGTTCTTTTTTGTCGGTAAAATAAACTGAAACTGTACAAAGACCCTCAATATTCCCTTTGGAGGTTCTCGAACGCACATTAAAAAAATGAAAAACGCGATGATTTATTGACCGCAAGGGCAATGGGGTGGGGTTAGGGCTCGTTACTGCGCTCCGGTTCACTCGCACGCTGTCAAATGGTCCCGAAATACAAAATGAAAAATGACTGTGGACAGACTATTCACGTCTAGACATCAAGCATCTTTTAAGATGGGACTTATCGCCTCTCCCTGTTCATGGAGTTGATTCAAGGTGTTGACGTTAATTTCGTGATGCCCTGCATGTTGCCAGGACATGTTTCAAAAGGGCCTTTCCAAAGGTACGGAGTCCGCCGTCACCTTGTCAACCGTGCGAGAAATGATGTACTTCACAAAAACAAAGAGAAGTTATTTTCGATTTGCCCCGCCCCCTACCCCCGAAAGTCCCCAACAGGACCGCTTCAAAGTACTCGCCATGTGGTTGCGCGGGGGATAGTAACAGGTCTACCTAATTGCACCGTGCATCAATGACAGTTTAACTCAATCAGAAGCCCCTTTACCCTGCCTAGTTCAAGGTGTGTGCACCTCCTTTAAGCTGTTGTTTTCGGTTCTTACTGAAATTTTTGATCTTGAGGAAATTCACAACGACAGGAGCAGGTTATGTGCTTTTTTCCTAGCCCTAATCCTACATCACTGGAAATCCCTCAGGTTAGGCAAAAATTCGATAATCCTTCCATAATCATCCAATTTTTCACCGCGTGAATTGGGTATTTTTAGCTTATTTCGAGGAAATACTTTTTGCTTCAAATCCAGGTTGGGCTTTTAAACACATTTTTTAAGCCAAATTGTTTTTGCGAAAATCTGCTTACCCGAACTTTTCGCATAAAAAACGACAAATACCCGAAAAAAGCTCATGTTGTTGGTGGTGGTGGCATATTTCCGATAAATTCAGCTCAATGTCTCGTGAAGAAGAGTTCAGATCCGTGCCGCGCGCCTCTCGAGGCAAGCGTTCCGTCGAAATGCGAGCCCAAAAACAGGTGGTAAGCGGTCAATCTGTGAAAAGTAACGCAATCTCCGTCGTTTTAGAGCACCCGAAGATGCTCTTGCCGATGCTGTCCTTGATGTTTTTTATTTCCAGTATCTAGGAAACCCATGCTAAGGTATGAAACATACACTCGTAGGCATTGTTCTGTCCGCTAAAGTCTAATTCCTGGACGCAGAAACGTTGTGCTTTTTGAAGTTTATTATTGTGCTTTGCCCTTTGACAACCTTACGTGACTCGTGCGTTTGGTAGCAGAAGATGGCTAAACTCTGCTTTTCTTGTTGGAAAACGGCTTTAAATTTTATCAGATCGCTCGATAAACACGTGTTGGTTTCTGATAGCTGATAACGTTAAATCACTGTTGCTCAAACTGATTTCTTATAGCATTTTTCTGAGTTTTTAGCATCGACCCACTGAGTCTGGAAAGCTCAAATTTCAGAAAAGTACTACTAGTATTTTTAGGCCTCAAACATTTTATTTTAAGTTGCCCGTAGTTTTGAAAACAGATTTTGAAAGAAGAGATAACGCTCTTTAACGTGGTATAAGACTCGTTACTGAAATCGAGGTACCAGTCGACGATTTTGGGCTTTGAAATTTGCCATTTTTTCATTGAACGAAAACGTTCAAAATATTGAAAATAATGAAAAATCTACAAAATATTACACTTTCGTTCAAACTGAGTAAATCACCACTTAGAATGTGTGCAATTAAGTACTCTTCTGAATAAGTTAGTTGTTGTTCACATTACAATGGATTTGAATTTTAAAACGATTTTTTTGCGACACATGGTCTCGGGCCTGGAAAACCCGGTCCGAGAGCTGCGAAACCAATAACCCCCCGGTACGTGGAAAATAATTGTCGGATCGAAGTAAAAATTACATTTATGTTAATAGCTTACCAAGTGCTACTTTGTGAATTTTTTTGAGAATTTTCGATTTTTCACTTTTGTAGACCTCTGGTCGATATTTACTGACATCCGCTCTTAAAAACGTTTAATATATGCAAGTCGTTTGACTTGTTTTTAATTAATATTTTGTTGTCCACAAAGCTGAGTATCAAGGTGCGAATTATCAGGGGCACCCAACGACAGTTTCCACCCGAATTCATTTAAAACACTTGTTAGGCTATCCAGAGTATTTTTAGACCTCTAGAAATGAATTCTAAGCGGCGCTATAAAATTTGTGTCTGTTCGGTCATCCTAGGAGAACTTGAGTATTTTCGAAATTACATTTAGGGCTTCAGTATTATTTTCCCGAAAATTTTAGATGCAATTTAGCGCATTACGAAAAAGAAAATGTTTTTGATTCCTCTCTTCGTCACATTCTTGAATCCGAAAATTTTAGGTTTCTTTTTTCCTACGAAAAATAGCCTAACCTGGGGTGTGAAATGTGAAAATCAAACTTCAGAAAATCGTAGGGAATTTTGTTAGCTTCGAAATTTGTACGTGAATGGAACGGTCATCTAGAAATTTTTAGTCTTCCTCAAGTAATAGAAAATTCTAGGCAATACTTGCTTCTCCAAACAGATATTTTACAGAAAACAGTCGTTAATTTTTGGGTGTCCCTGAATTATGACTAAAAAGTACGGGATCTATCCAAGGTCGTGGTTAAATTAAACAGGAGCCGATTACTTGGTTCCTGAGTAAATTCTTAGTAAAGAGGTAAAGATGAATCCTGCTTTTCATGATATTACAGTTAAATTCCACTTCTCGTATTCTTGTGCGTTGCTTGGGACTTCTGAAAACTTTCACGCGTCACATTTGTCCATTTTGGTGCTCGGCGAACACTTAGAATGCTATAGAAAATTCTAGTATTTTTAATCAAGCGATGATAGAAGTTACATAATATATACTTAAAGTTAATTTTAGTAAATAACACATTGGTGCATGCTGCAAATACTAACTTCCCCAATTTTATTTGTTAATGAGTCTTGAGTAGTGTTTTATAATTTTATAACTAGCATGTGTGATACAGATTGCCATGGTAACTGAACGTGGCGAAGAATTATTAGGCATCATTAAACAACCAAAGAGAACATAATAAAACCAATTCAGGGAAATGCGTCGACGTAAACCTATTACTACCTGAGGGGATAACTAGACGTGGCTCCTTTAATTGGGATCTAGATCTTACTTTCAATTAAATAGCCTTCCACAAAAACACATGCCCGCTCTCTTTTGTATCAAAAGTAAACAGGAAAACTATAATTTCAAAGAATCGATAGAAAGTTGGAAGGAGGAGCAAACTGATCGGTGAGTGAGGAAAAATGAATGAAACCGCCCAGCAGGGAAATAGCAACGGCGACACAGAACCTCATGACCATGACGATGCAACCTGGATCTTGACAAGTGCATTTACAATTTTTACAATGCAGTCAGGATTCGGTCTTCTAGAATCCGGGTTTGTTTCATTGAAAAATGAAGCAAACATTATGGTAAAGAACGCTGTTGACATCGTCTTTGGTGGATTTTCATACTGGTTGTTTGGATATGCGTTCAGTTTCGGGATCACACAGAAAGGCAATCCTTTTTGTGGACTGGGTTATTTCTTGACAGACGCAGAGGGAAGCAGCATGGGTCAGATATATTCCCAGTATTTTTTTCAGCTTTCATTCGCCACTACAGCGACCACCATTGTTTCTGGTGCAATGGCGGAAAGAGTCAAACTCAAAGCCTACATCTTGTACTCATTCCTGAACACTCTGACATACAGCTTCCCAGCACATTGGATTTGGGATGAAAACGGTTTTCTCCATACAATGGGAGCAGTAGACATTGCTGGATGCAGTGCTGTGCATTTGGTTGGTGGAGTAAGCGGTTTAGTGGCGACGATGATGCTAAAGCCACGAAGCGGACGATTCGACAAGAATTCTCCTCCAAAACAAATGGCTTCACCGACAAATGTGCTCTTAGGGACTTTCATGCTGTGGTGGGGATGGTTGGGCTTCAACTGCGGAAGTACACTGGGGATAACTGGCATGAGATGGAAGCTAGCCTCAAGGTACCTAATCTAAACACTTTTCTTTTTTTCTCAGGCCTAAGAGATACCGCCAGAATAAACACAATTTCCCAGCGTTGTAGCAAATTTTTAAGAAATACTTCCATTTCGCCCTTTTTTTTGTCTTTGTTTGGTTTTACTAAGCACTCTTACGTAATGATTATCGAATACATAATTGCTATCTTGAGGAAAACTGTTCACTGGTCATCATCTTTGGCAAGAGGTGATCAGATATTCAGCGGCTGTTTCAGCTCGGGAAATGTCCTGATTAGAGCATATCCACCAACACGTTTTGATGTGTCTCGAAGTCTCGTTTTTCGGGTGATTTTGCGTCTCGTTCGGCTCAAATTTTGAAGCCAGCAGCGTCTCGCGTTTCTCAAAGTCTCAAATTTACCATTCTAAACCCCTATCATGGGTTGGCCGGCTATAATAAAGTCACTTAACGTATATTATATTAAAGTTTTCATTCTGTTCTTCGTTCTGTCCATTAGCGGCAGCAAGGTGGCCTGCAAAAAACGAGCATTATTATTTATTCCAAATATTTATCCTTTTCTGATTGACTCTTGTCATTGGCTAATTCTTCATTACTAGCTAGCGTTGACAAAATTTTGAAGACGTTTAGTGATATCTAGTCAAATTACATCAATAATATACAACTATCCCCTGAAGGGGAGGTGAATATGGTAATATATATACCACGAAGTATATAACTACCGCTGTTCACCGACCCTGAGGGGGATAGTTGTTTTAGTATTTACCAAATCAGTTGGATATACTTTTTGTAAACTAAAAACGTCACTTAGTAGGAACTTTGTTTCCAATTTACAATTATTTCGGGGATTTTGTGAAGAGCATTTTTACGATTTTGTTGCAAATTCAGCATGAGATTAATTCTATACATAACCTGCGTAGCAGGCTCTTGCAAGTAGTGGCCGCAAGAAAGAACGGGCGCACGACAGGGAGACACGCGTTCTTTGCGCCCATTACTTCCAAGCGCCTGCCGCACAGGTCTACACAGGCTATTCTCTACCTAACAGTAAACACCGACAAGCCAAAGTTCGTTGCTTTCTTGATATTTGTTTGTGGACTGCTTCATTTATCGCTCAAATTTGGTCTTCCGAAAATGTCTCGATGCAAGACGCCGTCTTGGCTCCGGTCGCAAAACATTGAATAGCTAAGGGTATTCCGAGTTACGGGAGCCAATCAAAACGCGCGAAAATTGCTATTCACCGATTTGGTAAATACTTATACAAGCTATGGCCATGACAACAGAGAAGTCCTGGGGGCGAGATTTGTTTTTTTAAAAAATTCCAAATCGCTGGAACTTCATCAGCGATGTGAAGTGTCAGGGTTGCGTAACACTTCACGTCTTTGATAAAAGTCGAGCAACTCGTACGAAAAATTTATTTTTTGTCTTAAATTTTGCCATAAATCTTGGAATTTTTTCTATACTAAATGTCTTCGCCAGATCAGGTGAAATACCCCTGCATGTAACATAGTTTGTTTCTTTGTTCCTCGTTTCGTCATTGTCATTAATTCAGTGATCTGATTCAATTTTCTTAATACCACCCCAGTTACTCCTTTCTTAACGCCTTTTCTCTGATGGTGATCGTGTTTTAGTGATGAGCAAGTACTGAATGGGAGGGGAACTAAATGACAATCATGACCCCCCATTTAATTCATGCAAAAAATTATTTCCACTAGGTCGGCGGTTGTGACGATAAACGGAGCTATTGGAGGTGGAATTGTGGGAACAGTGTACAGGTATATGAACTGTTATCTCCGATCTGCTCAAGCTTACGACAGAATATACCTGTCCAGGATAGAACGCTAATTACACGCTTGGAGATTTTTAGTGATAGGTAACACACCAGTGGCGGATCCAGGGGAGGGGCCGGGGGGGCGCCGGTCCCCCCCTTATTTTTGGACCAAACTGAGGCCCGAAGGGCCGAAAAAAATTTGGGGGGGGGACCGGTCTTCCCCTTATCTAAGGGTCTGGATGACCGCCCCCCCCCCCCCCCCCCCCCCATCTCAAGGTCTGGATCCGGAACTGCACACGGTTTTGTTCTCCCCATCAGGGAGGGATATTATATGCTTGTCACACGTACCTAAGCCCGTATCACCCCTCCCTGTCCCTCTCGGATCTAAACCTTGATACCTGCGTTAACTGTCTTCGTGAATAAAAGCCTCACAAAAGGTCACCAAATCAAAATTATTCTGTCAGATATAAAATAACAGCTCAGTTAGATTTGAAAAACTTATAATACAATGTTTTGGTTCACTCGACACTTGGGTAAAAGTGACCTTGCTTGCGATTGGAATCATCCCTGTTGTTCAGTCAGTTTAGTCACACGGCTTACCATCTAACTGTATGTATAGACCTTTTTACCGATACGGCGGCCATATTGAATTAATTCGATTTAAGGAGTACTATAGGATGTCCAGGGGGCATGAGCACATTACGTTTGTATTTTCGAGCGCTTTTCGGGACACTTTTTTGTAAAGTTTTCGTAGAATAAATTTTTAATGGAAAAAAAGATCGTTTTACCGTGTTTGGATGTAATAATGATCGCCTTTTTCAATAGTTAAGTATTAGAAATATAATCTTTCACTGTAAATTTCTCGGAAAAAAGGCGAATGTCTCACATTATGGCTCTTGGTTCCATTAAAAACAATAATTAATTGTTGGAGATTTTACGTTTCCAAAGTATTGTTCTTCTTTTTATTTATTTAATGCAGTCCTTTTTTTGATTTAAGATACTCGCCTGTTTACCTGCATGGTTAATGAAAGGCCAATCCTTTTTTTTCGTACTCTGTAGTTACGTTGTCTACAAAAACAAATTGGACATACCATGCTTCGTCACTGGAATCATATCAGGTCTCGTGTCCATCACAGGTCAGTGCAGATCGACTGAGAGTACGGTTTAAGGGGTTCCAGTAAGGGCACTCCTTATTTTGCTAAAACGGGTATGTGCTGCCGAACAGGATATGGTTTTCAGGACCTTGAATCTTGACCCTGGGACGTACAAGGGGGTGGGGAGGGGAGGGGGGGGGGTGGTTAGGGTTAGGGTTAAGGTTTTTCTAATTTTTTCCTAGGCGATAAAACATCTGCTCTTGAAGTTTTCTGTAGCTGTTCGTTTATCCTTCGCGCACATTTTGAGACAAGTTTACTGATGGTCAGTTACTATGGTTACGAGATATGACGTCATAAGTAGCAGGTGGTCGAGCCATTTTTGAGTGGAAATGCATGTTTTTTCAACTTTTTTCGACAATAAAAGTAAAACTTGTGGATGAAATGATGCAAAGTAATTATGCATGTGTTATTTTACATGTTAAGCGCAAAAAGTATTAATTCTCACTGTTTTTACCTTATTTCTAATTCTTGATAAAATCCAAGAGGGCGGCCAAGATGGCGACCATGTTTGGTGACGTCACAGACCTTCAGCGGCGTCACCACCAATAAAATATACCTCATCTTGTAGAGAAGATCAAAGGCTTTGCACTGAAGGCAAAATCGTTTCGAAATATTGCAACATATCAAAAACCCAAGGAGGGGGGGGGGGGGGGGGTGGGTCCATACATACATACATGCATACACCCATACATGTTTTATTTATTTGGAGTCTTATACAATAAATAGTATATCAACTACTTCCAAATAACTGAAATTACAAAAAACGAAAAATTTTTGGAGACCCAAAGCCTTTAAAAGAGTATGTAAAGGTTGCCGAGGCCTACATGTTTTGTACCAAAAACTTTTTTCTTCAAAAAATCTAATTCTTTGATGCTGTCTTAAGAATTCTGTGTGCGAAACGACATGAATCAGGGTCACGTGACGAAATTCGATCTTTTGTCTGAACAGGGTAGCTAAATGAACGATCTTTGTCTTAAACAAGGAAAGGTGTGGAAGGCTCCTGAGGCACAACCCTACCCAAATTTACTTTGAGTGCCCCCTCTCCCCTCTCTCGGGTTAAAGGGCCCAGGGGCGTAGCGGTCTCTTCTCCAGTACGTACCTGCGTAAATGGGATTAATTTGGGTTTCTGGGAAACTGACCACCTACCCCTCCCCTAAGCCAACATTTTGCCCAAAGTGAGAACATAGTAAGTGATAATGTCGGCTTAGGGGAGGGGTAAGTGGACAGTTTCCCTGAAACCTAAACTGATCCCGTAAATGTACCTGGAAAAAGAATAGCAGAAATAAATGGAAGTTAAATGATAGTCGATAATTGAGAAAAGCACAAACACCTCAAGTCATAATAAAACTTCGATTACATGTATTTCTTTCAAATGATCTTTTTAAATCAAAAGGCAGCTTTTTTTCACATGCAAACGTTAGTTTTTTTCTCGAATGGCGTGATCGGTGTACTTATGATTAATGTTGATGCAAGGGCTGGAAAAAGGCGGGCCGGTGACCGTACTAAAGATAAGGAAAAGCCCAGTTTGGAAGTAAAAAACACAGCAATTCCGAGAAACTTGTTTTCGAATAATAATCAGCGGTCAAGGTAAGAGGTCTTTGTCTCGAAAACGGCAATTATTAAGGAGGTTCATTACATTGACTGATGGGGAAAAAGGCAGTGATTCTGATTTGACAGGGAGCAAGCTTAATGGTCCTAAATTTGTATCTAATGTGTCTAATCTAATCCCAATTTTCAGCTATCTGCACTCTCGCTCGTCCCTGGGAGGGAATAGTTATTGGTGCAGTGGGTGCTCTATTTGCATGTCCCGGATGTGCTCTTCTTGATCGACTCCGAATCGATGACCCTGTTGGCTGTGTTCCCATCCACCTCTTTGCTTCAGTCTGGGGGCTCTTGGCTGTTGCCCTGTTTGCTGAGAAAGACACTTTCGAAAACTCAGTTTCTGAGGATTTTGGAATCTTTAAGGGTGGTCCTTGGAGATTTTTGGGAGTACAGGCACTTGCGATTGTAGCTGTTTCCGTGTGGACCGCGATTGTTACTTTTCTGGAGCTGCTATTGGTTGATAAGCTGGTTGGAATGCGCGTATCCCCAAGGGAAGACCTTCTGGGCGCTGACAACGTTCAACATGGAATTGAACGAAGCTGTAGTCAATCCGTGTGTTCCTGTGGACCAGCCAATACTGCCGACAACAGCAATGGTCCGGAAACGATATCTTGCGGATCAGGGAGACTCTTTGAACGTCTGCCAATGCCTTGGTCACCGTCACACTCTTTTTCTTCGCCAGTACACCGTGAAGCTCCATGGAAAGCGACGTTTGAGCGACAGTCAGGAGGTCTTCGTACTGGTAACATAGTACATTGAGCCAAACCGAAAAATCTGGATTTCAAAATCCGAATCCGGAATAGGGGAAACTTTTGCATCTGGACTCCGGAATCTTAGGCGTTGGGATACGGGAAACAGCTCAAGGAATCCGAGATCCCAATAATGATTAGAATCCAGAATCCTAGTCCAGTACCTGGAATCCGGAATCCACAGTGTTGAATCCAGGATCCAAGACTGTAATGGATTCCCTTTCATGGGGCCACTCAAGTGGTTGAGTGAGCAGTTCTTAAGAAAGGTGCCCAAGAGTGTGATTTTTTAGCCAGAGCAGGACATACATGTTGTGTGTAAATAAGGGACCGGTCCTTATTAATCGCCGGGGAGTGGGGGCTGAGTATTTGGGGCTAAACAACGTGAAATTTAGCCAATCCCCCCTTTGAATGTTACTTCACTGAAGTGATCGCCCGTAATAACATTTGATGACTTTCGCGATCAGTGCCCCCTTCCCCACCAACATCTTCATTTTCTAAGCAAATTTGAGTGGTCCACTCTGAATCCTTCTAAAGTTTTCAGTTTGGGTTCTCAGTTATGACTGATCCCCCTTTTTTCCTCCTAAAAATCAAGTGATCCCCCCAAAACTCTCCAGCCCCCCCCCCCCCTGCCCCGGCCCCACTTAGGTGATAAATAATGATCAGTCCCTAACTTCAAATTATTACTGTGCACTCCATTAGGAAATCTGGATTTTGTTGGTTTGAAATCCAGATTTTGGATTTTGCATTCAAGTGCGAATTCCAAAAAAGGATTTCAATGCACCATCTAGTTGTTGCAACGCTATGCCTTCCCTACAAATCGCACTTTCTGTTCTCCCTGGTCTTTCCCTGCTCCCTGCTTATTCCACTTTTCATTTGTAAAGCAATTTGAGCCACAACCTCGAAAAAGTAAATTCCAGTGGGGTGGGAAGTCTGCCAAGTCAAGTACTCAATTAAACTGAATGCACAGAGGCAAAAAGAGAACCTTCAACAGGCAGGGTAGACTGTTCACAGTCCTCTATTTTTCCGTAAGATCGTCGAGATCGAGCGCTTTGCGTTACGGACTGCCATCTTAGATGAGTGTCAAAACTACTTAGGGGGCGGGGGCGGTTTGGGAGGAAGCGAGAAAAATAGAGGGACTGTAATAACATCACTGCAGCTCGCGTTCAGGAGGCGTGACAGGAATTTCACGCCTTTTACCATTCATTAATTAAGAAACTCCGCCAGTGATGAAAAACATGCCAGACACATTTAGCATCGATTACGCGTGTTTAGAAATATCTCCTTGGGAAACAGTGATTTTATAATGTTTCTAGGCCCATTCCTCGAAATAAAATCGGCAAACACACACAAGAAAACATTTTTCTAATCAAAATACCTAAACTCCTTCGTGCTTTTGCGCAAGATGTGCCTTGTGGTATGAAAGCGTACGTTTTATGGAAATATCGACTTGTCAACGACTTTTCAGTGTCGGCAACTTAAACTAAACCCGTTGTCAACGCAAATAAACATCCATTGTCTAATGACCAATCAAAGGCCTGCGTTGCTGGTACAACGCGCTCCGTGAACGCGAGCTGCAGTGTTGTTATTACAGTCCCTCTATTTTTCTCGTCCCCCCCCCCCCCACCACCAGAGCTATAATCCCCGATACCCCCCCCCCCCCCCCCCTCGGTACATTTGAAAATCAAGATGTAGCCGTGACGGTAAGACGTGGTATATCTAAACGATCTCACGAAAAAATAGGGGACTGTTAACAGTCTACAGGCAGGGGTGAAGGAGTTTTTATAGACAGTCAGTTTGAGAGAATCATAATACCAGATGTTACAATGTGTTTTGTTTACGAATATCTACTATTTCATGTTTGATTGTTGTTTTCTCTTTGGAACACACTACAATGTAATGTAACTTTAGTCAATTATTTTATTGCAACACATTCATGTATCCCGGTAGTATCAAAAAGACCAAATCTCTTCTAATAAGCCAATAAATTTCTTTGTTTGATATGCTATAATCACACAATGGCTCTGGCTTTTGAAGACAAACAAGGTGCAGACAGGAAGAGGAAAGGAACTAAGTATTTTGTTGCCCCATATAAGGGACTCCAAGACGGTCTTGGATTCTGGATTCCTTGGCGACGGTTCTGGATTCTTTGTCAGTGGAACTTAAGGTTGCAGATTTCAATCTTTAGAGGGATTTCGCATTCCTTGAGGTGTATTTTTAATTCCAAAGCCCAGGATTCCGGAATCCACAAGCAAAATTTCCTGGATTACAGATTCCAGAAGCAAAAATTTCCCTGATTCCTAATTCCCATTTTTGGGCAAAATTGGTAACAGGTCAAAGTTTATGAGTTGTGTGGTAGTTTCACTTTGCACAAAATATTGTAATTATAGCATAAATGTCTGAGCTCTGATGTCTTCTTAAAAACTGTTACTGAGCACACTAATTCATTATTGTTTGAATGGCTGAGGAGTGAAGTCATTTCATGCACCTTTCCAAATAATCATAAAGTACATCAACAATATTTTATGTTCTTGAATAGGCAAGATAAAAATAATTTATACTTTATTGAGTTGTACAAATGATTGTAAGGAGTCTTTTGGGATTCGCAGGGAAGTTAAGGTGAGCCACTGATTGGAATCAGTATCACATGCATTATGATATTCAGCACATGATAGTAGTTCCTTCTTATCAAAATCATATTTATACAAGGAAATATTATATCTCTCATGACATACCAGATAAATACCTTCTTTGAAACTTACAGCACTTGTAAAACCTAGTACATCTGTATTTTGTAGAATAGACCACACATTTGATGTTGGGTCATACATTTCAATACAACTTGAGAGTTGAGGTTCATTTCCATTGCCACCCAAGAATCCTCCAAACAAAAACACTTTCTCTTTCACAATAGCGCCACAAGAAAGCATCTTTCTTTCAGCAGTTGAAGCAACTCTATTCCAAGAGTTTCTTTCAGGGTCATATTTTTCCACCAAGTCCAGCACTCCATCACCAGACATGCCTCCTATTGCATACAAAGAACTTTCATCTGCAACAGCGCACACACCCCACCTAGCGACACTCATTGGTGCTACCTCCTGCCACAGCTTTGTATCAGGATTATACTTATGTATACAGTCACTCGCTCCACCAAAGAAATAGAGACAACCTTGGAAGTTAACTACACCCCAACATAGATGTGTTGAATTCTGCATCAATGATGGGAGTGAGATGACAGGTGCCCAAGAGTTTACTGATGGATCATAACGTTCCAGTGCACATTTGATACCATCTTTTTTTCTCATCATGTACACTTTTCCATGACAAGCAACCATTCTGTTGCCAGCCATATTTTCCCCTGGTACCATGTCCGCCATCTTGTACCATCTGTTAATTGAAGGAATGTAGCAATACGTCTTATTCCCTTTACAGATAACAAGCCCATCTTCGCAATTGTTAAGGCATTTCCTTGGTGGCTTGGCAAAATAACAATCTTCACTGCCACTTGAAACCTCTTTCAGTGCATTTAATACAAATTCTGTCCATATTGCACTGTCTTTTACCAAAGGATGACCAAAAACCACCTTAAAGACAAAGTTGCGTGACATGTACACCACTCTAACGTGACGAAACAATTCAAAAAATACTTCGCCTTCTTTATGATCACGTCCCTCCATCCACTTTAAGATCACCTGAAAGACGTCTTCTTCGCCGTTTATTTGGATTTCATCGCTTGAAATCCACTCTTCAACCTCTTCGCCCTTTAAGTTCTGAAAATCAGCCGATTCTGTGACACTCATGAAATTTGCGAAGATAAAATCCTTTGCTTGTCTTTGCAAGTCCGGACACTGGTACCTGCTGGCGGAATAATAAGCCATTAAATAGTTTGAGGAAGACAGCGTTTCAGAGGTGAACTCTACTGATGCCAACTTCAAACTTGGGACAATAAGAAAATCTGCTGATTGCAACAAATCAAAGACATTATGTTCATTGATGTCAACATGTCCCGTGTAGAGATATTCCAACACATCTTCCATTACAGCCTTGCTCGTTTGTTCCAGTTTGATCACTCCTTCTTTCTTTTCTGTCATGTCAATGTTTAGCGCATTGTAAAAGAACGGACTCGCCGCACATAACACGATTTTATGGGCTTTCAAGCGAGCTTGATGGTCGCCGGAACCAACTTCTAGAATCACATCGCAGAGATGTTCATTCCTTCGCTGAATTTTGAGGCGTTTCATCATCTCCACACAAAATGTTTCTTGCCCATTGTCTCCTACTACTGGTTGAAGAAGGCGATCCATGAGTTAGATAACTGAATTTTAAGCTGACTGACCAAACGAATCACTTGCCCCAAATCTCAACACGTCTCACAAGTGCCTATTTTAGAACACTTAGGCATCTTGGTCAGCGGGTGTTAGCCAAAAATAGATATCCTGCAGCCTTTTTCGCGCGTGGTCTTAGCCAGCTGCAGGAGCCCATCAACTAGCTGCCAAATTCGAGGTAGTCTGTGGGGACAGAGCTGAACAACGTCTGCGCATGTGCATAGACGGGAGAGGTCTGGGATCTAACCTAGTATCGTTTTCAAAGGGATTTTCAAAACATCCTCACATTTTGGCGATTATTAAGGTGGATTCTGAATATTTAAGGTTCTCGTTTAAACTAAAGGTAGATCATTTCATACTTTATTGAATTTTCGTTTCTACCCTTGTAATTTTTCTTCTACTTTTTTCTATGAACAAAAGAAGACGCACGAACGAAGCGTCCCTGCAATAATAGTATCGTTTGCAAAGGGATTTTCAAAACATGCTCACATTTTCTCGATTTTTAAGGTGGTTTCTGAATATTCAAGGCTCCCATTTAAACTAAAGGTAGATTATTTCATACTTTATTTAATTCTCGTTTCTACCTTTGTAATTTTTCTTCTACTTTCTTCTATGAACAAAAGAAGAGGCACGAAAGAAGCGTCCTCGCTATAAATAGTATCGTTTGCAAAAGGATTTTCAAAACATGCTCACATTTTCCCGATTTTTAAGGTGGTTTCCGAATATTCAAGGCTCCCATTTAAACTAAAGGTAGACTATTTCATACTTTATTTAATTCTCGTTTCCACCTTCGCAATTTTTCTTCCGTTTTTTGCTATGAACAAAAGAAGATGCACGGACGAAGCCGAAAACAGTTCTTTCATTCGAATGTGTACATTTTCAAGCGTAAACACATGAAAGTACAGACTATCAATATGTTATCAGTTCTAAGAAACCGTCCGGTCATCATATCAATGTCAGCATTAAAGGTACATTTTATTTATCTTTGTTTTTCCTTGAACGATGGTCTTTTAGTTATTTCTCTTGTTATATCTCGCTTGGTTTCACTATAAGAACTGTAAGAACACAAAACAATCACTGAGGTTTCGAATTCAATCAAGTTCTTTCTTCCAAACTTGTTTCCCTTTATGACTCATTGCTAGCTCAGCTCAAAAGAGCTATTATAAATGTTTGTATATGACAACAGGCAAAATTAATGTTGAAAAGAGTAAATGGGAACAGTCGCTCCAGTCCAAAGACTCGCATTGTCTTAAGAAAAACTTCCCGAAGAGAGGAGGAGATGGGGCGAGTCCTTCTTTCGCCCTCGCACCTACCGTAAGGGTTACTATTTCTACTCTCCCCAATCTTCCACTGTCATAAAATCAAAGATGGGGGCTACAACAATATTACGAACACGAACAAGGTTTTGCCCACCCAAAATACGCCTGCACTGCAGGCTAGCTGGCCTCCTATTTTCGATCCTATTTAATATTTGAAATTAAAGAACATCTCCATTTCGGATCTACTCACAATATTAGTGGGTGACATGTCAGGAAAATCGATCATTCCCCGTAAGTCAAGTCAGAGAGTTTCAGTATAAGTCAGGGAAATTAAATGTAACTCTTTCAAAGAAGCCAGAGGGAGGTGACATATTTTTGCATACTCACCAAAGTTAAACATGTTCCATTGGTAGAATATTGTATCAAGAAATCAAACGACAAGCAGATATAGGGTTTCCTATGAGATCCATCCATTCTACACTTAACATTCACGAGAAATTCTGGTATTAAGTAGGTGGACAAGTTGGCTGTGATGGGAGTTTGGGCGTTTATTTTGTGTAACAGGCACAGATGACATATAAAACAAAAGAACAAACCATGAAAACATACCAAACAGATTTTCTCTGAACAGAAAACAAAGAAATCTTATGCTTTACATGATCTGTGCCCGGTACACGAAGTTTTGACTGGAATTTGGAACCATTAATATTTGCACAAATTGTCAATTCATTTGGTCAGGGAAAGTGTACATTTGACTGCCAGTCTGGAAATTTAAAAAAAAACTATACCTCTGGCAACCATGTCTCAACAAGCTCATGCATGTTGATCGAGAACTGAAATACTGAAGTAGTGGATAAGGCACCGAATTAACCTTTTCTTTGCGGATTTAATTAACTTTTTGTGCGGTATAAATTAACGTAGATGACGTCATGCATCTCATTAAGATGGATGATGTCATACTTTAAATTAATGCCGATGACGTCATGCATTCCATTCAGAAAGGATGATGTCATAGTTTATTTTTAGCTGGCTGACGTCATGCATGTCATATAGATAGGATGATGTCATAGTTTACTTGTAGCTGGCAAGGAGCAAGTGACGTCAAAATTTCCTAGAGTTGACGTCATCAAAAAATGTTGAGATCATAATCTATAAACAGAAAAGTGATTTTTATATAATTAGCTATTTGCTATAGTCTTCTAATTAGATATTGTTTGCTCTAGTCTTCTGATTGGATATTGTAGAAACTGTTATGTGTTCAAAATAAAAGCTGGCAAATTTTGAACGTGTTATCCTTGCAGATTATACTAAATGAAAAATCTTTAATCATTAAATTATTTTCACTAAAAATCGGTTATAAACAAAACCAAGACGCGGAGGTTAACTGAAAAATCTTTACTTCAAAAGAAGGGAAAAGGAGGTTAAGCGAATGCGAAATCGTACTAATTTTTCAAGCAAAACATGAAAACGAGGTCGAAGCTCAGCGAACCGAAAAACTGCCTATCAAGCCAAAATGTCAGTCTTTGTTTACTTGACTCTGTAAAAAGTATTGCACAGGGTATAAAAATTCTATAGAAAACAACAGGTGGTTCCAAAGTAAACCCTAACTCTTTTGGTTCTTGAATAAACTCCATTCTAGTAACGAATAAGTGGAAAGTCTATTTTAAAAAAAGATAGGAATAAGAAGTGCGATCGCCTGGCAACACGTCTTCTTATTTAGTGCTAAAAATCGGATATATAAGCAAAACACATACACACATACAAAAAGTGGAGCTGAAAACTCTCTATTTCAATTTTGACTCACCATTAGGAAAGCGTTTTCTCCGTTCCATCTCCGGGAAACGACTAACTATTGAAATCTCAGCGCTTGATGAACTTATGGTTTTATCAATTTACGCGCCGTTAGCGTTAGTCAGTTAATTATGCGGCCTAACAAGCCTAAAGTTGAATACAAATTAGTTCATCTCTACAGCTAGACCCAAGGGAGCACCTTGACTTATTATTGTAAAAGCACAAACAATTGATAACTTAACAAGGATCAATTTAAACACGCGACAAATAAATTGACAAGACACGAGATACAGTTTTAAAAACTTTATTGAAAACCAGTGACCAAAAGAGTCAAATAAACAGCGATTTGGAAGGGATGGAAATTAATCATCTTCTTCGCCCATGGAGTACTTGTAAGGTCTAACTCGAAATTTCTTATGCCGACGTTTCTTCAGCTGTTTGCCATGAGATTTATGATCATCCAAATAATTTAGAAATTGAATCCGACGCCTCTTGCGCTTCGGGCCTTGTGGTGATGGGGTTTCTACTGTGGGAGGAGGGGTCAGGAAAGCAGGATTTAAGGGTGGTGGAGGGGTGAGGCTTTCTTTGTCAGGTTTTTGAGAGATAGCCGCTTGTGTTAATTCAGGTGTTACATTAACGGGGTTGAGGGGAGTCGAGAATGCTGTCGTTGCTGTCGAAGAATCTTGTGTCCTTGATGTTAAGTCTGGAACAGTGCTGATTATTTCTTCCGGTCGTGTTCTTGTATTTAATTGTTCTTTAAAAGCCAGGTATCTGTTTTGCAACTGAAAGTATCGTTTACCTTTTTCATCGTCCCGAAGATCGTTTCGAGAAAGCACGTCATCCATGTTGCCCTGTATTTCTTGCATAGCTGGAAGAAGTGCGACAGGTGAAAGAGTTTGCTGCTTTAGATATTTTAAAAGCTCTTGAGGAATATTTTCTTGAAACCCTGCTTGGTTAAAACCTTCTTCACTGGGCAGGACGTTTGTTCGCAGTCGACAATTATCTTGGGTAGTAGTTTTCAGATCAATCAGCAGATAACCAAAAGGTCTTTTTACAGCCTCCTCGTACTGATTTAAAAAGAAATCAGTTTGCCCGGGATACATTTGCTTGGCAAGAGTCAAGATTTGCAATTTGTCTCGTGGGTTCTTGAATAACACCAAATAATGGCTGTTTAGGCTTATGCTGCGACTACCTTTCCCCTGGTGAAATAGATTCTGCACGATATAAATCACGCTTAGATTGCGATGATGAGAACCGCGAGTAAAGAGGTTCACAATTCGCTTGTCTTTACTGGCGTCAATCATCTGATCATCAAACACGATCAAATTCCGTTTGTTCACGTCAAAATAGGAATCCTGCTCCAAGGCCCTAGGAATTCCCTTGACGAATTCAATGTTTGGCATGGCGATTAACATTTGTGTATACGCAGGCTGCCATTGTGAATAACACCAAACGAACCTCTCTGGGGGAGGGTAAATGGTCTCTGAAGCTTGTTGCAATAGCGATCGAACCCAGGCCGTTTTTCCCGACCCGGTCATTCCGGCAATCATGGAGGTGAAAGGGTGCTCGAAGCGAAACCGCTGACACTTCTGTGAAAATATTGGAACTGTTTGAAATGGGATGAGACCAGCATTGCGGTGTTTAGACATCACGTGCCTTTGCATATTATCTTTTCTACTAAAGGACTTTTCGCAGACAGAACAGAGCCAACTCATGTTAACTCCTCAGGAGCAAAATGGAGACTGAAAAAGAGGTAGAATGTTGCGCATTTATATAGGTTTTCAGGCCACAAAATTCTATTGTTTTCCTCCCCTAAAACCACCACTACCACCACCATCACATTTCTATTGTTTTTCCTCCTCCTCCTCCTCATTTCTATTGCATTTCCTCCTCCTCCTCATTTCTATTGCTTTTCCTCCTCCTCATTTCTATTGCTTTTCCCCCTCCTCCTCATTTCTATTGCTTTTCCACCTCCTCCTCCTCATTCTATTGTTTTCCCTCCACCACCACCACCGCCATCACATTTCCATTGTTTTTCTCCACGACAGTCAATAAAAGACTGCAAACTACTATCATAAGTTCAGTTTGTCGCAATGTCTCAAGTTGTCAAGAACAATCGTGGTTTTCTTCAATTCTTAGCTGTTTGTCCAGCTCATCAGCGACAGTTTCTTTTACGGACAGCCAGTCCAAAACAATTACATGCATTAGTCCAAGTCTTATACAATACACTTAAGGAATACATTCTTATCCCCGAAGAAAATAAGCGGAACGTGTTGCCATATAAGGATGCTCTAGTAAACCTTGCAGAAACAAATGTACCTTACAAAACAAAGAAGCGAATCCTTGTACAAGAGGGTGATGGTTTTATTCAAGACCTATTGGTACCTGCTGTTACAAGCCTAGGATTTTTGATGCTATAAAAGAGGAAACGAAACTATAAGTTACTCATTTGAAGCAACGGTCTGTCACGGGTACTCATCAAAATGAAGAGAAAGATAGATTTGGTTGAAGAAGAACACGAGAGTGAACATGAAGAAAGTGAAAGTTCTGGTGATGAAAGCGAGGATGAAGAACCAAGAATAAAAGATGTTTTGAGTCATCTTTCCAGAGCAGTGTCGCAAAAGCGTGCTTCTGATTTGCTGCATAGTATGGCCGCCTCCAAAGATATTCTTTTCTGGACTCCCAGCGGACAATTACTTCGAAATAAACGCACTATTCCCGTCACAAACATCGCCGAGCTAGTTGAGTATGTGTTACTCCCTCATAACAATGAGGTTACCAAGCCTCGTGGGCTAAATACGTTTCTAGATGGACTTGCAGAGTTAGGAATCGATAAAGGTTTAGTCAAAAACAAAAAGTTGTTAAGTGATTTAATAGAAAAGGAAAAAGGCTACCGAAATGTAGAAAATACTTCCATAATGAGAGTAATAATGAGGAGAGTTCATCGGATATTGAAAATCAGGAGGAGGAGGAGGAGGAAGTGGCTTCTGAGAATGGCGTTGAAACTGAAGGCACCCAAGAGAGCGACAACGACACTGAAAACGATAGTGAGGAAGCAGAAAGTAGTAGTCCTGAAACGTCCACCACCTTTCACTCTAAAAGTCCCTGTGAACGTTGCGAAAACTCTAATGTGTATTCCACATTGATCATGAAATGTCCTAAATGCTTTTGGCACGATAACTACAAGATTTGTCCTATATGCGATCACCAGATCCCCGAGGAGAGAAAATACATCAAAGAGGGCTTTCTTCGGTGTCACGATTGTGGATTAATTACACACAAAAGCGCCAAGACGTTGGAAACCAATTTTTATTCACCTTCTAATTAAGAGGAGAACGAAGAAGAGGTCTAATTTCCATCCCTTCCAAATCGCTGTTTATTTGACTCTTTTTGTCACTGGTTTTTAATAAAGTTTTTAAAACTGTATCTCGTGTCTTGTCAATTTATTTGTCGCGTGTTTAAATTGATCCTTGTTAAGTTATCAATTGTTTGTGCTTTTACAATAATAAGTCAAGGTGCTCCCTTGGGTCTAGCTGTAGAGATGAACTAATTTGTATTCAACTTTAGGCTTGTTAGGCCGCATAATTAACTGACTAACGCTAACGGCGCGTAAATTGACAAAACCATAAGCTCATCAAGCGCTGAGATTTCAATAGTTAGTCGTTTCCCGGAGATGGAACGGAGAAAACGCTTTCCTAATGGTGAGTCAAAATTGAAATAGAGAGTTTTCAGCTCCACTTTTTGTATGTGTGTATGTGTTTTGCTTATATATCCGATTTTTAGCACTAAATAAGAAGACGTGTTGCCAGGCGATCGCACTTCTTATTCCTATCTTTTTTTAAAATAGACTTTCCACTTATTCGTTACTAGAATGGAGTTTATTCAAGAACCAAAAGAGTTAGGGTTTACTTTAGAACCACCTGTTGTTTTCTATAGAATTTTTATACCCTGTGCAATACTTTTTACAGAGTCAAGTAAACAAAGACTGACATTTTGGCTTGATAGGCAGTTTTTCGGTTCGCTGAGCTTCGACCTCGTTTTCATGTTTTGCTTGAAAAATTAGTACGATTTCGCATTCGCTTAACCTCCTTTTCCCTTCTTTTGAAGTAAAGATTTTTCAGTTAACCTCCGCGTCTTGGTTTTGTTTATAACCGATTTTTAGTGAAAATAATTTAATGATTAAAGATTTTTCATTTAGTATAATCTGCAAGGATAACACGTTCAAAATTTGCCAGCTTTTATTTTGAACACATAACAGTTTCTACAATATCCAATCAGAAGACTAGAGCAAACAATATCTAATTAGAAGACTATAGCAAATAGCTAATTATATAAAAATCACTTTTCTGTTTATAGATTATGATCTCAACATTTTTTGATGACGTCAACTCTAGGAAATTTTGACGTCACTTGCTCCTTGCCAGCTACAAGTAAACTATGACATCATCCTATCTATATGACATGCATGACGTCAGCCAGCTAAAAATAAACTATGACATCATCCTTTCTGAATGGAATGCATGACGTCATCGGCATTAATTTAAAGTATGACATCATCCATCTTAATGAGATGCATGACGTCATCTACGTTAATTTATACCGCACAAAAAGTTAATTAAATCCGCAAAGAAAAGGTTAATTCGGTGCCTTATCCACTACTTACTGATCACCTTCAACATCACTTTTATGTGGACATTTCATACAAATTCACTCTTGCATGAGTATATAAGGGACTGTGCAATAATTATCTGGAAGGGGGGGGGGGGGCTGAAAAACTAGAGTTATCTAGCAAAAACTTAGACAGTACCCCCCCCTCCAAAACAAAAAAAATTAGTTCTAGCCCCCCCTCTGTTATGTCAAAAATAACGTCGCACCCCCCCCCCCCTCCCACCACACTGGTAAACTCAAAACTGGACTGAGCTGCCATCACAGCTTCAATAATGACAAACGTTATTATGTAACATCTAGTATCGAGAAGGATGTTCATCGCTTGTCATGATTGAAGATTTAGACAAAGCATTTGCTAAGTACCGGGGGGCACATTGGCTCAAAATCTAAAATTTCTGAAGCCAGAAAGAGAAAGGAGCAGAGAAAAAAATCAAAGAACAGGAGATTGAACGCTTCTAATAACGGACGAAAAAGAGCTCGCATTATATTTAGATCCTTGGGAGGAGAGCCTGTTGAACTTTGTTATGAGCCACATATATATGGAATTCTGCAAATCGATTCAGTCGATGAAGAAACATTACTTTTTGTCACATCAAAAATCGACAAAGCTTGTCTACGAGATCTGTTTGATTCCCATTGTTTTATGGGGGAAGCTGAAAAACAAGTTCATGATTTTTGCTTTACATAGGATCAGCTCAATTAATTAGAAGACGGGTTAAAATTGATCAGTTGTGAATTTGCTTTTCATTTTGATGGAATATTTTCAATAATCGTTTAACAGCCGGTCGTGTTGATATTTGGTACAGTCTATCATGATGCCTGTATTGAGAATCTTTTATTACGTTTAATTTTATTTACATTTCGAATAAAACTTAAGG
>OZ037784.1:19019360-19066860 GCA_964035525.1 Porites cylindrica
ACAAATTTTTTTTTTAGAGACCACCCCACCCCTTTATCTCAGGGTCTGGATGACCGCCCGCCCCCACTTGTCTGAAGGTCTGCATCCGCCACTGCAACTCAACTAAAATCTCCAAACCCACCATAGTCTCAGAATATTTTCCTACTAATGATGAATCCGTTAACGACATTATACTTATTCCACTTGAAATCAATAGAGACAGTATGTGAAAAGCTAGAGTACTTATACCTCATGGAGAAAAAAAAACTCATGAATCCGTGGGTATTAAAATAACAAAGATGAAATGTAATACTGTCCTTCCATTTTTGTTTATTTATACTATTTTTACATTTCAAATTTCTTTGATAACGACTTCAACGGTTTTTGCCAACGTTTACCATTTTCCTTCAGTTTTTATTTTGACACGTTGTTATAGTATCGTGAACGCTGTCCTTCATTTAGCTTGACCTCGTCATTTGTATGTAAGACCCTGTAGACGAAAGGCTGCGCCTTTCGAAATATCATAACAAAAAATTAAATATATATATTCCCGACTGTATTGTACTGTATTATCAGCCTTCCTTTCTTCCTTTCGTTGTCCATACGCAAATTGCGCCGGATCGATTTGTTGTTTTCCAACATATAAATACCAACCCACGCGATAACCTGCGATCAGGCGTCGCGCTTCCCCGAAAAAAGTGAAAGGAAAAGAAAGAAGAAGGCCTGATCGCACCTCATCGGCACTAAAGCCGTCGTGAAATAAGGAAATGGCGTCATTACGTTGCTACGGCAGCCCCGATTTAGCAATCAGGCAGCTGTGGTGACGGCTTTGGATGAAAAATTCCGGATGACGAGTCGGACCCGTATTATATTTAGCTAGTTAGCCAAACAGGCAGACCACTCTCTGTTTGTGGGGCCATATGGTTGTGGTTTATATTACGGAGGTTACACTTGACTCCAAAATACTGAAAATATCAAGATTTAAACGGAAATGTTTCAATAAAAGTTCAGAACGAAATGTTTAGAAATAACTGAGTTATGTGTAGTGTTTTTGTTCGGTGTCTCAAGCTGTGAAAATCGTTATTTTGCGTAATAATTCGTCGACCAGCGGTAACCGTCTGTCAAGTTTCGGCTAGTACTCTTATGTGAGCTCCATGTTTGGTTAAATGTTTAAAACAAACGTCGCTCCCAGATGGATCCCGCTTTCTTCAACGTAAGAAAACCTAAGTAAAATAAAGTACATTTTCTCGTTTGTCTTTCGGTTCACCTGGTTTGTGTGGCTACTGGAAGCTTACGTGCGTCCCATTTTTTTCCAGTTTGTTATTTCGTGATCACTAGAGTACCTTAAAAATTAAATGTTTGCATTGACAAAGATTAAATTTTTTTTAAATATATAACCCATTGGTTCAAGTTGCTAAAATGACAACCTCCTCAATTTAATATGCTAATGAGTCTTAAGTAGTATTTACAGTTAGATAACTAGCATGTGCGATACAGGTTGCCATGGTAACTGAACATGAGGAAGAACTATTGATAGGCGTCAAGGGCAAGCTAAAGAGATAATGAAAGAATGGTAGTCTTTACACTCGAGCCTAAATAAGCTAAGAAGTATTTCAAGACAAGTAAATTTTAAATTCTTCAAGTAAAAGAAAGCTTCACACACAACATATTTTTTTACTTCAGGTTTACTTAAGCCTATTTTCCCACGCAACATAATTAAGATTGATTGAAATGCTTCGCCTTTCTCAAAGCTCAAGAAACCGAAAGTTCGTTAGGTCTGTTTTAAGGATGGTTTTCAAGTCACTTGAAACTTTCCCGTATTTAATGAGATGCAAAGTAAAGTTACTTGAGAGTTTACTTAGGCCTTCACGCAAGAATTTTTGGTTAAGGAAAACTTAGCAGTTAGTCTTACTTAACAGCCTAGTGTAAAGACAACCTGCCAATATTCGTAAAAGGAGTTATTGAGTTCGTGACGGTCTTAGCCCTATGAATTGGGATCTGTTTTCCATAAATAGCCTTTCATAAAAACAGGTGCTATCTCTATTTTTTTATCAAACGTAAACGGAAGATTTACAAATTGGAATAATCGACAGAAAAATAGAGGGATAAGCAAAGCGTTCAAGCTACTTCGGATAGAGAACATAAATGTATAGTACCGGACAGGAAAATGGTAACAACACTACTTTTGACCATGATGATGCAACCTGGATCTTGTCAAATGCATTTACCATTTTTACAATGCAGTCGGGATTCGGTCTCCTAGAATCCGGGATGGCTTCCATGAGAAATGAAGCGAACATCATGGTAAAGAACGCTGTGGACGTCATTTTTGGTGGATTCTCGTATTGGCTTTTTGGATTGGCGTTCAGTTTCGGCATTACAGAACGAGGGAATCCATTTTGTGGATTGGGTTATTTCTTAACAGACGCAGAGGGAAGCGGAATGGGTCAGGTGTATTCCAATTATTTTTTCCAGCTTTCATTCGCCACTACAGCTACTACCATTGTTTCTGGTGCAATGGCGGAAAGAATTAAACTCAAAGCCTACATCTTGTACTCATTCCTGAACACTCTAACATACAGCTTCCCAGCACATTGGATTTGGGATGAAAACGGTTTCTTCCATACAATGGGCGCTGTGGACATTGCTGGGTGCAGTGCAGTGCATTTGGTTGGCGGAGTAAGCGGTTTAGTTGCGACTATGATGCTAAAGCCACGAAGCGGACGATTCGACAAGAATGTTCCTCCAAAACAAATGGCTTCACCGACAAATGTGCTCTTAGGGACTTTCATGCTGTGGTGGGGATGGTTGGGCTTCAACTGCGGAAGTACACTGGGGATAACTGGCATGAGATGGAAGCTTGCTTCAAGGTATTTTCAAGACTTTTCTCTTTCTTCTAGTACAGCACAGATACTGTCCGATTTTTAAGGCACACAATGTCTTGCTAGGCATTTTCACCCATCCCCTGATTCCCCACTTCTTCACGCCTTTTTTTTACGGTATCAAGAGCCCTTTTTTGAATTATACTTCTAGCTATTGGTCATTACACTTGCAAGAGGTTTTAGAGTCCTTCAGCTGTTAACTATCAACAGCGGGATCTCTCCTTAACTTGTTAAAACGTCTGCTCTTTCAGCAACCGAAATACGCAGATCGTAGATTTCGTGAGCTTTCTCTATAAATCAAGTCTCTTAAAGTACAACTTATCATGTTTTGTGTGTTATATATACATTTTCCTGGAGATAATTTATGAGGTTTTATTTTGCAGAATACGTACTAACACGTATTGTGAAGTATTTTGAACTATTTCAATCTTAAAGGTTAATTAAATCTGTCTTATTTTTTTCTAGTTAGTGTTTGTTTCTTTTATTAGTGGCTCAAGGTCAGTCATGCAGGATTTCGTCAACATGGCTGTTTTTTCTGCTTTGGCTTTTTGAGTGTTGTCTTACTTGAAATTGATGCTTAGCTGGCAAATTTCCAGCCGATCGCAGCCGCGCAGGTTCAGTTATACCAAAACATTACCCACACCGAGTTTGCCTCTTTTTTATTCTTGCGGTCAGCTAACCCAAACTTTACCGCATTTAAGTTAAAGAAGAATAAAGAAAAGAAAACAATGATGTAACAGGACACTCTTGGTATATCTTCAGTTCTTGATTAGTGAGAGAGTTTTGTACTATTTTATTCCAGTCAAGCTAGTTACTTTATCCTTTTACATATATATATATATATCTTAATTTCGTTCTTTATTCCTTTTTTATGCCACTTTTGTTTCTGATGGTAACCTTCCTTTTGGCGATGAGTTCGTACTGAATAGGGAAGGGGAAACAGCAATACCAAATTATTCAATTTACGCCAAAACTTGTTTGCACTAGGTCAGCGGTCGTGACAATAAACGGAGCTATTGGAGGAGGAATTGTTGGAACAGTGTACAGGTACGTGGGACGTGGGAAGTTCCTCCCAAAGCTCACAGATATGTCTAGGATCGATAGCTAAAAAAAGTTTTATTTTTCTTTTTCTTTTAGCCCCTAAAGAAGGTTTGTTTTCAAACCGAAATTTTGGGCAATTTGTTTAAAAATATATATTTTGTTTTATTCTTTTGTTTACTTCTTCATCGCCTTGCCGTAAGGATCAGTTTGCCGTTCCATATTCTTCTACAAGTTTAATTGTACTGATCTAGGTCTAAAACTGGGAGGTCCGGCACCACTCTTTGGTTTGTTGCTGTGGACTTGCTGACATTTGATATATTTTCGATAGCTAGACCCTATCATAAAGTGTCATCATGGCTAAATTACCTTTAGCTTCAAATTGGTCCAAAGTAATTGAGTGTCAATGAAAAACTGTCCACTCACAGTGCACGTGAAAATCGCCGCACGCGAGGGGAAGCAAGACGCGATTTTCAAGTGCGCTCGCGTTTTTTCTCGCTTAACTATCCTTGAAGAAAGTGAGGGACTATTTGTAGTCTAGGACCAGTGGGGGAGTAAGGGAAAGGGGGGGAAGACGGTTTCTGGATTTCAAGTGACGTGGATGATCGAAAGATTTTCTTTTATATCTGAAATTTTCGAATCCAGAATTTTTCTCTCCCCAATCCGCCTCCCTTTTTCCCCTTCCTCCCAATCCCCAAACTCTTTCGACGCCTGCTAAGTAGGCTAATTTCTATTTTCGTGTTATATCATTTAATACTTTATGGAGATTTTTAAGGTTTGGAAATTCAGCATGGGAAATTTTTTGTGGGGGTCAGCTTTTGGTCCAGGGATATTTTTATGGGTTTTGTTAAAAACCCTAGGGATCTTTAACAAATATGTTCCATAAAACTGAATAAATATTTGTTCGAGATACCTACGTTTTCAAAGTATTCTTATTCGATATTCTATTAAGTTTTATCCACTCGTTTATTTGATTGAGGATACTCGCAGTTGCTTGTTTTCTTGCATGATTGGTTGTAAGTCTAGTTTCAATTGTCTGTACTCTTTAGTTACGTTGTCTACAAAAACAAATTGGACATACCTTGCTTCGTCACTGGAATCATATCAGGTCTCGTGTCCATTACCGGTTAGTGAGTAAATAAGAACTGATATACACCTTAGAAATTAACTGAGTATGTCCTTTTTTACTGTCTACTGATGAAGATGATTTTCTTAAATTGTGTAATGACTAGAGGTATACATTATCGACAGCCTCTTAAAAGGAAATTGGTTGGGTTAATGACTGTGTATAACCTGAGGCGCTTGTACTGGGTTTTAAAACTCACGCACTCTGAACATTTTTCAAATGGCACGTAGTTCATCCAAAGATCGCTAATCATACTAGCTATTACTCCCTTCCCTCCCACTATTTAACCCCCACCTACTGCTCCCTCCCTCCGTACTACTACTCCTTGCCGTCTATCAACATCCCTTCCCACTACTCCCCCTCTATTTACCCAAACGAAAGAATCACGCTTGTGATAAGTGCTACACTCAAACAAGTACCTTACTTTGTAAAAAAGGGAAATACACTTTATTCTACGTACGTTTATTTGTAAACCAGTTACCTGTGAAGACTTTCCATAGCTTTCATCTCAACAAACGTCCTGTTAAACATACTTTAGTAATTATGCTTCTTATGAGTAATAAGTAGTTTTGCTTGGGCCTTTTGTTGTCTTCAATTGCTACTACTGTGCAGTTTTCGCGACGTTGCTATACCATTTTCCTTCAAGAGCACGACGACTGCAAAAAGCTGGAAACCTGGGGGGGCTTCTCTTGCACGTGCAGTGCAAGAGTACTTGTTCAGAGGGAAAATCACGCGACAATCAATAGTTTTTGACTTGATAAGATACCCAATTTTTAAAGATAAAGTAATCCGCTCCCACTCCCACTTTGAGCACGAGAGCGGATGACACCATTTTGATACTCGCCTGCAATTAAGTCATTGCCAATGACCACCAAAGCCAAAGGGAGCTAGTAAATTTTATTATCATGGCCTGTTTTAACGAAAAACGTGAATTTTATAGATCTTTTAAAACCGATCATACCTCATCTAATTACTCCGTAGACTTAACAAGATTAACAGCTGGGAGAAGGGCTTTAGTAAAACTACGTACGAATAAGCAATCAAAAACTAATGATAGAAATAGGCAGATACAATCAAACTACGAAGGATAACAGGCATTGCCCTTTTTGTGGATGCAATGTAATGGAAGACGAAGTTCACTTTCTTTTTGTCCTACATACTCTCTGATTAGGAATGAATTTTACTATAAAGTCAAGACTCTGATTCCAAATATTACCCAGTTACCTATGAACGGTTTGATCTATGAACGGATGAACTCTTCTAATTACTTTATCAATATACAATTTATAAAATACATTTCAGCTTGTTTTGATGTTCTTGACAAATTATTATCAAAGTAACGTAACTACCCTGCGTTGTAATTTTGATTCCTAAAAATAGCTTTTACAATACTGTATGTGCTTGTATGGTCATGCAAATAAAGCTCGTTGTTGTTGTTGTTGTTACATTTATTGAAGATACTAATAAAGCAATGAATCTGATTTGATGGTCTAAAATTGATCAACTTTTTGCTAATTCATTTTGAAGCAATATGCACTGTGGCTCGTCCTTGGGAAGGAATCGTCATTGGTGCAGTGAGTGCTCTAATAGCATGTCCTGGATGGTCTCTTCTTGATCGACTCCGAATCGATGACCCTGTTGGCTGTGTTCCCATCCACCTCTTTGCTTCAGTCTGGGGACTCTTGGCTGTTGGCCTGTTTGCTGAGAAAGATATTGTCGATGACAATCTTTCTAAGGAGTTCCAGGCGTTTCGAGTCGGGATCTTTAAGGGTGGCCCTTGGAGATTTTTGGGAGTACAGGCACTTGCGATTGTAGCTGTTTCCGTATGGACTGCAATTGTTACTTTTCTGGAACTACTATTGGTCGATAAGCTGGTTGGAATGCGCGTATCCCCACAGGAAGAACTACTGGGCGCTGACAACGTTCAACATGGAATTGAACGAGGCTATAGTCGACCCGTTTGTTTGTGTGTATCAGTCAATTCTCCCATCAACCAAAAGGGTCCGGAAACGATTTCTTGTGAATCAGAGAGACACTTTCAACGCCTGCCGACACCTCGATCACCTTCAGGTTCTTTTTCCTTCCCAGTCCACCACCGTGTAAGTCTATTGGATACTGACTGAGCGACAGTCAGGAGGCTTTTGTACTGGTGACATAGTACATTGAGCCAAACCAATCATTAGCCAGCCTTAATTGCTCACTTGTCTGAGTAAGCCTTCTCAAGACGGACGCGTCAACAGTGTGATGTGTTGACTTGTGCATAAAAAAGTGTTTAAATGGCTGTGAAGTAAAGACTTCCGAATGCTGACTGCTGGCACCATGTCATCTTAAAGATGTTGGAAGAAATCAGATCTATGTTATTTGTTTTATTGTTTTTAATATAGTTTGTAGGATAAGCAAACAACGCGTCTTACCTTTTTTGCAACAATATGGAACGAGTTTGCATCGGCAATTTTCGTGGTACATTTAGGTGACTAAATATACGCCGGAAAAGAAGTTATGTATAAGGTACATGCACAGCTTCTCATCTAGCGAAAATGATTTTTCATTGTAAACAAAAAAGCGCAAATAAATAACAATCAAACTGATGAAATGATGCCATAGATTATTTGTAAAAGACAAATTCATGATTCTATTTTTTTTTCTTTTGCTTTACTTTGAGCTATAAAATTCGCCCTACCTACTCTCTGTCAACCAAAAAGGAGAAATTTCAGTCGTTCGTGAAAAGTTGATCGTTGAAAGTTCTTTCGTTTACAACCTTCTAGCGCTAAAAAAAAAAACTCTGACCACTCTGGTACGTGAACAAAGGAGCCAGCAATGAGAAAAGATTGTGACCAACGTCTGTGAACGTCTGCCAATGCCTTGGTCACCGTCACACTCTTTTTCTTCGCCAGTACACCGTGAAGCTCCATGGGAAACGACGTTTGAGCGACAGTCAGGAGGTCTTCGTACTGCTACCATAGTACATTAAGCCAAACCAAAAAATCTGGATTCTGGAATCTGGATTCCAAAATTTGAATCCGGAATCCGGGAAACTTTTGCATCTGGAATACGGAATGTTACGCGTTAGGATCCTGGAAACAGCTAAAGGAATCCGAGATCCCAATAATGATTAGAATCCAGAATCCGAGTTCTACTGACAAAGAATCGGAGCTCAGTACCTAAAATCCAGAATCCACAGCGTTGATTCCTAGACTGTCTTGGATTCCCTCACATGGGGCCACTCAAGTGTTTGAGTGAGCAGTTCTTGAGGCATACGGCTAGGGGTGTGATTTTTTAACTATAGCATGACATACATGTAGTTTTTAAATAACTGAAAAGTATTAAGTGTACTTTCCATTAGGAAATCTGGATTTTGTTGGTTTGAAATTCAGATTTTGAATTTTGCAATAGAGTGCGATTTAAAACAGCAACTTGCTGTTTTACTTCAATTCTGTGTTGAAGTCACTACTAGTACTTGTAGTGCCTTTATCCATACAAAAAATGCTCTTGTAGAGTCATGAAGGAGAGGTATCAAACAATCTCATCAGCTGAAAGAAGCAAGGCTTATTATACAGCAGGGGATATCAGATATCATCATAGAACTGAATTTCATCAGCGATGCACCTGAATGACGCACTTAAAAGATAACGTTTAAGTCATTGCAAAGTCATTAGACGTTGAGCGTCTGTCTTATACTGGACGTTTAAGTCTCAAAACGAAACTTAAACGTCTCTAGCAAAATGGTCTCCGTAGAGATCTAATATAAAGTGGGCGCGCGAGTGTATTTAATCAAGATCAAGATACCCACAACTCTTTTAGTCTTGTTTATCAATACCGTGACCATTCTCGTGCAACTACGTCCAGTACGTAGTTATAAAAGCGACCACTGCCTTTGTAAGTAAGAGATAGCGAAATGCCTTTACTTATGCACTCTTGTAAGTTACTAACGCTTAAATTTCGTAAGGATCCGCGATCAAACTCGAGGCAATAAATTTGAAAAGATGCCTGGTTTGTAGGAGCTAAAGCCAGAGATTAAGGGAGCTCTGCCACAGCAGTCCAGTTCATTTTGTTTAATTTTGCCAATTACTCGGCCTCAACCTCTATGGAACGTAAAGTAAGTAAATAAATTACATGTAAATGACAAAATCAGAGATTCAAGACAAACAAATATGTCTCCTGGGCATTATTTTTGAAGTTGCAAACATCAGAGATCAACTTTTAAAAACTGTTAGGCTGAACAGTTTTCAAAAACCCTAATTTCAATCCGTTTCAATCTTCTTCAGTTTTGCCCATCCGTGGCATCTGTTGTTTCTGTTGTGTTATTTTAACCTTCCTTTAAAGTTTTAAGCGGTTATTTTTATGTTTCTCTTATTTAACGGACATTTTGCAGGGGCACCCAACGAACATTTTTCTGAAAATGAGCCGTTAACTACAGAAAACGAAAATTTAGACGCTTTTAAGGCATTTTCAAGCGCTTTTCTGTGTTGCTGGAAAGAATTTATCTGTTCCTCACTCCCAGCAGGTAAGATGGCTATTCTCCCAGCCAGCAGAAAAAAAAAATATCAGTATTCAAATAAGCGCCGCCGGGTTGCTTGGAAATTGCGGCGCTGATTCGAGTATATACGGTAAAAATTAATAACACACAGCCTTATCTCTCGCTTGTCAACCAAGAATAACAACAACTACAATGGTAATGAAAAAGGAACGTCACTAAGCCTTCCCTAGATGTACCTTTTGTGAATCCTATTCAGTCCAACTTAAATATGATACATCAGGCGGTTTAATAGGTTTTGACAACGGTGAACTCGCGCTCCGCCAAAACTGGAATGTTTTAATTAAGAATTTTTTAACAGTTGTTGAACATTATTATGTAAGATGGACGAAAAGAATGCATTTACCAAGAACATGCAGATATAACACTTTATCGTGACTACCTTAAGATACCTTTCCTTTACACCCCGATAAGTTTGTTCTGCAGTTAGTGCTTCCACAAAAAACCTAAAACACTTAAATCTAAAAACAAGGAAAAAAAGAACCATTAGATGAATATTAAAGAAAACCTACTAAATCCAGCTGAAAGAGGTGTAAAATATAATTACAACAGTAAAGTGTTTTTTTGTTTAAAATAATAATAATAATAATAAAATTCTCTCCCTAAGAATGAATGGAATGTTGCTATCAACATCATCCATCACGGGCATGTAGAGAGGTTTAATTAAATCAACTTTTCCCACATTTGGTTATATTTTCTGAAAACATGGTTGAAATTGCATTTCTCTTCTTGTCTGTATGTTAAAGCTTTTTCCTTAAAACAGAGCTCCTCAATAACTGCTCTTTATTTTTTTCATTTCTAAACATACACATACTGAATAAGGGCTAGAACATTTTACTTCTTGGTTGAGCAACTTTAACCGCATTAAATACAGTTATAATTGAAACATAAAATTTCTAAGAAGATTAAAAAAATTGACATAAATGTACCGCATAAACCATGAATCAGTATCTGCAATCCACACTACATCTGCAACTTGCACAAAAATCATTGTAAAATAGCACAAAAAATGAAGACAATTGTACACACATCAGCAGTAAAATTATAACCATGTCTTCCAATTAAACAAGAAAGTTATTTAGGAATTTATTAAAACAGCTCTGAGACAGTTACCCTAGTTGAAACAAAACAAAAAAGGGATAAATGATTTTAAAAAAAAGTTGAGAAGGACAAGTAACTGATAATAAGGCCAAGCTAACAGCACCCATCGTCAGAAGCCTTACACCACGTGTGGAAGAAGAGAGGGTCAAAAGAACCAACAGTAAAAGAATGCTCGTTTTCACAACTCTAGCCCTATCTACAGCAGGAGAGAGGGTCGCAAGGACGAACAGACAAAGAATGCTCGTTGTCACAACTCTAGCCCCACCTACAGCAGGAGAGAGGGTCGCAAGGACGAACAGACAAAGAATGCTCGTTGTCACAACTCTAGCCCCACCTAATGGCAGGAGAGAGGGTCGCAAGGACGAACAAACAAAGAATGCTCGTTGTCACAACTCTAGCCCCACCTACAGCGGGAGAGAGGGTCGCAAGGACGAACAAACAAAGAATGCTCGTTGTCACAACTCTAGCCCCACCTACAGCAGGAGAGAGGGTCGCAAGGACGAACAGACAAAGAATGCTCGTTGTCACAACTCTAGCCCCACCTAATGGCGGGAGAGAGGGTCGCAAGGACGAACAAACAAAGAATGCTCGTTGTCACAACTCTAGCCCCACCTACAGCGGGAGAGAGGATCGCAAGGACGAACAGACAAAGAATGCTCGTTGTCACAACTCTAGCCCCACCTACAGCGGGAGAGAGGGTCGCAAGGACGAACAAACAAAGAATGCTCGTTGTCACAACTCTAGCCCCACCTAATGGCGGGAGAGAGGGTCGCAAGGACGAACAAACAAAGAATGCTCGTTGTCACAACTCTAGCCCCACCTACAGCGGGAGAGAGGGTCGCAAGGACGAACAAACAAAGAATGCTCGTTGTCACAACTCTAGCCCCACCTAATGGCAGGAGAGAGGGTCGCAAGGACGAACAGACAAAGAATGCTCGTTGTCACAACTCTAGCCTCACCTACAGCAGGAGAGAGGGTCGCAAGGACGAACAGACAAAGAATGCTCGTTGTCACAACTCTATCCCCACCTACAGCAGGAGAAACAGTCACAAGGACAAATGACCAATGAATACTGAAACATGAGCAAGCCCTTTAGTGAGAGGAATAGTGTTCTGTTTACATAGACTTACTCTACTGTCAGGCAGGTTAAGTTAAAAGAAGTTTAAACATGACCAAGTGGTTGACTGTCTGCCGCTATATGGAAAAGGAAATCAAAGATCCATTGCTAAAATTACCAAAATACACTATACAACACAGTTCAATGATGCATTCTCTTCACACCTACCAGGTACACGTCTACAGAAACGAATGTCTTTTTATAAGTAAATCAATAAATTGTTTTTTAAGGGGAATTTTCAAAGGTATTTGTAGCAGCATCAAAGTTAAATTATCATTCTTTACATGTGTATGTTTCCATAATGTTCTTTCCTGTCCTTTGTTCCTTTGTACTAGGATAAATTAAATTTCACGATTAATCATTATGGTACTTCACTGATCCATTGACTACAAAAAGATCTTATGTTGACATTCATGTTCTGATTGATACCATAACATACATTAATTATATTACTCATAAAATAAATGTTTACCTGGGCTCAAGTCATATTTCCTCTCCTGTCACTACAAGCTTAAGAAAAAGAAACAGAAAAACATTATTATTATTTTCATTATTATCCCCATTTGTGCAGCACTAATTGCTGATGTACATGGCACAATATTACTCTAGCTCTGATGATGAATATGGGGAAAATAATATTAAATTTAGACAAAAGACAAATCTAATAATAAATAGGTCAGTGTTTGTCCAGGGTCACATCCAACTTCAATATGATGATTGTATGAAATATCAGGATATCCAGGTTATATTAACATGGTATAACAATTGCATACTTGTAATTTCCTACTAAATTCTTATTTATTATTATCTGTTTCTTAGAATATGTATTGAAATTACTGCAGAGAGAAAAGTATATGCTGCACTACTAGGCCTCAAAAGCTGAGTTTTAATCTCTTGAATGTAGAACTTCTTCCATAGTGTTTCCTTTTTTATATCAATGAGAGCTATAAGGATGAGAAAACCGATGGAATATTGTGTTTTTCAGTTAATATTAATCAGCCTAGACATATTATTTCAAACTTGACCTGTTGCAGCCATTGTTTAATTCTGCAGTATCTGTTCTAAAAAGACACTTGTAACAAATCTTAGTGTGGGTTAAGTAAGATAGCAAATGCAAAAACATGAATTCTCCATGTAACGTACTACCGTTCTAGAAGTATATTGTTTTAATGTGAGGATACATGGGGTGGGTTAATGAATCATAATGAAACTTCTTAATACAAATAGGGCTGTATAGGTAAAAGGATTACAGAGGATAAGCTTCTTTATGACTCAGTCAATTCTAAACATGCCCACCCCGCTCCACAGGCATTTGTCATTTTTTAATTCGAAAGCTGCAAATGCCTGCACCCACTGTGGGGCCAGTAGATACATACAAAACCTCACCATGGAAATAAAAGTTGGAACAAATGCCCCAGTATCAAAGCAAAAGTTACATGTACGTCACCTTGTAAAAAGCTGAAAATTGTTACTGTCAAACTCCAAAAACAGTGAACACCTGAAAATTTTCAGGAATGTTGCTTGTGTACTGGCCAAATACAATTAAGTTTGGGAATATGCAAGCAAAACTCTAAACCACAAACTAATTACCATTGCTGTTTGTGTGTAAGTTATCTCGCGCCTTATTGCCTGATTCTCGTAACAAAATAATATTCCATAAATATTTCTGGTGTTCATGGTTTTGTGAGTTTCACAGTAAACATACTCAACAACTTAACTCAGCAACCTTACAGTTTTCCTGATATCCATACAGACCCCAAAGACACTGCAAAGAGGACATCTTTACAACCCAAAATTACTTTATAAGATAAACTTTCCATGGTAGACTTGGCAAACAGTATGGCATATACAGAGTGCATACATAAGTACAAGTTTAGATGGTACCCCTTAAGGGGGTAAGGTTAATTAAACAATGAAAAATTTCCTACCCAAATGAAGCTTTTGTCAATGAAAAATGCCCACTGTAGGAACAAAATGCCAGAAAAATTCCCAGGGAGAATGGGTATGCTTGGAATTGACGGAGCATTAGGATAAATGAAATAAATATATTTACATGTACAACTACACAGCATTTGAATTGAGATAAAATCTTTCCAAGACAGCGTAGAAGTACAACACAATAAAAGAAAGGATGATATTCTGGAATCGAAAAAATGCAAGTTTTCAAAAACACAATGAGTCGGATTTTTGAATTGCTGTTAAAACTCGTTGTAGCACATGCTGGCTGTTTTGTTAGCTTTTTCAAAATGTCTTGTTGACGTTGTCAAGCATTATCAGAAAATATTACAGCTCAGGGTTCAGTATGAAAGCTACTATAAATAATTAAAAGCAAAATAAAGAAACGACACCAACTAATATGCACCGAAATAATTCTTTCACAAAACACTCCTCAGAAGACTCGATCTACAGTAGTATTGAAAAACAATTTTCGGTTAACGTTATTGAATTATATTATGATAGCATCGTGTTCGCGTCCCCCGAGCTTTCTCGACCAGTGGAGAAAAAAAATGAGCTTACACAGGAAATGTTTAAGTTTGTTTCCCCTTGTGACATCAATTTACACGGTTGAGAAAAACATGAGGTTAATTGTCCTGTACGACTAGGCACATTTTACAATTAAAGAATTTGAATTCATTACTCATCCTTTTTATCTCCAGTATCTCGTTCGCGCTTTTCGAAATGGTTTCATCCGAAAAGTACCAATACACACTGAAACTAAGCCAACCCTTGACTAACAATAAGACTAAGAAAAGACGAATCGTTTTGAAAAGCTAACGGCTGCGCGCCAAAAAACCGAGAAGCGATTTTAATGGCATTTAGTGACATGCAGATAAGTAAGACAAGGGAATTAAAAATAACATCATGCACGCATAATAGTAGACAATATATTCAGCATATTCAAAGAAACCTTACCTTTTGCATAAACATGAATCTCATGAATCCTCCTAACCGCCATTGAACCGTACCGCCTGGAAAGACTGCCAAATTTCTAGTGATGCCAGTTATCCAATGGCGGAGCGTAGCCTGATTTCTAATTTCTAACAGCGGTGCCCACGTGCAGATTTTTTGGTCAGCGGTAAATAAATCATCAGCGCGCGACTCCGCGCGCACAATTCGCGCACAAAGAAGATTTCTAGCAAATTAGAGGGATAAAATACCTCCAGCAAGAATTTTTGATACATTTGATAAATTCTTGACCGTAGATTTAAGACTTTACTTCCCAGGAGAACAGCCGAAACCTCAGTTCCCAGCCAGCAAAATTTTCTCTGTAGAACAGATATTGTGAGGAACAGATCCGTTGGGTGCCCCTGATTTTGTAATTACCTAACTTGTCCGAATTTCGTGACACAGCTCCTTTTAAGAGGCCTTTAGGTAGACGCGTATGAGCATGCTTAGTAAGGGGTCCGGTTTCCAATCTCGTTCCCAGAGGCCGCGATCCTTTTGGTCAGCGACGGGGATCGGGACCTCTGGCCAGATGGGATTTTGCAGGGGGGCGGTGGTGAACTTGGTAGTTTGTTTGTCCGGACGATCTTGGCCATCGTGACGTCACGAAGAGAGAGTCGCGCAACTTCGAGGAGTTTTCGAAAATGGCGCAGTTGTCATTTCCAAATGCCACTTTTAAAGTTGGTTTTCCTGGATACTGACGCTCCAAAATGGTTTTTGTCACGGTAGGATAGTGCAGTTCCAACATCTCTTTCCGAAAAGGTGAGTGAAATGTGTATTAATCCGAAAAATAACGCGTATGAGAGCTGTAAACAGTTTCGGTCAATTTCCTCGAGTGGAATAATGTGCCGCAAAAGTTTGCATGTTCGCACAGTAATATCGCATTTTCTCGAAATCGGTGAGGTGTTGAACATCGAAACTTGGCATAAGGGTGGGTTACTTCTATTGGAAAACATTGTCTCTGAAGTTAATTGAGATAAACTTGCAGAAAAAATGATCAGTCCATTCGAGTGTGCCAGCGTAGCCTCTAAGCTGATGCAATGGTATTCATTACTTTGCTGTTTATCTCCAATAATGCCAATAGTATCACCTATTCAAGCTCTCTTTTCGGGATAAGTAAATTTTAAAGTAGTTTCTGATAGAGGGAAAGTATAGTTGCAACAGCTCTTTCCGAGAAGGAGAGTTAATTGTATTATATTCTGATGATAATTACCTCGTAAACAGTCTAAACAGTTTAAGCCAATTTTTTCAAGTGGAATATTTGTCGCGGAAATTTGCATGATCGCATATTAACATCGCATGTCTTAGAAAATCGGTTTGGTGTGGAAATTCGAAACTTGGCAGCTGGGTAGATCAGCAATAGTGGAAAACATTGTCCTTGATGTTTAATGGGAGAAATTAGCAGTAAAAATGATCAGTCCATTCGAGTGCGCTTAATATTGATATAAACAGATGACCTCGACTCGGTTACCCCGGCACAATGTAAGTCAATTATTTTTCGGTTTTAAGAAAAAGTAAACCAAAGACTTCCCTCAACACTATGTATCTATAATAATTACACCAGGAATATATATATTTTTAACACTTGAAGGTTGTACCATCTTGTTGAAGCAAAGGATATTTCTCTGTAACACCTATAAGCTTACATTAAGTTTTCATAAATAGCAAAAAAAATTAATAAGATTTACATACAGCTCCAAACATGTACATCTGTTATGCATGAAGCAATTTCATATCATTCCATATCAATAGTTAGTGCGAATGGAGTCAAACATGTACAGTGAAACTTGTATAATTTAAGTGGACACTGCAGAGAATGCTGTAGTGCCCACTTAATACAAAGTTTCTTCCTACTACATACAGGTTTCGATAGAAATTGTCATATGAGGCAGACCTGCCAACTCTCACAATTCTGCCGTGAGTCTCACCATTTTTTAACTTTTCTCACGGTCTCACGACAAGACTCTCATGGTTTTCTGGGAAATATTCTAAATTGAAATATTACCTTATTGAATAAAAACATAAATTTTGTGGGGAAATTCTTGTGCCTGGATAAGCTTTGACTATTTTAGCCATGAAGTTGTCTTAGCCCAAAGAAATGACTCTGCTGTATGTTTCGTCACAGTGATAACCTATATTCTGGCCTCTTAAAGTCATCAAAGAAAAAGCGGCATCTAATTTGTTACATAAGGCAGGTGCGGATCCACACCGGTTTCCACCATTTTACGGAAATCGGTCAGATTTTTCATAATAAATATATTTTTAATAATAAAAAACACTTTCCAAGTTGAAACCTGGGCAATATGCTGCCTTAGTGACTCGAAAACCCAGGAAAGGGGACTTAAAGAGTTAAACACCAAAACATTTCTGGGGGATCCTGCCCCCCAGACCCCCTTACATAGTGCTTGCGCCTTCGGCCCTCATTTAGGAAATCGGTCAGTATTTATTCCAGATCCGCGCCTGTAAGGGACCACACTAAAGCAAGGTTACCTATATTAAAATAAACAGTTGATTCCCTTAATGGAAAAGGGGTCGTTTAATTTTGATCAGGAAGAAATAGAATCTCACTACTTTTTGTAGAATCTCCCGATTTTTTTCATGAGTCTACAGATTTTCCTTATTAGGGGTTGGCAGGTCTGTATGAGGAGCTAAGTACCATTCAAATAAGCAATTAATTAAACCTAGATTGTACCTCAAATTTTAATGTATCAAATGAGTGAAACAAGCTTTATACAAACAAAAATGAAATGAGAAAGTACTGTAACTCATTTATATAATTCACAGAAGTCCCCTGGTGACACCAGCCAAGTGCTGATAGGGCAAGACTCCCAATCTCATGGTTTTCTGGGAAAGCAAAAGGCATCTTAAAATAACAAAAGGCACATAGGGCTCAGCCGAATGGTACCATAATGATGTCAACACATATGGAAACAGGCCTTTTCTCCGAAACCTGCCCCATTCCCCTATGGCTATTTTTATTTGCGTTTACCCTACCTCACCTCCCCTCCCCATACCTGATGAAACAAGGCTTTCAACAGTTTGTTGAGATAGGATGCTTTTTGTTTTAAAGGATGAGCTCATCATATTTTATTATCGTAGAGATGGGGGTAAGATAAGTTAACAATAATAGACAGATTATTGTAGGTGGGTTACTAATTTTTACAGCTATCCCTGGAAGAAGAAATGGAAGTAAGGAGCTGACTGGCAGCCACTGAGATTGAGCTGTGGAGAAAGGAAATTGACAGAGAAGAGAAAGAGTTGAAAGGAAAAGGAGAAAGGTTAAAAAAAAAAGCAAAAGAAATTAAAAACACAGTAATAGAGGCGAAGCGGGTAGCTGCCCAACTGCAACGAATGCCAGGGCAGCTAGACTGCTTGGCTAACCAAATTCTAGAAGAGACCAAAAATTAAAGAAGAAGTAAAAGAAAAACACCAGTGTAAGAAAATTTTATTGATAACAAACCGTTTCTTTTAATCAAAGTCAAAGTGCAAAGTTTTTAAATGTAAACAAGTCTAAGTCAGACCTGTTATGCAAGAAAGAAAACACATTTGTTCAGTATATAAAAAATAAAAGGAAACTGGTTCTTCTAATTTCTTGTATCCTGTATGGTGTCTTCTTGCTCCATGGAATCCACTCCATCTAACATCCTCCACTTCCCACACCGCACGACTCTCTTCGTGGAATCTATTATACTAGATCTTTACAGACATCCAGTAAGCAGCACCTCCCCCATCATACACTGCTTGTTTTTTCTCATCATCTACAGAGTATTCCCAACTAAGGAAGCACCTAATTATAAAATCAGTCAGATAAAAAGAGATTATTTATATATACAAAAGTCAAAACAAAATAAATAAAGGCAATATTATCACTTAAAATCCCTAATTATTTGTTAAGCATCTCTTAAATCAGTTGTTATAATGGTTTTCCTCACCTACTCCCTAAACTTCACATTAATATAGGTGAGTTAAATCACAAACACCACCCCCGCCCCCCCCCCCCCCCCCAAGCAATGGTAAAAAAATATGTCTCCCTTGAATTATAAATTTTTGTAACTTCAAGCAACCTATCAGGATAATCCAAAGACTAATTTCTAATCTTAAACCAATAGCTAAAAGGCAAGGCTATGTGAAATATATCAGCAGAGGCAGTGCAACAGCAAATTTTAAAGAGGGGCTTTAGAGCTATTATAATGGACCACCTATAGTCATGGAACGATTGGGTCTTTACTCAGTTACGCCTACTGAGAAATTACCACAAAGCTACATCAGCTGGGTGATAAAACTGTACAAGCTGGGTGATAAAACTGTACGAGCAGGCCCCGAAGATTGTTGGAACTGGACAGCGTCACTTGATGTAACTGACAATAGCATGGAGTCCAAGTAAGTTAAAAAGCATCAATGACTGAAAATTAAACTGATGCCCCTGCACTCCCACTCCCAGTAGATCCCCTGCCTTGACATTACCTAATAAACATACATTGATACGCGTGTCATTTTCTGAACTCGTGTAATTAGTGAACTATATGGTCGTTCTTGAACTTTGGTGTCTTTATTGAACTACACAAAAAGGAAAACCGAAAAAATGTATCATTAAAAAAGTCTCTTTTTATATTGTAAAAGTGTGAGAAAGATGATGATATTCATCGCATGAAAATCCTGCAATTTGTTATATCCTTAGAAATTTTTTCCCCTACTCATTTTTCCGATGCGGACGCCCGAGGAAACACATTTTCAATATTACACCATTGAAACGCTTACTAGTGTCCGTTTTCTTGGCTTTTTCTAGTTTTTTTCTATTAACTCTGTAAAGCGATTAAGGCAAAGCTATATACCCATCCTTTCTGCGGATCCTCCTCCTGGACTCTCTGCATAAAGCCCTAAAAATGTTGATGTTGATCAAAAAGTTTAGCTCGCGGCACTTTACCCCAGTAATAGATTCTGTTTGACTATTTACAGGATAAAAACCATGTTTTCCTTTGTTTGTGGGGCGAAGAAGGAAAGAGAAAGGCAATGTGAACTTATCTCCATCATGAGCAATGAATGTTTCGACAAAATGATCGTAATTTATAGTGAAAAGTTGCAATACAATGAGCTATAATAATATCCTTAGTTATCGCCCGACGATTTGATTCAATACGCTTTATTAACATTTTGATACGTTTGACTCAAACAGGAAATCCTTTCAAAACCCTTGAAGATTATAGCCCATATTCTATAAAAGAAAAACCACTTGCTTCTTACATTTGTTTAGTTTTAATGATTTGTTTACACAATTTGATAGTCTAGTATGAACATCATGACGCTATGTTTCGTGACCTGTCCACGCCACTTTCGCAATTTTTGTAAACATCCCTGAGGTTTGCGACTTTTATCCCACTGATCATTTTTGCTAACTTATTAGATGACTCACTTCTATCACTAATTGAGAGACACTATACCTATTAACGTCATTTGTTTTTCTCGAGACTAAATTCTGCTGGGCTCTTTAGTTATGCGTCTCTAAAGACGCGCCGGTATGAGTTGTACCATCTGGTTGAACTCGGGAAGTTCTTGATTTTTTACGATGCAAATGCTCTTTCCTAGAATATATTGCAATTTTACTATATAGCATTAATAGATAAACACATACCTTCGGTCGTTTCATCGCAACGTCTCGACTTTTACCTCTTGAAACCACGAAACAATTTCGCTCGCTGAATCCATTTAAAGTTCCCGGGATAAATTTCTCGTGACGTCACGATGGCCAAGATCATCCGCCGCGCGATCCCTATAGGAGCGATTGACGAGTTCATCACCCCCACCCCCTGGGATTTTGAGTCCGCAAATCGCGGACTTCCGGTTACACTGCGCAGAATCAAAAGTGAAACCCAAGATGGCGGAGAAGTGGTCCAGATACATTTCTGGAGGGCGTGAAATATGGATTAGAAAAAGTTGGAAAAGCAAATATTACACTCAAACAGAAACAAGAAGAGATCCTGAAAATAATCGCTTTGACGCGAAAAGATGTTTTAGGCGTTCTCCCAACTGGTTACGGAAAATCGTTAATATATGAAATATGGATTATATGGATTCTGACCAGAGACCAACCCAAAAGAAGTCTATTGTCTTGGTGGTGTCACCGCTCAATGCCTTGATAAGGGATCAGGTAACGAAGTGAAAGCAGAGTGGTCTGAAAGCGTGTAGGAGAAGAAGAAAGAAAAGAAGAACAAGAAGGATTGGCATTCAGCGCACTAGAAAACCTGAAGGAGTTTCAGTTAATTTTTGCTTACCCGGAAGCTCTTGTAGGCAACAAAAATGTCATTAAGCTCCTGAAGACTGCAGAGTTTAAAAATCGTATGAAAGCCACCGTTGTGGATGAAGCACATCTCGTTGTTGACTGGTGAGTGCTACATGTATATGTTGTGGTTTATTTTTTTATCTCCGGTAATTTTTCTTTTTCTTTTGTTGTTGGGTATGGTTATTATATGTCAATGTTTTGAGATAAAAAATTAACTACAACATATATATAAATATATAAGCTTATGATGTTACAGGTCAAATTTGATTTCGGGTTAAATTTTTTAACCTAGGTTGATTCTCAGTTTTCTTTGTCCCCTAGCCCTAATTCAACAAAACAAAGAAAATTGAGAATCAACCTACGTTAAAAAAATTTAACCTGAAATCAAAATAATTTGACCTGCAACATATATCCACTCCAGACAGCATAGTTTAAAACAGTAGTAATAATAATGCAGAATTTGTGCGATTAAGAAAAAAACCTGTTTGGATTATTCTAAAATGTTCCATTGTGTGGTTCTAGGAAATAATACTACCAATCTGAACCCCATGGAGGGAAAAAATTTCCAAAGGGTTAAGCAGAAGGTCTATACCTATTCCTGTGTTTCAACCTAAATGAAACCTACAGGCAGAGGGGAATAAAGATATTTTCTTGAAAAACACGTTACCAGTATATTCAAAGGTATCCAGTCTGAAAGATATCCAAAAACGTTATGGCTTATTAAGAGACTGGTATGGGTACTTTTCTTTTAGGAAGGATTTTAGACCATGCTATGGGAAGCTGGCAACAATAGGAAGCATTCTTCCACAAGTACCATTGCTTGGTCTCACAGCCACTGCTACCAAAAAGACCAGAACTGACGTCATTGAGTCCCTGGGCATGGTTAATGCCGTTGAAATCCTTGGAAACCCTGACCGACCAAATATTTATTTTTCATCATCCTCTAGACCAGACAGAGGAGAGGATAAAATATTGGTCCCCTCGGTGGAAAGCTTAAAGAAGGAGAGAACAAAGTTTCCTTTTCCTGTTGTTTTTGGCACATTAGAGACCATTTCATCATGTTATGCCTTTTTCAGCTGAGCAATGGGGAAAGAGCAGTATGAACATATAGATGCCCTGCCCAAGGCCGAGAATAGGTTATTTTCTCAATTTCACGCCCAATACCCACTTCAAGAAAAGGAAAGAATAATAATAAAAATTGATGGCCTTACATTGGGGAAATCTAAACTCAGGATTGTCTTTGCAACAGTCGCATTTGGTGTTGGTCTGGACTTAAAAGATATTAGACAAATAATTCATGTAGGGCTGCCATGTAGGGCCAGTAGAGATGGTCTTCCTTCAAAAGCCCACATCTACTACAATTCATACGATACATCAAAGGCAAGAAAACATTAATTTTGTCTTCAGTAATGAGGGATTATGTGCAATCAAAGAAGTGTAAAAGAGAAATTATTATGGGGTATTTTGGGTTTTCCCCTCTGCCACTTGACACAGCTCATGCATGTTGTGATTATTATGAGAAACTTTGTAGCTGTGATGACTGTGTGCTCTCTGATGTTGCATCTGTAATATGGCTCCCACCTTGACAGATGAAGCCCCTCCATTATCTAATGAAGATGTTTATCCTTATTCCTTATTCCGAACTAAACATGGATCAAATAGCCCAGCTTAATGAAGATCTTGTTAAATTTTGACTCTCTGGACCTGGTAGGACATCAGTGGGGAGTACAAGCCTAAGTAGTGGTGTTACTATAAAGTTAATTCGTGAAGTGGCTGAAAATGCACATACATTCTCTTCAGCAGAAGACATTGAAAAAAGACTTCCTATCTTTAGCCAAAGTCATGCCATTTTAATGTGGAATATTGTTAAACAATTCCTTCAGAAAGTGTGAAAAACAAAGTCTTAATTAAGCTGTATCATTGGTTTAAAATAATCAGATAGCTGAGTGTAGTATTGTGTGAGTCATGATCGAATTTCCCATGCTGTTTTGCACAAAGCGGGCTTCTATCTGTTGTGTTTATACCCAGTAACAAAAATGTACTGACCATTTAATTTGCAGACAGGTTATAATGTGACCAGTAAAATGTGTACTCTGATTAACTTTGTGTAAGTTGAAGCTTATCTGTTCGGTAAGAGAAGTGAGTACATTTTTTGTATTTCTTATCACAGATTCATGTGTTTTGTAGACTTCTTTATTAGACTTAAAAGAGTGGTCATATGATTCTGATCATGCAAGTTATCAAAAATTATTTGGGTTTCATTTCCCACCAACACACTACCATGGTTCTTGTGAAAGTAACCCTTTCATTTGTTTGAAAATGACAAAACCCTTTTTTGAGTGCATGTACACAGTTAAGAGAAACAGTGATTGCAGGATAATGACTACCTTTGTTAACCATTTTTGACACAGGATTATGGTTCCAAAGGAAGACCTAAGGTTTTACAACGATTTGAAGTGAAATCTTTTTGTGAAATTTTATCCTTAGAAGAGAATTACAATAACTGGGCAAACAAGTGGTATCTGATGGGTGATCACGAACTTTTCTTGCTTCTGTCATGTTTCATGGACTCTGCTAGCCAATTATAAATTCAACTGTTGATTGAACAAGAGAAATATATTATTTCAAATGTAGCTAAAGGAGACCAGACATACATTTGTTTACTGTTATGAAAGAGCAACAAATCTATGCAGATTGTGATTGATTTGAGTTTGTCTCAGCGCATTCCTGAGTATAGTACTAGACATACTAGATTTTGCAAAGTGGTGAAACATAAACCGGTAATAACAACAACAACAACAACAACACTTTATTCACCATGATTGTCTTGAACCACCAATAACTTCTTTCTTTCAGTAAGCATCCATTTTCTTATTGGTTGGTTGATTAATTGCCAAGCTAACAGGAAGTCAGGCACATTGTAATTTCTGTTTGTTGCATACTAATAGCCTTCAGGAGCATTGTCACATTTATATCGTATGACTATTTACTTAAAAGGGCCACTATAATTGTCCTTATGAAATAACTGAGGCAAAGCACTTTGATACATTAATCATCCAAATCATCTTCTTCTGGTGTGTTAATTTTCATCACCATTACTCAATTCATTCTGCTCATCATTGTCTTCCTCATTGCAGTCATGCATGGATACCAGAAACTTGTGCTTGTGGTTTGTCAGCGAGGTGTTAAGCAGTGCTACATCCAACTGGTCAAGAGGACTCTTTGTTACATTTGGAAATGAATGAAGTGTTCTACATAAATTTTTTGGTACTGAAAAGGTTTAGCCTGTTGCACGATAGTTAACATTGCTTTGACATCTTGCGTGGTACAAGTATGAGTGTGCTTGGTTGACTCTGCATGGGTGTATGCCACACTCATAGTCATACTGGGTGCAACATTCTTTAAGACCATATGCTGCAGCAGAACATCTTTGCACAGCTTTCAACGTTTTGTTTCCACACAGTTCCCACCTTGTTGTCTCCAACCAGGTGTTCCATTTTTAAGTCATTTGCATAATTGGATCCTTCTCCTCCATTTGTTAAGCCTCTTCATTGTCTGCAGAATAATAAAATACAAATTACCAGATCTGCATTTTTCTGTGGCAAGATTCACTACGGATAAAATTTAACCAATCAAAAATAAAGGATAATGCTCCTTAAAGCCCTGGTATGGCTGCAATAATGCACATGAAAGCAGAGTTAATTGTGATACATTAAATACCCTTTACGTAGCATGTCCACTACTACAATATACTGTTCATCTTCTGTATCAAGCTTAGTTCTTTCCACTGGGTAAACATTAGTATGCCATATGCAGTACAAAGTGGGGCAATCTGCTTTGAACTGTCTTCATGAGCTGTGACATTTGGAATTGCTACAGCAGCTAGGACATCCAGTACATCAGGGATATGCACGCTCATTCATTTCTGTGATAACCTCATTTCAGAAATTCTTTAACTCCTATTTAGAAATCAACTTGAATTAGATTAACAGGTTTTTCTAGAACATAAAATTATACATTTGTATGTTATCATTTTATTTCCCTTAATTAAAACTGATGCATCATATTTATTTATTTTTATTTTAATAGGGTTCCAAAAGATTATTTTGATCAAATTCCAATTTCAAGTGAATTTTAAATTTTATTGGATAATTACAATACCTGAAGGCATTTTACTTTCCATAAGGTTGTTAGTAATTACCTTGTGCTTGGAAGGTGGAGCATGAAGTACAGATGAATTCTCAGCACTCCTGTAGCAAAGTTTCTGACACTGTTCATTCACATCATTCAAGAACAAACACTTATTATATAACTGCATTTCTTAAAGGTAGGCATTGCATGATTATCTCAGCAGTCTGATGGGTTGTGGATCCAGTCAACATCAGTGTGGCCAACGTGTCAACAGTGGCTCATCTTTGAGCTGATATAAATTTTAAAAAGCCAGAAAGAAAAATATATTAAAGTTAATTTCACTATTAATTTTATTATTTATTTATTTATTTAGTTTCTTTTTGGGTGAAGGACAGTCAAAATTGAGTTCCATAAAATTACAGACATTCAGTAACTGTTTATTTGTCTTTATCTATAAGGAATGACTATTACACATAATAGTTGATTAAAAAAGGAAAGCAGAGCTTACTGGTTACTTACATTTTTGGCTTGAATGTTTACTTCAAACACAACAGGATGGCCTCTAAATTAAGGTCATCTGAAACTCGACAACTCAGCCATTATGCAATTAGTTTATAAAAGAGAGAAAAAAAAAACATTTAAGTAACCCAACAAGCATTTTTTTTATAACATTTATTATAACGCTAATTGTGTGTCTCAAGCTAATAATATAATCTATATTATATTTGCTTTATAAATACAGATAGGTATCTCTTTGATAGCTAATGTAAGCCACTTAGCATGGCATAAGCTTGATTATAAATTAGGGTATATTTTGTAGTCTCGTACAGAGATCAGGATGCAATTTCTCCTCACCTTGCATGTATCAGATCATGTATCATGTATCATGCATGTGAGAAAAAAAAATTATATATATATACCATGGCAAACATTGCTTTTCAGCTTGAAATTATTAAACTCGTTGGGAGAACAGTAAGGAAAATGTCAATTTTGATATCACAGCTTGAGGGGCCTAGCAGCCAAGAACTAATCTACCTTTATATGTAATGGTGTACAGGTATTGAATTTAGCGAAAATAAAATACCAATAGGTTCAGCAAACCAGACTCCGAGAGGATTTCTTCTTGTTTTGATAGCGTTGAGGGCTCTGCTGAGGATTTAAGTCTCTTTGCAAGCTTTCGTTTTTTCCCGTCGCGTTCTGATGAAGGTGCAGGAAGTATTAGCCGTGGTCGAGTTTTCGAAGGTAATTTGTCCATGTGCATCTGCTGTGCATGGAGCTCACTAGCAGGTGCCTCTTCGTAAGTTCTGCTCTTCTTTAGGTCACGTCTCGTTTGCGGGGATCTTCCCGATGGACTCTCTGCCGTTGTTTTTCCTCTTTTGACACGTCAAACTGACTCCTGTTGTTGCCTCGAAAACGTATTTTTTCTAAAAAATTCCTGGAACTTCACCTCTTTATGGTGACAACATGTACAGATATATGACGGGAGACCATCGTTTAACGCAACTTTCAACTCAAAGAACCTTTCCAGAACCGAAGGAATGTTTTCTTGTGATGCCTTTGCACCAAATAAATCTCAAGGATGATTCTTCACAACTATGTTTTCGTTGCAGGTTCGACAAACCCGGGTTTCTGCTTTAGTTGGTGTTTTCGGAGGTTCTGCCATGTTGTGGGTTATCTGGACTTCCGGTTGTTACGCTTTTGTCTTTCAACAGCCAATAGGAATTGGTCCTGAAACCCGATTGGCCAGGGGTCCCGATTTTTCCAGCGCATGACAAAAGGGACTCCTGGGGACGAGGTTGTCCGGTTTCATGCTCACCCGATCAAGATTGTCTGAAATCGCTAGAAATGAAACTAAAACAAAGTATTACTAAAAATCTCCATTAAAAATAACAGAGGACGCTTGATGTCAAAATTAGTCTCTAGTGAGGAAAAACGGTGGATTTATTACTTGCAGGAGAATTGTTTGTTTCTACACTAGCGTTCTGGTATCTCTTTATTGTAGTTCAATTTAGTTTATTTTCCCACAATATTTTAGTTAGTGCTAAGTTACAGCCTTTTAAAAAGTAACACCAATACAAAGTCCAGTTACCTTTTAGGCGTGTTTGAATGTTTAATTCTGCAGGTTTAAAGGGAAGGCGATCACCGAGTTCAAAATAAAAGTGCCGTGAACAGTCTTAAAAGGGTGTCTAAGAGATTTGGGAGATAATTCAAAGATTGTTGACCGCACTATTGAGAATTTAGTTCCATCAGTTAGATAGTTGTTTAATTGTCACTATTATCGAGGCCCTTGCATTCCAAGTTGAGACCAACTTACGCATGGTACGGCAATGCAACCGCTGCTTAATACATCGGAGAAACTAAACGAAGACTTAAAGACCGTTTCAACGAACAACGCAGACCAGCTGACAACCCAGTGACGGATCCAGGGGAGGGGCCAGGGGGCCCGGGCACCCCCCTTATTTTTAGCCCAAACTGAGGCCCGAAGGGCCGAAAAAAATTTTGTTTTAGAGACCGCGCGCCCCACCTCCTTATCTCAGGGTCTGGATGACCGGGGCCCCCCTTATCTGAAGGTTTGGACCCCCCCTGTAACCCAAGTAAAATCTCCAAACCCACTATAGTCTCAGAATATTTTCTTACTAAATAAATGATCAATCCGCTAACGACACTATACTTATTCCACTTGAAATCATTAAATCAAATAGAGACAGTAGGTGAAAAGCTAGAAAAGCATACCTCATCGAGAGAGAAAAAACTCATGAATCCTTGGGTATTAAAATAAGAAAGATGAAATGTAGTACCGTCCGTCCATTTGTGTTTATTTATACTATTTTTAAAAATTCAAATTTCTTTTGAATAACGACTTGAACGGTTTTTGTGTTCATATACTTTCAACGTTCACCATTCTCCTTCAGTTTTTATTTTGACACGTTGTTATAGTATCGTGAACGCTGTCCTTCATTTAGCTTGACCTCGTCATTTGTATGTAAGACCCTGCAGACGAAAGGCTGCGCCTTTCGAAATATCATAACAAAAAATATATATATTCCCGATTGTATCATACTGTATTATCAGCCTTCCTTCCTTCCGCTGTCCATACGCAAATTGCGCCGGATCGATTTGTTGTTTTCCAAAAAAAATACCAACCCACGCGATAATCTGCGATCAGGCGTCGCGCTTCCCCGAAAAAAAGGAAAAGGAAAAGAAGGAAGAAGGCCTGATCGCACGTCATCGGCACAAAAGCCGTCGTGAAATAAAGAAATGGCGTCATTACGTTGCTATGGCAGCCACGATTTAGCAATCAGGCAGCTGTGGTGACCGCTTTGGATGAAAAATTCCGGATGATGAGTCGGACCCGTATTATTATTTAGCTAGCTAGTTAGCCAAACAGGTAGACCACTCTCTGTTTGTGTGGCCATGTGGTTTACACTTTGCTCCAAAATACTGAAAATATCAGGATTTAAACGGAAATGTTTCAATAAAAGTTCAGAACGAAATGTTTAGAAATAACTGAGTCATGTGTAGTGTTTTTGTTCGGTGTCTCAAGCTGTGAAAATCGTTATTTTGCGTAATAATTCGTCGACCAGCGGTAACTGTGTGTCAAGTTTGTTTGGTTAAATGTTTAAAACAAACATGTTTAAAACAAACGTCGCTCCCACATGGATCCCGCTTTCTTCAACGTAAGAAAACTTAAGTAAAATAAAGTACATTTTCTCGTTTGTCTTTCGGTTCACCTGGTTTGTGTGGCTACTGGAAGCTTACGTGCGTCCAATTTTTTTCCAGTTTGTTATTTCGTGATCACTAGAGTACCTTAAAAATTAAATGCTTGCATTGACAAAGATTTATTTTTTTTTAATATATAACCCATTGGTTCAAGCTGCAAAAATGACAACCTCCTCAGTTTAATATGCTAATGAGTCTTAAGTAGTTTTAACAGTTAGATAACTAGCATGTGCGATACAGGTTGCCATGGTAACTGAACATGGGGAAGAATTATTGATAGACGTCATGGGCAGGCTAAAGAGATAATGAAAGAATGGTAGTCTTTAAACTAGAGCCTAAATAAGCCAAGAAGTATTTCAAGATAAGAAAATTTTTAATTCTTCAAGTTAAAGAAAGCTTCATACACAACCTATCTTTTCACTTCAGGTTTACTTAAGCCTATTTTCCCAGGCAACATAATTAAGATTGATTGACATGCTTCGCCTTTCTCAAAGCTCAAGAAACCGAAAGTTCGCCAAGTCGGTTTTAAGGATGATTTCCAAGACACTTGAAACTTTCTTGAGTCGTTTCAACTTTCCCGTCTTTAATGAGATGCAAAGTAAAGATACTTGAGATTCTACTTAGGCCTTCACACACGCATTTTTGGTTAAGGAAAACTTAGCAGCTCTTAAGTCTTACTTAACAGTCTAGTGTAAAGACAACCAATATTGGTAAAAGGAGTTATTGAGTACGTGACGGTCTCAGTTAGCCCTATGAATTAGGATCTGTTTACCATAAAATAACCTTTCATAAAAACAGGTGCCATCTCTATTTTTTATCAAACGTAAACGGAAGATCTACAAATTGGAATAATCGACAGAAAGCTAGAGGGATAAACAAAGCGTTCAAGCTACTTCGGATAGAGAACATAAATGTATAGTACCGGACTGGAAAATGGTAACAACACTACCGTTGACCATGATGATGCAACCTGGATCTTGACAAATGCCTTTACCATTTTTACAATGCAGTCAGGATTCGGTCTCCTAGAATCCGGGATGGCTTCCATGAAAAATGAGGCGAACATCATGGTAAAGAACGCTGTGGACGTCATTTTTGGTGGATTCTCGTATTGGCTTTTTGGATTTGCGTTCAGTTACGGCATCGTAGAGCGAGGGAATCCATTTTGTGGATTGGGTTATTTCTTAACAGACGCAGAGGGAAGCAGAATGGGTCAGGTGTATTCCAAGTATTTTTTCCAGCTTTCATTCGCCACTACAGCGACCACCATTGTTTCTGGTGCAATGGCGGAAAGAATCAAACTCAAAGCCTACATCTTGTACTCATTCCTGAACACTCTGACATACAGCTTCCCGGCACATTGGATTTGGGATGAAAACGGTTTCCTCCATACAATGGGCGCAGTGGACATTGCTGGGTGCAGTGCTGTGCATTTGGTTGGCGGAGTAAGCGGTTTGGTTGCGACGATGATGCTAAAGCCACGAAGCGGACGATTCGACAAGAATTCTCCTCCAAAACAAATGGCTTCACCGACAAATGTGCTCTTAGGGACTTTCATGCTGTGGTGGGGATGGTTGGGCTTCAACTGCGGAAGTACATTTGGGATAACTGGCATGAGATGGAAGCTTGCCTCAAGGTATTTTCGAGACTTTTCTCTTTCTTCTTGTACCGCACAGATACTGTCCGAATTTTTAGGCGCACAGTGTTTTGCTAGGCATTTTCACCCATTCCCCCCTTCTTCACGCCTTTTTTTTACGGTATGAAGAGCCCTTTTTTGAATTATACTTCTACCTTTTAATGGGCTGCGGGAGGGATTCATTCTTATCATTTTTACGAATGGGATTTTTATACTTTTTATAATGTTTAATGTTTACATAGTTAGTATTTGTGTATTTTCCGCGAGGGCACACTTAATTTGGAGCCTCGCTCTGTTGTGTGTCCCGCACCTTCGTCCCTCGTTTTTGTGTCTTGTTCAAATGTATTTTTTTCCCTAGTCTTTTTTAGTATTGTAATCATGGTGAAAGCGATTAAATAAATAAATAAGTAAATAAATAAACCTATATTGGTCATTACACTTGCAAGAGGTTTAAGTGTCCTTCAGCTGTTATCTATCTACAGCGGGATCTCTCCTTGTCTTAACTTGTTAAAACGTCTGCTCAGCCAGCAACCGAAATAAGCGGATCGTATTTCCTGTTCGTGAGCTTTCTCTATAAATCAAGTCTCTTAAAGTATAACTTATCATGTTTTGTGTGTTATATATACCTTTTCCTGGAGATAATTTATGTGGTTTTGTTTTGCAGAATTAATCTTTCAACCTTAAAGGTTAATTAAATTTGTCTTATTTTTTTCTAGTTAGTGTTTGTTTCTTTTATTAGAGGCTCAAGGTCAGTCAGGATTTCGTCAACATGACTGTTTTTCTGCTTTGGGCTTTTGAGCTGTTCTCGTACTTGAAATTGATGCTAATAGTTCGCAAATTTCTAGCCGATCGCAGCCGTGCAGGTTCAATTGTACCAAAACATTACCCACACCGAGTTTACCTCTTTTTTATTCTTGCGGTCAGCTAACCCAAACTTTACTGCAATTAAGTTAAAGAAGAATAAAGAAAAGAATTCAATGATAATATGTAGATTTAGCCAGGGCTAAAAGCGAAGCTCCCATTAATAAATTTATATTTTAAGTCAAACAATAAACTTGTAATCCACAAATCAACTTAAGGGCACATTCATGTGACTTTTGAGGGAAAGAATAATTTATTTTGGAGTGAAACATCTTACATCGAGTTGATAGCCTAAATACATGTACACCCAAAAAATAGCAAACATCTTCTATCACATTCAAGAGCCATAATGGCTCTTGATCACAGTAGATTAGGCCTCGAAAACAAATTCTTGGAAAACAAATCAGGCCGCATTTTTTTGCGTTCGACAGGTTTACTTTACAAATTCTTGCCAACAAATCTGAGGGTGTGTAAACCAGCTTTTTATACTTTTTATACATCACATCTGAGGTGAAACAGTACTTTTTATCATACAGACCTCGGACAGAATACGGCATTTCACAAGTTTTCAATATTAGGACGATCATCGTGGGCTTTTAACGAAACCGTTCAAAAAATTTCTAAAATCACCCATACGGCCAGCCGGTTCTCATTTTTAGTGCGAGCTGTCAGTGTGATCGAGTGTTTGAATGAACTTTAATGGAGATACGCTTCAACATAATAACGAATTGATTATCATTATTTTTTGTTATTTAATGGTTCCGGTTATAACGATGTGTAATCTTATAAAGCGTTTGATACGCGCGACATTTTTTAGTACTCCTGGAAACGATGTTAGGGAGCTTACGAATTGACGACTTTCGCACGACGACGCCGTTGGACTGCGTGACGGGCTTACTGCGCATGCTTATTTGGGCACTTGCCGGCGTCGCGCCAAAGTCGACACCGTTGTTAACAGCGATTCGCCGGCGTCCTAGAAAAAGCAGGACGTTGGACTAATTTTCAAAGTTTTCCCTACATACTTCAGCGGATTTTTCCAGATAATTCAAGTATCACATTAGGGACATGTTCTTTACAAATGTTTTCGATTGGTCTGTTTGTTTTCATTGGAGTAACGACCCGAAGAATCAACACCATAGCTAGCTGTAGACAAACATAAATTAACACCGAGTGAAACCATATTGGCAAGATGGTACCAAAGTTACAACTAGACCATTGCAAGTGGTTATATCATCACAGTAACTACAGTTGTTCAGGAAGTTTATAAATGCCCTACCTGTATATAAACGCGCCTTGCAGTCGTCCTTTGGCGTCTCGTCTAAATGCGCAGTTAACTCTGAGTTTGTTGACGAAACGCAAAAAGTACAAATACAGTGAAATACTCGGTCCTTTTATAAATCTGTTTCCATAAGCGTCTGCAATACAAGCTCTCGTTTCTTTTATGAATTTAGACATTTTGGTTGAACAAATAAGCTTACTTGTGAAAAGAAGAAAACAAACTTCAAAAACGGCGGGAAAATTTGCCTGCCGCGCGCACGAACGTCGTCGTCTTTACTACGAATCGTAAATTCAAATTTCTACAGGACGGCAACGCAGAACTATGACGTGACCCAGCGGCGGCGTCGTGCGAAAGTCGTCGATTCGTAAGCTCCCTGTTCATGAACGATGAAAACAAACACCACGGACAAGCGATTAAAATTGCAAGAGAGACTACTAACAATCAAAAAAAGAGATATAATTCGGTAAAACATTTACAGAGACAACAATTTTTATTCACGAAGACAAGTATTAAAGTGTCTCTAAAAATCCTGAGTCTTTAAGCTTAAAGCTTAAGCTTAAGTTTATTTTGTTTTACTTTCAGCCGGCCTCCCGGTGTTTGTTTTTTTTTCAAAGATGAACTCCTCGAAACGAGAAAATCACTCAAAGTTTTCTTTCTACGGCCAAATTTATAACTAAATATTCTTCGGAACGTTTTTTTTTTCTATTTGCCGTGAGAAAATATATCTGAAGGCCTTTCAAAGTTCTGTAAGCTTATATCAAACCTGATACTAGATCAGATCATTGACTCAAATCTCAACAAACGTGCAAAAACTTGCCGCATAAACTGTGCTCGACTTCATGAAATTAGATATAACAAAAACAAACTTTAAATACAATAATTACTCAGGCTTACCATTCGAGATTCAGTTCCTGAAAGATATCAAGGAAGGCCATAGTTGCTTGAGACTTTTAAACCCTCTTACTCATTGAGCAAAGTGAAAGACGAAAACGATGCCATCCGAAATCGGATTACCCAATTTTGACAAGCGACGCATTTCTCAACCAAAAACCCAATAAACAAACCAGCCATGGATAACAGAAGACTCTTGATAGCAGCTGTATTTCATTTTGTACATCCGGTGGAAAAAGACAGTTAAAAACATCACAAGTTGACACAAAACTCTGTCAGCTTTTGCTGTCAAAGTAAACAACTTTCAAGATGCTGCATAAACTTTCCGCATGAACTCACCTGTCAAATTTTGACCAATCAGAGTACAAAAATTGGACGTAGAGCGTGACCAACGCGTGACCATGGTAAGAAAAGTCTTCCCCGCCTTTATTTTTAAAAAAAGTGGCTGGATTTTCGCGTCCGAGGTCAGTTTGAAATCAAAATCTTGATAGTGCGGGGCCATAGAGACATAAACACAACATATTTCATATGAATCATTGGAAAAAATTGACTTGAGCCTGCGATCATTTGAAACTGGTAATTTGTCAGCAGATGACTTCAAAAAAGTACTCGACCTCGATGGGTCGACACTTGAGCCCGCGGTACGGTCAGGTGATACTGGTCACCGGATATCCTGTTTTGACAACTGTCAATTGATCACAACATTGATGTGCAATTAGTTTTCTATTGGGCTCCCAAACTAGCTAGAAAGTGTGAGAGTAAACATTGGTTTCCCTGTGGTGCGGACGGACGGTCGTACGGTCACGTGATTACCAAATTTTCTCGGATGGGTAGATTACCACATTTCCTTAGCTATGGGGCTCCGTCCACGCGCGCGCTTCGCGCGCGCGTAGAGCTCCGCTATCAAAGGACACTCTTGTTATATCTCCAGTTCTTGATCGATTAGTGAGAGGGTTTTGTACTATTTTATTCCAGTTAAACTAGTTAGTTTATCCTTTTAATATATATATTTTAATTTTCTTTCTTTATTCCTTTTTTATGCCACTTTTATTTCTGATGGTAACCTTCCTCTTAGTGATGAGCAAGTACTGAATAGGGAAGGGGAAAGAGCAATACCAAATAATTCAATTTACGCAAAAACTTGTTTGCACTAGGTCAGCGGTCGTGACGATAAACGGAGCTATTGGAGGTGGAATCGTTGGAACAGTGTACAGGTACGTATATGTCCAGGATCGATAGCTAGAAAAAGTTTTATTTTCATTTTTCTTTTAGCCCCTGAAGAAAGTTTGTTTTCAAACCAAAATATTGGGCAATTTGTTTAAATATATATATTTTTGTTTCATTCTTTTGTTTACTTCTTCATCGCCTTGCCGTAAGGATTAGTTTGCCGTTTCATATTTTTCTACAAGTTTAGTCGTACTGATGCAGGTCTACAACTGGGAGGTCCAGCACCACTCATTGGTTTGTTGCTGTGGACTTGCTGACATTTTATATATTTTCGATAGCTAGACCCTATCATAAAGTGTCATCATGGCTACATGTTCTCTAAATAATCTTTAGCTTCAAATTTGTGCAAAGTAATTCAGTGTCAATGACAAACTGTCCAGTCACAGTGCACGTGAAAATCGCCGCGCGCGAGTTGAAGCAAGCCGCGATTTTCAAGTGCGCTCGCGTTTTTCTACCTTAACTATCCCTGAAGAAAGTAAGGGACTATTCGTAGTCTAGGCTCAGTGGGAGGGAGTTAGGGGGAGTTTCTGGATTTTCTTTTATATTTGAAATTTTCCAATCCGGAATTTTTCTCTCCTCAATCCCCCTCCCTTTTTCCCTTCCCCCCAATCCCCAAACTCTTTCGACGCCTGCTACGCAGGCCGCAAATTTCTAATTTTTCGTGTTATATCATTTAATACTTTGCGGAGATTTTTAAGGCTCGGAAATTCAGCATGGGATGTTTTTTTTGGTCAACTTTTGGTCCAGGGATTTTTTTATGGGGTTTGTTAAAAACCCTAGGGAGTTTTATGGGTTTAGATTTTTGTCCCCATTCTATCACCCCCGTCACTTGAAATCCGGAATACCCCGCCGTGGAGTCTAGGGCGGGTCACCAGCTAATTGTAAGGTAAAGGTATGAACGATTTCAGCCGGTTTTTTCTTCGAAGGCCTCTCTTCAAAGAAAACTGTACGTTCGAATCAAAAACACTATAAAACCCAAGTAAGTACAGTATCAGCGATGGAAAAGACAGGACGTCTCGAGCATCCTTGCAGAACTGCCCATACAAATTAATCATGGCGATAAAGCACTATAAACCATTTATCCACTCGTTTATTTGATTGAGGATACTCGCATTTGCCTGTTTTTTTGTATAATTGGTTGTAAGGCTAGTTTCAATTGTCTGTACTCTTTAGTTACGTTGTCTACAAAAACAAATTGGACATACCTTGCTTCGTCACTGGAATCATATCAGGTCTCGTGTCCATCACCGGTTAGTGAGTAGATAAGAACTGATATACGCCTTAGCAGTTAACTGAGTATGCCCTTTTTTACGGTTTACTGATAAAGATGATTTTCTTAAATTGTGTAATGACTAGAGGTATACATTATCGACAGCCTCTTAAAAGGAAATTGGTTGGGTTAATGACTGTGTATAACCTGAGGCGCTTGTACTGGGTTTTAAAACTCACACCCTGAACATTTTTCAGATCGCTCGTAGTTCATCCAAAGGTCGCGCTAATCATACTAGCTATTACTCCCTTCCTTCCCACTACTTAACCCCCACCCGTTGCTCCCTCCCTCCGTACTACTACTCCTTGCCGTCTATTAACATCCCTTCCCACTACTCTCCCTCTATTTACCCAAAATAAAGAATCACGCTGGTGATAAGTGCTACACTCAAACAAGTACTTTACTTTGTCAAAAAGGGAAGTACACTTTACTCTACGTACGTTTATTTGTAAACCAGTTACCTGTGAAGACGTTCCATAGCTTTCATCTCAACAAACGTCCTGTTAAACATGCTTTAGTCATTATGCTTTTTATGAGTAATAAGTAGTTTTGCCTGGGCCTTTTGTTGTCTTCAATTTCCTACTACTTGGCAGTTTTCCCGACGTTGCTATACCATTTTCCTTCAAGAACACGAACACTGCAAAAAGCTGGAAACCTGGGGGGCTTCTCTTGCACGAGCAGTGCAGGAGTACTTGTTCAGCTGAGGGAAAATCACACGACAATCAATAGTTTTTGGCTTCATGAGATACCAAATTTTTAAAGATAAAGTAATCCGCTCCCACTCCCACTTTGAGCACGGGAGCGGATGACACCATTTTGATACTCGCTTGCAATTAAGTCATTGCCAATGACCATCAAAGCCAAAGGGAGCTAGTAAATTGTATAATCATGGCCTGTTTTAACGATAAGTGGTCGCCATCTTGAAACTAAGGACGAATATCAAGGGTCTTTACATTAATTGAAGATACTAATAAAGCAATGAATCTTATTTGATGGTCTAAAATTGATCAACTTTTTGCTGATTCAATTTGAAGGAATATGCACTGTGGCTCGTCCTTGGGAAGGAATCTTCATTGGTGCGGTGGGTGCTCTAATAGCATGTCCTGGATGGTCTCTTCTTGATCGACTCCGAATCGATGACCCTGTTGGCTGTGTTCCCATCCACCTCTTTGCTTCAGTCTGGGGTCTCTTGGCTGTTGCCCTGTTTGCTGAGAAAGACATTGTCGATGGCAGTCTTTCTAAGGAGTTCCAGGAGTTCCGAGTCGGGATCTTTAAGGGTGGTCCTTGGAGATTTTTGGGAGTACAGGCACTTGCGATTGTGGCTGTTTCAGTATGGACTGCAACTGTTACTTTTCTGGAACTACTATTGATCGATAAGCTGGTTGAAATGCGCGTATCCCCACAGGAAGAACTACTGGGCGCTGACAACGTTCAACATGGAATTGAACGAGGCTGTAGTCAACCCGTTTGTTTGTGTGTGTCAGTCAATTCTCCCATCAACCAAAAGGGTCTGGAAACGATTTCTTGTGAATCAGAGAGACACTTTCAACGCCTGCCCACACCTCGATCACCTTCAGGTTCTTTTTCCTTCCCAGTCCACCACCGTGTAACTCTATTGGATACCATGACTGAGCGACAGTCAGGAGGCTTTTGTACTGGTGACATATTACATTGAGCCAAACCAGTCATTAGGCAGCCTTAATTACTCACTTGTCTGAGTATGCCTTCTCAAGACGGATGCGTTAACAGTGTGATGTGTTGACTTGTGCAAGAAAAAGTGTTTAAATGGCTGTGAAGTAAAGACTTCCGATCCATCTTATTTGTTTTATTGTTTTTAATATAGTTTGTAGGATAAGCAAACAACGCGTCTTACCTTTTTTGCAACAATATGGAACGGGTGTGCATTGGCAATTTTCGTGGTAAATTTAGGTGACTAAATATACGCCGGAAAAGAAGTTATGTGTAAGGTACATGACAGCTTCTCATCTAGCGAAAATGATTTTTTATTGTAAACAAAAAGGCGCAAATAAATAACAATCAAACTGATGAAATGATGCTATAGATTATTTGTAAAAGACAAATTCATGATTCTATTTTTTTTTTCTTTTACTGTACTTTGAGCTATAAAATTCGCCCAACCTTCTCTCTGTCAATCAAAAAGGAGAAATTTCAGTCGTTCGTGGAAAGTTGATCGTTGAAAGTTCTTTCGGTTACAACCTTCCAGCGCTAAAAAAAAAAAAAGCTCGACCACTCTGGTACGTGAACAACGAAGCCAGCAATGAGAAAAGATTGTGACCAACGTCTGTGAACGTCTGCCAATGCCTTGGTCACCGTCACACTCTTTTTCTTCGCCAGTACACCGTGAAGCTCCATGGAAAACGACGTTTGAGCGACAGTCAGGAGGTCTTCCTACTGCTAACATAGTACATTAAGCCAAACCAAAAAATCTGGATTCCAAAATCTGAATCCGGAATCCGGGAAACTTTTGCATCTGGAATCCGGAATCTTAGGCGTTAGGATCCGGGAAACAGCTAAAGGAATCCGAGATCCCAATAATGATTAGAATCCAGAATCCGAGTTCTACTGACAAAGAATCGGAGGTCAGGACCTAAAATCCAGAATCCTTAGCGTTGATTCCAAGACTGTCTTGGATTCCCTCACATGGGGCCACTCAAGTGTTTGAGTGAGCAGTTCTTGAGGCATACGGCTAGGAGTGTGATTTTTTAAATTATAGCATGACATACATGCATGTAGTTTTTGAATAACTGAAAATTATTAAGTGTACTTTCCATTAGGAAATCTGAATTTTGTTGGTTTGAAATTCAGATTTTGAATTTTGCAATAAAGTGCGATTTGCAATAGAGTGCGATTTAAAACAGCAACTTGCTGTTTTACTTCAATTCTGTGCTCAAGTCACTACTAGTACTTGTAGTGCCTTTATCCATACCAAAAAATGCTTTTGTAGAGTCATGAAAGAGGTATCAAACAATTTCATCAGCTGAAAGAAGCAAGGCTTAGTATATAGCAGAGGATATCAGATATCATCATAGAACTGAATTTCATCAGCGATGCACCTGAATGACGCACTTAAAAGATAACGTTTAAGTCATTCCAAAGTCATCAGACGTTGAGCGTCTGTCTTGTACTGGACGTTCAAGTCTCAAAACGGAACTTAAACGTCTCTAACAAAATGGTCTTCGTAGAGATCTAAAGTGGCCGCGCGAGTGTATTTAATCAAGATCAAGATACCTACAACTCTCTTAGTCTTGTTTATCAATACCGTGATCATTCTCGTGCAACTACTTCCAATACGTAGTCATAAAGCGACCACTGCCTTTGTAAGTAAGAGACAGCGAAATGCCTTTTCTTATGCACTCTTTTAAGTTACTAATGCTTAAATTTCGTAAGGATCCGCGATCAAACTCGAGGCAATAAATTTGAAAAGATGCCTGGGTTTTAGGCGCTAAAGCCAGAGATTAAGGGAGCTCTGTCACAGCAGTCCAGTTCATTTTGCTTAATTTTGCCAATTACTCGGTCTCAGCCTCTATGGAACGTAAAGTAAGTAAATAAATTACATGTAAATGACAAAATCAGAGATTCAAGACAAACAAATATGTCTCCTGGGCATCATTTTTGAAGTTGCAAACATCAGAGATCAACTTTTAAAAACTGTTAGGCTGAACAGTTTTCAAAAACCCTAATTTCAATCCGTTTCAATCTTCTTCAGTTTTGCCCATCCGTGGCATCTGTTGTTTCTGTTGTGTTGTTTTAACCTTCCTTTAAAGTTTTAAGCGGTTATTTTTATGTTTCTCTTAATTTAACGGACATTTTGTAATTACCTAACTTGTCTGAATTTCGTCATACAGCTCCTTTAAGAGGCCTTTAGGTAGACGCGTATGAGCATACTTAATAAGGGGTCCGGTTTCATGCTCACCCGATTAAGATTGTCTGAAATCGCTAGAAATGCGACTAAAACAGGGTACTACTAAAAAACTCAATTAAAAATAACAGAGGACGCTTGATGTCAAAATTAGTCTCTAGTGAGGAAAAACGGTGGATTTATTACTTGCAGGAGAATTGTTTGTTTCTACACTAGCGTTCTGGTATCTCTTTATTGCAGTTCAATTTAGTTTATTTTCCCACAATATTTTAGTTAGTGCTAAGTTACAGCCTTTTAAAAAGTAACACCAACACAAAGTCCAGTTACCTTTTAGGCGTGTTTGAATGTTTAATTCTGCATGTTTAAAGAGAAGGCGATCACCGAGTTCAAAATAAAAGTGCCGTGAACAGTCTTAAAAGGGTGTCTAAGAGATTTGGGAGATAATTCAAAGATTGTTGACCGCACTATTGAGAATTTAGTTCCATCAGTTAGATAGTTGTTTAATTGTCACTATTATCGAGGCCCTTGCATTCCAAGTTGAGACCAACTTACGCATGGTACGGCAATGCAACCGCTGCTTAATACATCGGAGAAACTAAACGAAGACTTAAAGACCGTTTCAACGAACAACGCAGACCAGCTGACAACCCAGTGACGGATCCAGGGGAGGGGCCAGGGGGCCCGGGCACCCCCCTTATTTTTAGCCTAAACTGAGGCCCGAAGGGCCGAAAAAAATTTTGTTTTAGAGACCGCGCGCCCCACCTCCTTATCTCAGGGTCTGGATGACCGGGGCCCCCCTTATCTGAAGGTTTGGATCCCCCTCTGCAACCCAAGTAAAATCTCCAAACCCACTATAGTCTCAGAATATTTTCTTACTAAATAAATGATCAATCCGCTAACGACACTATACTTATTCCACTTGAAATCATTAAATCCAATAGAGACAGTAGGTGAAAAGCTAGAAAAGCATACCTCATCGAGAGAGAAAAAACTCATGAATCCTTGGGTATTAAAATAAGAAAGATGAAATGTAGTACCGTCCGTCCATTTGTGTTTATTTAGACTATTTTTGAAAATTCAAGTTTCTTTTGAATAACGACTTGAACGGTTTTTGTGTTCATATACTTTCAACGTTCACCATTCTCCTTCAGTTTTTATTTTGACACGTTGTTATAGTATCGTGAACGCTATCCTTCATTTAGCTTGACCTCGTCATTTGTATGTAAGACCCTGCAGACGAAAGGCTGCGCCTTTCGAAATATCATAACAAAAAATATATATATTCCCGATTGAATTGTACTGTATTATCAGCCTTCCTTCCTTCCTTCCGCTGTCCATACGCAAATTGCGCCGGATCGATTTGTTGTTTTCCAAAAAAAATACCAACCCACGCGATAATCTGCGATCAGGCGTCGCGCTTCCCCGAAAAAAAGGAAAAGGAAAAGAAGGAAGAAGGCCTGATCGCACGTCATCGGCACAAAAGCCGTCGTGAAATAAAGAAATGGCGTCATTACGTTGCTATGGCAGCCACGATTTAGCAATCAGGCAGCTGTGGTGACCGCTTTGGATGAAAAATTCCGGATGATGAGTCGGACCCGTATTATTATTTAGCTAGCTAGTTAGCCAAACAGGTAGACCACTCTCTGTTTGTGTGGCCATGTGGTTTACACTTTGCTCCAAAATACTGAAAATATCAGGATTTAAACGGAAATGTTTCAATAAAAGTTCAGAACGAAATGTTTAGAAATAACTGAGTCATGTGTAGTGTTTTTGTTCGGTGTCTCAAGCTGTGAAAATCGTTATTTTGCGTAATAATTCGTCGACCAGCGGTAACTGTGTGTCAAGTTTCGGCTAGTACTTTTATGTGAGCTCCATGTTTGGTTAAATGTTTTAAACAAACGTCGCTCCCACATGGATCCCGCTTTCTTCAACGTAAGAAAACTTAAGTAAAATAAAGTACATTTTCTCGTTTGTCTTTCGGTTCACCTGGTTTGTGTGGCTACTGGAAGCTTACGTGCGTCCAATTTTTTTCCAGTTTGTTATTTCGTGATCACTAGAGTACCTTAGAAATTAAATGCTTGCATTGACAAAGATTAATTTTTTTTAATATATAACCCATTGGTTCAAGCTGCAAAAATGACAACCTCCTCAGTTTAATATGCTAATGAGTCTTAAGTAGTTTTTACAGTTAGATAACTAGCATGTGCGATACAGGTTGCCATGGTAACTGAACGTGGGGAAGAATTATTGATAGACGTCATGGGCAGGCTAAAGAGATCATGGAAGAATGATAGTCTTTAAACTAGAGCCTAAATAAGCCAAGAAGTATTTCAAGATAAGAAAATTTTTAATTCTTCAAGTTAAAGAAAGCTTCATACACAACCTATCTTTTCACTTCAGGTTTACTTAAGCCTATTTTCCCACGCAACATAATTAAGATTGATTAACATGCTTCGCCTTTCTCAAAGCTCAAGAAACCGAAAGTTCGCTAGGTCGGTTTTAAGGATGATTTCCAAGACACTTGAAACTTTCTTGAGTCGTTTCAACTTTCCCGTCTTTAATGAGATGAAAAGTAAAGTTACTTGAGATTCTACTTAGGCCTTCACACACGCATTTTTGGTTAAGGAAAACTTAGCAGCTCTTAAGTCTTACTTAACAGTCTAGTGTAAAGACAACCAATATTGGTAAAAGGAGTTATTGAGTACATGACGGTCTCAGTTAGCCCTATGAATTAGGATCTGTTTACCATAAAATAGCCTTTCATAAAAACAGGTGCCATCTCTATTTTTATCAAACGTAAACGGAAGATCTACAAATTGGAATAATCGACAGAAAGTTAGAAGGATACGCAAAGCGTTCAAGCTACTTCGGATAGAAAACATAAATGTATAGTACCGGACAGGAAAATGGTAACAACACCACTGTTGACCATGATGATGCAACCTGGATCTTGACAAATGCATTTACCATTTTTACAATGCAGTCAGGATTCGGTCTCCTAGAATCCGGGATGGCTTCCATGAAAAATGAGGCGAACATCATGGTAAAGAACGCTGTGGACGTCATTTTTGGTGGATTCTCGTTTTGGGTTTTTGGATTTGCGTTCAGTTTCGGCATCGTAGAGCGAGGGAATCCATTTTGTGGATTGGGTTATTTCTTAACAGACGCAGAGGGAAGCAGAATGGGCCAGGTGTATTCCAAGTATTTTTTCCAGCTTTCATTCGCCACTACAGCGACCACCATTGTTTCTGGTGCAATGGCGGAAAGAATCAAACTCAAAGCCTACATCTTGTACTCATTCCTGAACACTCTGACATACAGCTTCCCGGCACATTGGATTTGGGATGAAAACGGTTTTCTCCATACAATGGGCGCAGTGGACATTGCTGGGTGCAGTGCTGTGCATTTGGTTGGCGGAGTAAGCGGTTTGGTTGCGACGATGATGCTAAAGCCACGAAGCGGACGATTCGACAAGAATTCTCCTCCAAAACAAATGGCTTCACCGACAAATGTTCTCTTCGGGACTTTCATGCTGTGGTGGGGATGGTTGGGCTTCAACTGCGGAAGTACATTTGGGATAACTGGCATGAGATGGAAGCTTGCCTCAAGGTATTTTCAAGACTTTTCTCTTTCTTCTAGTACCGCACAGATATTGTCCGAATTTTAGGCAACAATGCTAGGCATTTTCACCCATTCCTCCCTTACTCACGCAATTTTTTTTACGGTATGAAGAGCCCTTTTTTTGAATTATACTTCTACCGATATTGGTCATTACACTTGCAAGAGGTTTTAGAGTCCTTCAGCTGTTATCTATCTACACCGGAATCTCTCCTTGTCTTAACTTGTTAAAACTTCTGCTCTGCCGGCAACCGAAATACGCGGATCATATTTCGTGAGCTTTCTCTATAAATCAAGTCTCTTAAAGTGTAACTTATCATGTTTTGTGTGTTATATGTACATTTTCCTGGAGATAATTTATGTGGTTTTATTTTGCAGAATTAATCTTTCAATGTTAAAGGTTAATTTAATTTGTCTTATTTTTTTCTAGTTAGTGTTTGTTTCTTTTATTAGTGGCTCAAGGTCCGTCAGGATTTCGTCAACATGGCTGTTTTTCTGCTTTGGCCTTTTGAGTGTTCTCGTACTTGAAATTGATGCTAACAGCTCGCAAATTTCTAGCCGATCGCAGCCGAGCAGGTTCAATTGCACCAAAACATTACCGACACCGAGTTTGCCTCTTTTTTATTCTTGCGGTCAGCTAACCCAAACTTTACCACATTTAAGTTGAAGAAGAATAAAGAAAAGAATACAATGATATAAAAGGACACTCTTGGTATATCTTCAGTTCTTGATTAGTGAGAGAGATTTGTAGTATTTTATTCCGGTTAAACTAGTTACTTTATCCTTTTAATATATATATTTTAATTTTCGTTCTTTATTCCTTTTTTATACCACTTTTGTTTCTGATGGTAACCTTCCACTTAGTGATGAGCAAATACTGAATAGGGAAGTGGGAAACAGCAATATCAAATAATTCAATTTACGTAAAAACTTGTTTGTACTAGGTCAGCGGTCGTGACGATAAACGGATCTATTGGAGGTGGAATTGTTGGAACAGTGTACAGGTACGTGGGAAGTTCCTCCCAAAGCTCACAGATATGTCTAGGATCGATAGCTAGAAAAAGTTTTATTTTCATTTTTCTTTTAGCCCCTGAAGAAGGTTTGTTTTCAAACCGAAATATTGGGCAATTTGTTTAAATATACTTAGTATATACTAAAACAGTGGATAGTGTTTTTCGCGCGCTTTGATTGGCAACTCAAACAGTGAATATCCTTCACTGATTCACCTCCAGTTCCTCCGAGCAAGCGACGCCAAACTCGCGTAAGTTGCGAGGAAAATGCCTTCCCGGTTCGCTGCCGTAACAAACAAAGAAATTTCACAACTAAGCAAGCAAGCTATGAAGAAGGTGACGAAGTTCGGTTTGGAAGTTTTAACAGGTAAAGATTTGTCTTTTTGACTTGAATTTATCGATAAAACCGGTAAAAAAGTTTTTTGTTTACAAATGCAAATTAACCTTAAGTCTTGCATTACTTTATTTAGTTGACTTGTTCATAAATAAGCTTAAAACTAAATTTAATAATCTTTTTTACAGAATGATTTTAAATACAAAAAGAATTCACAACTCCTTTTAAAGAAATTTCCCCGCAAGAGGTAAACAAATGCCTTCAAAAGTTTTATTTGTCGGCAAGAAAAAGCGACGACCGCGGCCGTTCGGTCATCGCGCGCCAAAATTGTAATCGTTGGCAACAGTAAATGAGTTAAAAATCATCATTTTTGTGCTCAATTATCTCACTGTTTTAGTATATACTAAAACAATTATTTACCTCAGTGTCGGTGGCTAGTGGTGGTATTTACCTCGCCGCTTCGCGGCCTCGATAAATTCCAGCACTACCCACCTCCACTTCGGTGAATAATTGCTATATATTTTTGTTTTATTCTTTTGTCTACAAGTTTAATTATACTGATCCAGGTCAGAACTGGGAGGTCCGGCACCACTCAATGGTTTGTTGCTGTGGACTTGCTGACATTTTATATATTTTCGATAGCTAGATCCTATTATAAAGTGTCATCATGGCTAAATATTCACCAAATAAGCTTTAGCTTCAAATTAGTACAAAGTAATTCAGTGTCAATGACAAACTGTCCAGTCACAGTGCGCGTGAAAATCGCCGCGCACGAGGGGAAACAAGATGCGATTTTCAAGTGCGCTCGCCGAAAGTGAGCGATTATTCGTAGTTTAGGCCCAGTGGGGGTAGTAAGTGGGGGGGGGTGGGGGGGGGGGGGGGCGGGGAGGTCTGGATTTCAAGTGACGGGGATGATCGAAGGATTTTCCAGTTTTCCAATCCGGAATTTTTCTCTCCCAATCCCCCTCCCTTTTTCCCTTCCTCCCAATCCCCAAACTCTTTCGACGCCTAACTTCTAATTTTTCGTCTTATATCTTATATTTTTAAGTCTCGGAAATTCAGCATGGGATTTTTTTTTGGTCAACTTTTGGTTCAGGGATTTTTTTATGGGTTTTGTTAAAAACCCTAGCGATTTTTATGGGTTTTGATTTTTGTCCCCATAAAATCATCCCCGTCACTTGAAATCTAGAGTACCCCGCCTAGGAGTCTAGGGCGGATCACCAGCTAATTGTAAGGTAAAGGTATGAACGATTTCAGCCGGTTTTTTCCTTCCAAGGCCTCTATTCAAAGAAAACTGTTCAAATCAAAATTTAAGTACTATAAAACCCAAGCAAGTACAGTATCAGGGATGGAAAAGATAGGACGTCTGGAGCATCCCTGCAGAATTGCCATTACAAATTAATCATGACGAAAAAGCACAATAAACCATCAAGAAAAGCAATATGCACTTGGCCGCTTTAGCTTTCTCTTACTATTTTCACTGTTCATGATAGAAATGGCATACGATATAATAAAAGGCACCCTCGACCATGAGTATATGTTCCATAAAACTGAATAAATACTATTTGTTCGAGATACCTACGTTTTCAAAGTATTCTTATTCGATGTTTTATTAAGTTTTAGCCACTCATTTATTTGATTGAGGATACTCACATTTGCCTGTTTTCTTGTATGATTGGTTGTAAGGCTGGTTTCAATTGTCTGTACTCTTTAGTTACGTTGTCTACAAAAACAAATTGGACATACCTTGCTTCGTCACTGGAATCATATCAGGTCTCGTGTCCATCACCGGTTAGTGAGTAAATAAGAACTGATATACACCTTAGAAATTAACTGAGTATGTCCTTTTTTACTGTCTACTGATAAAGATGATTTTCTTAAATTGTGTAATGACCAGAGGTATACATCATCGAAAATTGGTTGGGTTTATGACTATGCAACCTGAGGCGAGTGTACTGGGTTTTAAAACTCACACTCTGAACATTTTTCAAATGGCTCGTAGTTCATCCAAAGGTCGCTAATCATACTAGCTATTACTCCCTTCCTTCCCACTACTTAACCCCCACCCACTGCTCCCTCCCTCCCTACTACTACTCCCTGCCGTCTATCAACATCCCTTCCCACTACTTCCCCTCTATTTACCCAAAATAAAGAATCACGCTTGTGATAAGTGCTACACTTAAACAAGTACCTCACTTTGTCAAAAAGGGAAATACACTTTATTCTACCTATGTTTATTTGTAAGTCAGTTACCTGCGAAGACTTTCCATAGCTTTCAGATCAACAAACGTCCTGTTAAACATACTTTAGTAATTATGCTTTTTATGTCGAGTAATAAGTAGTTTTGATCACTAGACTTTCAGCAACGAAATCCGAACAGATGAAGAATTTTTAGGGGATAAAAATACGCCTATATCTGCCCGTTAAATACTAAAATACGTTCAACAATGCTATGTTTAAGTGGTTTTGAACTATATTTTCGTTGGGTGCCCCTGTGTTTTAACGATAAGTGGTCGCCATCTTGAAACTAGGGGCGAATATCAAGGGTCTTTACATTAATTGAAGATACTAATATAGCAATGAATCTGATTTGATGGTCTAAAATTGATCAACTTTTTGCTGATTCAATTTGAAGCAATATGCACT